>PCDI01000001.1:2243240-2415104 GCA_002778195.1 Raffaelea ambrosiae | reverse complement strand
GGGGGGGGGGGGGGGGGGGGGGGGTGATTGGATCCGCATGTCACTGGATATGTCTTTTATTCTTGTTTTCCTGATGCCGTTCTCTGCTCTTCTCGAGTCCTAATCTCCTGCTTGCAAAACAGCCACGTGTTCGTGGTCATGATCTCACAGTGTCCCGGTCTCTCTTGTCATTGTCGGCACTGTGGCTCTTTCGGGGCTTTCCCCCGCAATCTGCTTCGGGCATTGCCGGGGGAGGGACTGGCCTGGGCCTGGGCTGGTCTCTTTGGGAGGCTCTGTGTGAGGCTCTTTCCGGAGAGGGCTTTTGTTGCAAAGCCCGGCGTCCTTGTTTCAGGGGGAGGTGTCACCAACTGGCAAAGCACTGCAGCCCAGCTGTTACCAGCTGCAATGCACCACATACTATGCGCTGGGAGGCTGTTGTAGAACTTTGCGAACCGACTCGGAAGGTCACGACGCGCCAAAGAGGAGGGGAGGGGCGGGGGGTCCCACGATTTTATGGGGTTGCTGGTCTCTATGAGGAGTAGTTAGTAGTTCCCCCTACGATTCCCTCCGCCCGCGCGGGCATCAGACTTCCCCTTTGTCTGCCTCTCCCCTCCGCGTGCTGTCCTCGTGGCCTTGCTTTGCAGCCAGGTTGCGGAAATGGAACGGGCAAGCAACGGTCCAAGACGCGGCGGGGAGCCCCGTACACGTAGGATTTTGGCTAGCAGCTCCGTCGGTAATACTTTGCAGCATTTCGTGGCAGTCCACAGCCCCTCTTCCGAAGCTGTTCTGCGATCACGTCTCGGAGCCCTTCTACAGAGTAAAACGCCGTTTAGAAACGGAGCCGGGTATCTCTAGTTAGTGGGACGGTTAAAAAGAAGAAGAGAAGTAGTACGTAGTAGTTCTAGCCGAGCATATACGAAAGAGCTAGTAACTCGGGGAATAACTGGCAGGACCTTCAGGAAATAGGATGGGAGAAAGAGAAAACGGAGGCCAAGAAAGAACTAAAGCCAGAAAAGTCGAGTACTAAAACAGAACTGTAAAAGAAGGGAGAGCAGCTGTTGTGATGGAGAGAAACGGAGGGGTGAGATGCTAGCAGATGCTCGTGCTCCGATGTGCGGTCCTGTGGTTTGTTGGACAAAGGGAAGTGCCGCGAGGAGGGGGGGAAGAACAAGGCAGAACAGCATGAGGAGAGGAGGAGAGTGGCGAGGAGGAGTCGAGAAGAAGCTCACACGTTTTTTCGTATGTCTTGTGTCTTATGTCTAATGCCTTTTTTTTTTTTCACCCCAACTTTTCGCTTGGATGTACGAATGGGAGGAGGTGCTCCTTGCGAGAAGCCACTGACGACTGGAACTTGCGGGGCAGCTCCTCATGTTTAACTTTCTCACATCCTCGGGTCAAAGGTCCGTTTTCCTATTTCCAACAAATAATAAAAATATCATCCTCCTGTCTGTTGATTCCCTAGTCTGTTGATTCCTTTCTTTTCTTTTTCTGTCCCGAGTTGAAGACAGACTGAGAAGACAGCAACTGCCATTTTTTGTTTAGCAACCCAGCAGCAAGTGCGTCTGGACAAAGCGCCAGCATCATCCATTCATTGCCTTGACCAGAACAACCACCACACTCGAAAAGACGTCACCCACCCAGCAACCATGTCCAGCTTGCCCAAGACCATGAAGGCCGTCATCTTTGACGGCCCGCACAAGGTCTCCGTCCAGGATCGTCCTGTGCCAACGCGTGAGTTTTGTCCCTTGAACCGTGTTTGCTTAAATATGAAATTTTTTTTTTTTGATTCCATCCCTCGGTCTCTTACTCCTCACTTGGGTGGCGTTATCGAAATGCATGATGTCCGCTTTCGGCATGTTATTGTCGGAGAAAAAAAAAAACCACGAGAAACAACACTGCCGGCTATGAAATGCCTTTTCAGCCTCGGAAAGGCTTCACAGCCTTGGGATTTTCAAGCTAAATAGCAATTGAAAGCTATATAGCAGCATGGGCTCTGCTTTTGTTTACTCATCACAGAGGCTTCTTGTCAACACAACTGCGCGCATGTTTACTAAACTTGCCCTCGGCAAAAGACGTTTGACAGCTAACGCTGGTTTTCGCATGATCTAGTACAGAGCGAGAAGGATGTCATCGTCAAGGTGCAGGCCACCGCCCTGTGCGGCTCGTAAGTTTTTTTGGCCCCCCTCTCAATGGTTGCATACAGACGACATCAGTAGCCGAGGCTTCCTCGGCATGATAGGGAACCTCTCGAGAGCCTTTGCTAACCAGTCCAGTGAACTCCATGTCTTCCGCGGCCACCAGCCGTCCACCACCGGCTTCATCATGGGCCACGAGTTTGTCGGCACCGTCGTCGAGGCCGGCAAGGACGTGAAGACCGTCAAGGTCGGCACCAAGGTTGTCTCGCCGTTTACCGTGTCATGGTGAGTATTTTGCGATTGGTTCATGTGTTTCGTTCCCATTGTGTCGTGTCTGGTCGACCTAGGGCTGACCCTTCCCCCTCCCCCCCCCAAGCCAAGAATGCTTCTACTGCAAGAACGGTTTCTCGTCCCGCTGCACCAGCGTCCAGCTCTTCGGCTCCAAGACCCTCGACGGTGGCCAGGCCGAGTATGTCCGCATCCCCCTTGCCGACGGCACCGTCGTCGAGGCGCCCCCCAACGTCGACGACAAAGCCCTCGTCCTCATGGCCGACATCTTCCCCACGGGCTTCTTCGGCGCCCGCAACGCCATGCGCCTGCTGGCGCCCATGGACCCCTCCGAGGTGACGGTCGTCGTCGTCGGCTGCGGGCCCGTCGGTCTCTGCGCTCTGGTCGCCGCTCTCGAGTACAAGCCCAAGCACATCTTTGCCGTGGACTCGGTCGACAGCCGGCTGGCGCTGGCCAAGCAGCTGGGCGCAGAACCGCTCAACTTTATGACCGACAAGGAAGGCATGTTCAAGCGCGTGAAGGAGGTGACGGAGGGCCGGGGCGCGGACGCGGTGATCGAGGTCGTCGGTCTGAGCCCGGCGCTGCGGACGGCGTTCGACCTGATCCGCAACTTTGGTGTGATTGCGTCGATTGGTGTGCACAATGCAGAGGTGAGTTTGGGAGCTGGATAGTCAAGGGGACCGACACATACCATTCCCATCTGGCCCTTCTTCTTTGCTGGATGCTAATTCGGCTGATAGGTTCCGTGGAGTGCCAACGAGGGCTACAAGTAGGTGTTTTCTCCACCCTGGGAATAGATCTTATCTGGATGTGTGCATTTCCATGCACACAGAGGTATTTTTCTAGAGTGTGTTTCCTTTGCTGACACCTCCTTCAGCAAAAATCTCAAGATCCAGATGGGCCGTTGTCCGGTGCGGTCGATTTTCCACGACGCTCTGGCCGTGCTGGCCAAGAACCAGGACAAGTTCAGGTACGAGCTGTTTCCAGTCAAGGCTGTGACTGGTCGCCATGCTGACTTTTGATTTGCAGTTTCATGTTCGACAAGATCATGTCTCTCGGCGATGCCGCGGAGGGCTACGACCTGTTCGACAAGATGAAGGCGCAGAAGGTCATCTTCCACCCGTAAAGATACCCTGCGAACCCAAGAGCGCATATAACCAAATACAAAACAACTCCCACCACAAAAAAAAAAAATGTAGTGTAATGTAAATGGAAGAGGGAAGCGGGGCCAAGGCGGGCGAGCCAAATTGTTCATAGTCTATAGCGGGTTGGTGGCGAGAGAGGCGAGTCAGACAAAGAGGTTGACGAAATGAAAGGAGCCGGTGTTCTTGGTGTCATTTATATGTGCTTTCTTCCCTCGCAATCTTTTCCCATGCCGTGCGCCCGTCTGTCTCTTTCCTCCCGCGCATCTTCTGTTCTCCTTGTTGCCTGCCTTGCAGGTGTATTTTGTTTTTGCTTTGCCCTGGTCCTCAGTTCTGCCGTGGCTTCACAATGCCGTCGTGCATATAGTAGTAGATCACGGTCGAGTCGTCCTGGACAATGGCCAGCAGGATACGCTTGCCGCGTTTGGCGCCCCGCCACTGCTTCAACTGTTCGACTGCGCTGACAGAACCGGTAGCAGCCGTGTCCGGACCGTCCGGACGACCGGGCTTATCCTCGCTCTCCGCACCTGGCGGCAGCACCGCGACGGAATCGAAGACGTCGGCAAACTGGGACAGGGTGGGCTTCTCGGCCAGGTGCATGGGCAGCACCCACTCGTACTCGGGCGGCTGAGGGATACGCTGGCCGTGGCCGAGGGCAAGTTCGGCCCGGAGAATCTCGATCTGCTCGTCGGGGTGGATGTAGAGTCGCCGCGGTGGCAGGCCCGAGATCATGATCCGGGGAGGAGGCTTGTGTGTGGGCTGGCCAAATGCCTGTCCCTCGTCGAGACCATGGACGCGCAGCTCGCCCCAGTTCTGCTGGTGCTCGAGATTGTTGCGGACGATGTCGACCAGGTGTCGGAAGTGGGCTTGGCTGTGGACGACGGCAGGCATCGTTGGAATTTTTTTTTTCTTTTCTTTCTTTCTTTCTTCCTTGTTTTCCCGTTTCGGTTCGACGGGTTGTCCCTTTGTCAGCCGCGCAGCCAGAATACGAATTGCATGACAGCCGGGGTATCGCGGCCAGACTGTGGGTGTGGTGTTGTCGGCCAAAGCTACCGCCTTTCACCGTGTTGGTGTTTGCGAGCAAGTGCGAGCGAGCTACCGGCATATCAGATCAGCCTTTTTCGGAAGCGTGGCTGTGTCACGTGCCAGCTAGCATCGGCTTGTCAACTACCGACCCTGACGTATTCTCCGCTGGTTCTTTGTATTGGTGGGTTTTGCGAGGTGGCGGACTCGGGACCCCCTAGGAAAGCGAGGAATCCTGTGAAGTTAACGACTAGCCACGGCACCCGGAACCTGCTTTGCTGCTGCTAATTTTCCTTCAGGATTTCTGGTGGATGGCGCGCTGTTGAGTATAAAGGATCCGCCTGCCCAGGCTTGCCGAGTCCTTGAAAGACATTGCGTCTTCTTCGCATGAGGGAATTTGCAAAGACACTCTCTCTTCCATCTTCTTTTCATCGTTCTTTTTATTTCACTCCTTTTCCTGTTCGTTGCCGAGACTGTCTTTGAAAGCCTGCAACTTGCCGAAAACACCTGAAACACCTTTTCCTCCGTTCGTTTTATCTCTCCATCGTGCATTTCCTCTTGCGTCAGCAGTCTGCGCCCCGACTCTTGGCACGACGACCCAGATTTGCACAAGCCTAGAACCCGAAGAGGTCTCTCTCTCCCCTTACGAGTACTCTCGCTCCCACGCCCCTCTCAGCAGCTGCGCAGCGTCGCCGGCCAGTAACGAATAACCTTAATTGTCCGACTGTCCGACGGGCTCCCGGGGGTTTTTTTTTTTTTTTTTTTTCTGATTATCATCCATTATCACCCATTATCATTTATTATCATTTATTACCATTTATTGTCTTTTTTATTTTTACCTTTTTTATCTTTTTTATTTTTATTTTATTTTTATTTTATCTGCTCTTTTACATATCCACGTAGTGCCTGGTATTGGCGTCTGCCTGCGACGATCAGCGAGGTTTTACACCCATTCGACCTGTCTTTTCCAAATTTTCAACCCATTTTTATTTTGTTTCCACAACTCTCATTCGTCTTCCCTTCCCCTTTCCCTCTCATTTTCTTGGATACTACGCTGCTTCGCCTTGGCTACTGCTGTTTACGTCACGACGAGCAAGACAACGCGAGAGCGAAGGGAAGGTGCACTGCGCTCTCACCCACAAAAGCGCCGGCCGCTCTTTCGCTTTTCGGGCAATTTTCAATTACCCCGTCCTCCGTTCTGCCACCAACTGTCTGACTGTCGCATAACCCGTCGCCACTGCCCCGTTTCGTCGTCGCCCAGGCAGAGCACAGCCCAACCAACAACGTCACGTCGCCGGAAAAAAAAAAACACAAAACCCCCCCCCCAAAGGGTTCTCAAGATGGGTCAACTGTCAGACAATAATACTATAGAGGCGTTCCCGCTGGCGACGTCTCCCATCGAATTGACTCCGACCAAGCAAGCATCGCCATCCTCTGCCCGTCCTCTATATTCACAGCATTCTACGTATCAACAACCATTCCAGCAGCATCAACAAGCCACCCCAACAGACACATCCGCACCGTCGACACCCTTCCAGGACACTCGTCATTCCTCTGTGAGCACAGCGACGACTCTGGGCCGGCGACTTTCCAAGACGTTCCAGGAGTCGGAGCTGCCGCTCGGCTTCCTGAATGCGACCGCCGACTTGACATCATCCATGTACGCCGCGACACAGACCCGGGCAGGCACACGAACACGGCGCTCCTCGACCGCAGCAAGCGACGCAGACGGCCGCAGTCGGGCAGGAACACTGCAGCCGCCAGCCCAGACACCCGTGCACGACCACGAGCGGAACCTGTCGACACTGGACGAGCAGCGACAACCGTCTACGTCCTTTTCGAACAAAGACCGCAAAGGCAGCAACGTGGTGACCAATGAGGAGGAGGAGGCAGACACCAGCAACGGCGTGATGGCCTCAAAAATAGCAGCGGGGACGGCGGTAGCAGCAGCATCTGCCGACAGTAGTGGAAGTGCCGTCGCCAACGACCCGACCCTGTACAAGGACTACGAGAACGGCTACCACTTCCCGCCCAAGTACACGACCAAAGACTCCATGCGACACGGCCTCAAGGCGTTCTGGAACTTTACCATCACGCCCATCGGCTTCTTTGTGGTGCTGTACGGACTGAACGTGGTCGCCTGGGGCGGCATGCTGTTCCTGCTGCTGTGTGAAGCCGGGCCGGCCATGTGCCACCCCAGCTGCAACGACATCAACTCGCCGCGGCGGAAATGGATTGAGGTCGACTCGCAGATTCTAAATGCGCTCTTCTGCGTGACGGGCTTCGGCCTGGCACCCTGGCGCTTCCGCGACCTCTACTACCTGCTCAAGTGGCGTCTCGGCAAGGACGAGCTGGCCCTGCGTCGCCTTGCGGGACTGTACCGTGGCTGGATTCGTCTGCCGGGTTCCGAGAGTCTGCCGTTGGATGTCGGCCCAGGCAACATCCCGCAAGAGACGTCCCCGCACTCCATTCCGTTCCCCGAGACCAAGATTCCCGATGTGCCCCTGACGGGCCAGCGGGCGCCGCCGACCCGTTTCTGGAAAATCGACTTTGTCATCTGGATGAACATTTGGAACACCTTCTTCCAGTGTGTCCTGTGCGGCTTCATGTGGGGCATGAACCGGTACGACCGCCCGTCGTGGTCGACAGGTCTGTTTGTAGCCCTGGGCTGCATGGCCGGCATCATTGGTGGCCTGGCCAGCTTTTTCGAGGGCAACCGCGTCAAGGCCGTCGAGGGCGTGCCGCTGAGTGAGGAGGACCTGAAGAAGCTCTCGCAAGACCGGGAGTTGGGCATCATGCACTACAACAACCTCAAGGGCAAGAAGCCCAAGGAGCCCAAGGAGTCCAAGGGGGCCAAGGCCAATGGGGTGACCGACATTGAGGCGGGGGTTGTGAGCCAGCAGCAGTAGGCAAAGACCACGTCATGGTATACGTTTGTGCTTTTTTTGGGAAAAGAAAAATACAAAGAACAAAATGGAGTCATGTCAAAGAGGTTCATTCAACATGGGAGCTGTCGCTTTTTATTTTTTTTTACCGCATTTTTTTCTCTGCTTGCTTCCGTTGCCGTTACACACTCTGGGTTGGATACAGAGACTCGAGGCAACCACGAGTCACACAGGCGCAAGGGGGGTTGCGATCCATCTTGTTTTTCTCCTTTTTTTTTCTTTTTTTTTCCCTTGCATTTCAACGTTTTGCATTGAAGGTATAGACGAGCCCCAACAAAGGCCACTCTGGTGGCTCTTTTTGGAAGGTGATTTGGAAAGTACATAATTACGAGTACAGAGTACATAGTTTGCATAGTGGACTCTCTGTGGACCAGTTGGCTAATGCTGGAGAGAGAAATACGTACTAGAAAAAGGAAGCTGTTCCACTGCTCAAGAAGACGACCAGCCGCATCAAGAAGGTGTCCAGTGCTTGTTCTCCATGGCCGCGCTGAGTCGTGTCTCCATCCTGTCTCCATCCTGTCTCCATGCCGAGCGTCAGCTGCCGCTGTCTGCCTGCTGTGGCCCGCTATCAGTGGCCAAACGGGTGCCTGTTTTAATATTGAGGGTCTCAGATAGCCTAAATGTGGCGCGTGCTTTTCCAGCCACAATCTCCTAGTGAATCAACCAACCACCTGTCCACCTGCCCGCTTTTGAAGCCAACCTGTGACGGTTTCGGCGTGACTGTACGGACCCTTGCGCCTCATTCGGACCTCCTCTGGTTTCGTTGCTCTCTTCGTCATCTCTTGCCATCCCTTTCCTCGGCTACTCACCCAGGCACAAAACAGAGGCCACGGTGCACAAAGTGACGACGGCAAGAGACTGAAAGAGAGAGGTACCAGTTGCACCCTTTTCATAGTCGCTTATCTCAATAGCAGTCAACAGCGGATAGCGCATAGCGATCAGCGGAACCAAGCAGGTGACGCCAGATAAGGAGCACCAAGCTCCAACTGTTTGCCTCTTTACCACCAACTCTCATCCCTCGCTTCCGGATCGGTCGAATCGCTCAAACGGCTCCTCTCTCACCGACATACACACGCTCTCCGTGCTTTGTTACTTCATCTGCTCCTGTGCTCCCCGGTCGGGATCGATTCATATCATTTCGAGGCCGTCTATCTAATTTGAGGGGATATTGTATTCTTTGGAAGGCTTCGTCTCAACTTTTGCGCACATTTTCGAACTCTGCTCGCCTCTTCTCCCTAGCCACCGACACCATGGCGAACAAGTACCTCATTCCCGTCCTGGTGGCGATGATGCTACTGACGGGTGTATGCAACACGCTGTTGACCAAGTACCAGGTGAGTGACTATTTACACAGACGATTCACCCGGTGATCCTCCTTTCTCTAACATCTCTTGCTCCCCCCCTCCAGGACAACCAGTGTGTCCGCAACTGCGACGACCCCGATCCGAAGAAGCGGGCCTACTTTGAGCAGCCCGTGCTCCAGACCGCCCAGATGTTCGTCGGCGAGATGGGCTGCTGGCTCGTGGTCGGGCTGCTCCAACTGAAGAGCCGATATGCGGCCAAGAAGAACGGGGGATACGAGGCCGTGCAGACCGAGGAGGAGGAGGAGGAGGAGGGTGCGGCAACGGTGGATCAACTGGACGGAGCGGCTGATACCAACGGGGATGCCGCCAGCATTCATTCCACCACCGCTCTGAACGGCAGCAGTGGCAACAGCAAGCCGGCCGCTGCGGCCTCTTCCACCGATGGCGTCCTGAGCGGCTTCCGCGTCCTGCTTCTCTCGCTGCCGGCCATCTGCGACATTCTGGGCACCACCCTGATCAACTGCGGCCTGCTGCTGGTGGTCGCGTCCATCTACCAGATGACCCGCGGTGCGCTCGTCATCTTTGTCGGCCTCTTTAGCGTGCTCTTCCTCAAGCGCCACCTGTACTCGTTCCAGTGGGTATCACTGGCGGGCGTGGTGCTGGGCGTGGCCATTGTCGGCCTGGCCGGTGCGATTGCCCCGGATCCGACAGTGGATGCGACGGCCGATGGTGGGCTTGAGGCCGAGGCGGTGCGCGTCATTGTGGGCGTGCTGCTCATTGCCTTTGCGCAGATCTTTACGGCGACGCAGTTTGTGCTCGAGGAGTGGATCTTGGAGCGGTCGGCAATTGAGCCGCTGCGGGTGGTCGGCTGGGAGGGCACCTTTGGGCTGGCGGTGACGGTGCTGGGCATGGTCGTGATGCACCTGGCGATTGGCCGGACGGAGCACGGTCGCCTGGGGTACTTTGACATGGTGGAAGGCTGGCGGCAGATGGTGTCGGACGTGCGCATCTGGGGGTCGAGCCTGCTGATCATGGTCAGCATCGGCGGCTTCAACTTTTTCGGTCTGTCGGTGACGCGCAGCGTGAGCGCGACGTCGCGGTCGACGATCGACACGTGCCGGACGCTGTTCATCTGGCTGGTGTCGCTGCTGCTGGGGTGGGAGTCGTTCAAGTGGCTGCAGGTGGTCGGCTTTGTGCTGCTGGTGTACTTTACGTTTGTGTTCAACGGGATTGTCAACATTCCGATTGCGGCGCTGCGGCCGGCGCCGGCAGAGCGGCCGGTGGAGGAGCTGCTGCCCGAGGAGCCCGTGGAGCACATCTAAAGCGGCACGCCCAGGCAGGGGAGAGACTGGGGGAAGGAGGAAAGAGGATAGAGAGTGCGTGAATGAGGGCGTTTGGGTGCCGCTAGAGGCGACTGGGGAGAGGTGAAATGACTTGCATATCCAGAGGAGGAGACATCGGTCTCGTGGGTGTTGTGGGTGTGGGTGAGGATGTGATTGTGGTGCTGGGTGACTGCATGCATTGTTTCTTTTGCATACATTGTTTTGCATTCTTTATTTCTCATTGTCAGCGTCATTGGCGTTCTTTTTTGGGGTTTGCTCTTTTGGCCAGACTTATGGGATTGCTGGAAAGACGACGTCTATATGGTTGAGAGTATCCTTATTTTGAGTTGTCGAGTTTTTGATTTATTGTATTTCGTGTCACCTCGAGTTCTTATTTGTCCGCATAAATGTCTGTCACCGTTTCTCATGCTCTGCCTGCGTGTGCGTCTGATCTATCACCATTTTCTGGCAGTCTATATCCGTGTCTACAGTTGCTTCTGTCTACCGTGTCAACACACCAACAATTGCCTCCTCTGAAAAGACTTATATACCTCACAACACCCCTTTCCTTCCACGTACGGCCATAGATGCTGGAAAGCACGGGATCCCGTCCGCTCTCCCCTAGTTAAACCAGTAATCGGCGGATTAGTAGTTGGGTCGGTGACGACCAGCGAATACCCGCTGCTGTACGTTTTTTTGTCTTTTTGTCTTTTTGTCTTTTTGTCTTTTTGTCGGGTTCATTTCAGGTCTTCTGCCTCTTTCTAGTTGTCCATCTGCATTGCAACGTATCAAAGCCTGCTTGTTCGTGTCCGTATGGAGTCCTCCTTGTGTCCTTCCATCCGTTCCTTGTCCCTTGTCGTGGCCCACAGGCCATTCTACTCCGGAGCCTTCAATTCCCTATGTTGTGCCATCTAGTTACTGTGTTGTTTTGTCATACACAGCACCCTTTTATCTCCTTGCTGATTGCATTCATTTCACCGCTCCTTGCCCCCGGAAAGGTCAATCAAAAGGGGAACAGGGAAGTACAGTGGGGAAGACGACAATGCCTACCCCAGAAGCAGCACCTGTTGGTAATCTTAACAAAATTTCTTGTCGCCAGGATTCGTCCCCAGGTAATGAACCGTGCAGAATACTATGTCGTTGCCCGTACAGCATGCCACGCAATAATCTATGGTGGTATCGTACCCTGTAAAGATCCTCCTTTTTTTGCTGAATCAGGCATTGGCAATGGCAAGGCATGGGCTTGGGTTGGACAGGCCAGTCGGAATGTTCTGCTCGGTTCTTCCGGACGGCTTCGGCTATCGACGAGTTGCCTGTCTCCCTTCTTTGTCTTTGACTCTACCTAGTGTGTACATTGCACTCGACGGTTAGAAGGGATGGTCCCTACTGCAACGGTTTTGCTCCGTCGGTTTTGTCTTTTCTTTGTCTCTCATCCCCAGATCTCCACACGTACCAGTCTTTCGAAGATCGCCTCTCGCCTGACAGCTCGACGTCATCCACTAGTCCGTGGCCGCAGATGTGGTGGTTTTAACTACATACATAGTACAAAAATACGGCACGACATCAGAACCACCAGACCACCAGACCGCCAGACCACAAAAATCACACAAAAACCACAAAAAACGACAGTAGCACGGCGATAGACTATTCAGTGGGCAACTGTCACAGCGAATAAAAAAGCTTAAAGCTTTTCCCTTTTTGAGTTCGAGGCACCGACCCCCCTTTGCTCGCCGGGTCTGTGGGCGTATTTTGGTATTTTGGTCTTTGTGGTCTTTTTTGGCAGGCCTCTGCTGGCGTGCAGGCCTCTGTATGGACGGCACAGGCTGGGTGCAATTTAAACAAGGAACGCAGCGAACCCACCGTGGCGCGTTTCAAGCAAGGGGCGGCTCTGCCCACCAGTGCATTCATTGGCTCTCGTCGCCCGAACGCCACAGGGGGGAACCCCGAGAAAGGGGAACGGACTAACGAAGCTCAGACCCATTGGCTGGGAGGAAGGAGCGAACAGAGGAGAGCGTGCAATCGGAAGGAAAGAGCAGGCAGAGACGAAAATCGCCGACTCTCTCTCTGTATCGTACTCGTACTGCATAGTAATACTTTGTATGCAATTTTCAGAAGACCAACAAAGCAGCTTGGAAACCCACCCCCTGGGCAGATCCCCCAGCAGCACTAGCGTTTCGAAACAGCAGACACCAGGCCGAGGAGGCCTGCGGAAATCTACATAGTACTTTGTAATAGTAGATGTTTCTTTTTTTTTTTTCCCTCTGCTCTGTTTCTTCTGTCTGCCCCCCAGCGGCTCCATAGTCAGCTTTTCCCCTCCCCATTTCGCTTACACGCCTGCCATGATGTTCTCTCTGCTGGCCCTGCCCGGACCATCACCAGGGTACGATTCCTCGCGCCAATTGTCCCCTTTCGACAGGGTCCCCTGTCACCTGGAAATCACCACGGGCAGGGACCGCGGGATGATGGGATGGCGCAGGGTTGTGGTCGCCTCTTCGGATGGACAGGTCCAAGCGAGGATGGAATGGGATGAAAGGAGGACTCGGCAACTCGTGACGAACCTGGCCCAAGGCCTGGAGGACGAGAAAGACAAATACTGACTAACACGGCATGCAGTGCCCGGCAGCCGAGCTGGTTTCTTTTCATCGTCCCTCTTCCTTCAGGCCATGGGTTTGGCCCCAGTCCCCTGCATATTCCCTCCTGTCTGGCAGGCCATACCGCGTTCTGGCAGCGTCTTCCTGGGATTGCTTCTCAAGGTATTGCTTACACAGGCCTCTTGATGCTGGTCCTGAGGATCCTGCATGCACGGCGAGGGTGCATTGGCCAGGCACGTTCTGTGCTGGCCAATCGGTGAGAGGTAAAAAAAAAAAAAAACTTTGGCAGGCCCCCTGCAGGCCAGCCCCCCTGTGATTCCGTCCAGGCGCCTTCTTTGCCTGTCTGTCTTGCTCTCAAACTCTGGGTCCGAAGACCTGCATGGTGGCCCCGGGGTGATGTCTGGACCGAGCTGAAGGAAGCGCCCGTCTCTCTTCTGGTCGTTTCGTCCCATGCGTATCTTACTTTGCAGTAACTGCATAGTACTATCTAATAGCAACCATGCCCAGGGCAATGCCATGTTTTCTTTTCTTTGAAATGTCTTGCCTTGTTGTTTCCGGTCCATGTTTCAACAACGGCCTAGTCTTCCTGTTTGTTGTTCTTGCCGCCCAGACTGGGCCACTGTTTGCCCGACCATTATTACGCTCTGGTTGGACCCCGTCAGGCCCCATCCGACCCTAAATCGACCCCATCTCCGGCCAATTCATCCCATCTCCCATCCCATCTTTTGTCTTTCTTTCTTTTGCTTGCGGTTTTCTGTTTTCTGCTTTCTGCTTTCTGCTCCCCCGTTTCATGTCATTGGTTTCTTTTGCAGCCGCCCTCTCTCATTTCTCAGCGCCCCCCCGGGCTTCTCCACCCGTAAACGCTTTCTTGTGCTCGTACAATACTAGTAGATTCTCTCGTGATGGAATTATCGTGGCTCTCACTTCTTTTTCGTTTGCCCCCCCTAACAGGCCTCGCTCCCTGCAGCTCTTACAGGCACGCCCCCCACCCCTGGCCCCAAGTAAGATCGATTAGCCCACCCACACCTTGTCCGTGCCTCTCTTCCCCTCCCCGAATCCGTCCAATCCGCCAAATCCGCCAACACCTGTACCAGCAGAGCCCTGGTAGTCGGGAATCAGCAGCCTCACCATGTCCGTTCCAGCCTAGTGTGCGGTGTCCCCTTGGCAGGGTCTGGGCCTCTTGGGCAGCATGGCATGGGCGTTTCCCGCTTTGCAGCAAAACAAGGGCCAGAAAAAATTGTCAACGGGCATCGTGGCGCTGGCTGGCGGCCCTTCCCCTTTTTTATTAGACCTCAACCACGTCTCTTCCCCTTCCTTTTCCCTTTTCTTTGTCCACTCCTTTGACCTCTCTTTTTCTCTTCTTGTCTACTCACATTCTCTTTCTTTTTTTTTCGTGTCGTTCTCGTGCTTGACGAGTCCTTCAGTGGCCCTTCGTTTCTCTCCTTTCAAAACGGTTGGCCTTTCCATTCTCTCTCAACTTCCCACATCTTCGGATTTCACACTCCTTCATTTTTTTTGCATTTGCCTGTTATTTTTTTTTCTTGCTTCAACAGGGTGAACTAGTTTTCCCCTTCTTCGAACTCTTGCAGAGCAACGACACGACTTACACAGGCTTGCCTGACCCATTGCCATTCCTTTTTTTTGTGGATTATTCCATCAACATCAAGAGTCCTAGAGACCTTGCCCACTCCTTGAGATTTGAGATATTCAAACAAACAACAAACAAAACCACAAATCAAAACGATCCAACGATCCAACGACCAAACAATTCGACTGAAGAATTGTTAAGACATCACATACACTCCCAACATGTTCTACCCCAAGACTCTGGCCACCGTGATGGCCTCCATGGCCGCCCTGGCCTCTGTGGCTGCCGGCAAGGACTCGCGTACCTTTGCTGTGCTGCACTTCCACGGCGACGGTCCTTTGACGCAGGGCCGTTCTGACCCCATCGTGAACCCTGGCGGTCCGTCTACACACTCGCACGCCGTCCAGGGCGCCAATGCTTTCGGCAACTCGGCCACCGGCGAGTCTCTGCAGGAGTCCACCTGCAGCACGGCGGATATCAAGGCCGACAAGAGCGCCTACTGGATGCCGACGGTGTATTTCCACGATACCACCAACAACTCGTTCGAGGCCGTTCCGTTGTTCTACATGAACGTGTACTACTTGTAAGTTTTGTGTGGTCTATGCCATCCCTGCTCGGGTCGCTTAAAACTTTTGTATGACGCGGAGACATGGGGCGACCAACTTGCCACTGTCAAGCTTGTTTGGCAGCGTGTTGGATGCTCTAACAAGCCCGTTGGACGTTCTACAAGGTGTTGGGGTGTTTGACAAGCTGTTGGAAATGTGGTCCACTAGAATTTGTTTATTCTTTTTATTTTATTTTTTTCTCTCCCTCCCACTAACACGCCCCGCCAGCTTCGAGGCCACCAACGATGAGATCAAGTCCTTCCCCATCGGCCTGCAGATGGTCAGCGGCAATGCCAAGCAGACCACGCCGCCGGCCTCGGGCGATCTCGTCCTGGACCCGTCCAAGGGCACCATCCAGCCGGCGCAGTTCACGTGCCCGCGCACCAGCTTCGACCCGCCGTCGTGGCCGGCGGACTCGGACGGCACCAAGGCGGGCATGCAGGACAGCGGCAACCAGGGCTCGGGCGTGGGGTTCCCGTTTGCCAACTGCGACGGCTACGCGTCGCCGCTGCGGGCCGACCTGCACTTCCCGTCGTGCTACGACCCATCCAAGGACCTGACGGACTACGAGAACAACATGCAGTTCCCCAGCGACGCCGGCGACGGCAAGCAGGACTGCCCCGAGGGCTGGGTGCACACGCCGCATCTGTTCTACGAGATGTACTGGAACACGCCGCTCTTTGCCGACCGCTGGACCCAGAACGCCGGCTCGCAGCCGTTTGTGCTGTCCAACGGCGACGCCGCCGGCTACTCGCTGCACGGCGACTTCATTGCCGGCTGGGACACCACCGTGCTGCAGCACATCATCGACACCTGCGACGCCGGCGACAGCGGCATGGACCAGTGCCCCGACGTCGAGACCGTCATGGAGGGCGACTGCAGCATCCCCAACCCCACGCCCGAGCAGATCGACGGCTCCCTCGAGAAGCTGCCGGGCAACAACCCGCTCTTTGGCTGGTCCTACGGCACCTCGGCCGCTGGCACCTCGGGCTCGGGCTCGACCACGTCGTCGGCGACGTCCAAGACCGCCTCGTCGGCGACGTCCCAGACCGCCTCGTCCACCGCCACCGCCGACGCCGTGAATGCCGCGAGCAGCACCGGCAGCGCGTCCGCCTCGTCGTCGACCCAGGCGACCCCCAACACGTCCGGCCCGACCTACACCTACGGCTCCAACCCGAGCATGTCGATCGTGTCTTCGTTGCCGTCTTCGTCGCCGTCTTCGTCTTCGTCTTCGGCGACGACCGCGGCTGTGGGCACCTCCTCTTCGTCGTCCAAGCCGGCCACCTACAAGATCACCATCCCGGGCGGTGCCAAGGCCAAGACCACCACGGGTGCCGGCTCGGCCAGCGCCAGCTACACCCGCCCCATCCTGTCCTACAGCTCGGCTCCCTTTGCCAACGTCAGCTCCTCGGCCGCCGGCTCGTCGTCGTCGACGGCTGTTTCGTCCTCGGCTGTTGCTTCCTCTTCCTCGTCGGATGTTGTCTCGTCCTCGGCTGTTGTTTCCTCTTCCTCGCCAGCCCCTGCTGTGACTTCGTCTACCCCTGCGGGCGGTGAGTCTTCTTCGGCGGCCGCTTCCACCCCGGCCTCGGGTGCTTCCACCCCGGCTCCCGGCTCTGGTTCCGGTTCGGGCTCCGGCTCGGCCTGCTCGGCCGGCTCGACCTCGACCACGACCATCACGGCCACCGAGACGGCCACCCTGACGGCCACGGTCACGGCTGGTGCCGGCGGCTCTGGTTCGGGCTCGGGCTCGGGCTCGGGCGACTCCACCACCATCGAGACCGAGCATCGGACCACCACGCTCTACGTGACCAAGTCCCGTGCCAAGACCACTGTGACCCAGACGGCCTCCTCTTCTTCGTCGGCCTCGGCTGGCTTCTCTTCGCCGTCGGCCTACCCGTCGGCCACCGTGCCCAGCTACGGCAACAGCACCCAGTTCAAGCGCGACGAGACCGTCAAGCGCAACCGGGTGGTCCGCCGGGCGCTTCCCGAGTGCGGTCCCGTGACGGTGACGGTGACGGCCACCGAGACGGCGTTCAGGACGGCGACCGTCACCGCAGGTGGCGACGAGGCCACCTCGACGGGCGTGGACGGCACGACGACGATCACCACCCACCGGACGTCGACGCGGTACGTGACGATTCCCAAGGAGACGACGCAGACGACGGTGACGCCGACGGCGACGCCGTCGTCTGCGCCTGCGTCTGTGTCGGCCTCAGCCTCAGCCTCCTCCACGGCCTCCTCCTCCTCCTCGGCCTCTGTCTCTGCTCTCCCGTCCGTGTCTCCGTCGGGCGGCGGCACCTACAGCAACGGCACGTCGACGCACTACAAGCGGGCGCAGCATGCGCACCACCACCGGCATGTGCGGACGCACCTGCACTAAAGAGGGAGGTGTGTGTCTGTGCGTATGGTGTAATACGGTGTGTGTGTGAGTGTGTGTCTAGTCAAGTACCTTTTGGTGTCGTCTTGATTCTTGTCTTCTTCACGATTGTCACGATTTTTTAAGCGGGATAAGGGATGGACCGGAGAAAACTCCCGTGGAACACGATTCTGGGGAGGGGCTATAGGGCGAGACAGTCCGTGTGAGACCAAAAAAAAGGAAGGAAAGGAACGGAGGACGCACAGGGCGTTTCTTGGTTTCTCTCTTCTGGGGTCTTGCGTCTCATTGTCGTTTTTCTCCGACCATCTTTTTGGGGGGGTGTTTTTTTATATACACAACACAAACCATTTTTGGGGAAAGGGGGGATGGATATACTTTTTTTTTTCTCTTCTGTTCCCCAGTACCATTCTTCTGTTGGGCTCTGTTCAAATGTACTTTTACATTGGTATATCTCATTCCTGTTCTTTTTTGTTTTTAACTTTCCGTCTTCTCTTCTTTTGTTTCTTCTTTTGTCTTCGATTCTTTCTCGGGTCGTCTCCAAAGGAGCAAGCCCATTTATTATCCATTCCATTAGATTTCTCTCTCCCATGACCGAACAAACAAAATCAAGACGTGGTTGTCCTGTTCTATCTCAGAAAACAAAGTGCAAAGCGAGTCTGATGAGGGGTATTCTGAGGGCTGCGAATTCTACATTCTGAGAAGAATAAACAAACACAGCATGCTTTTCCTATCCGTTCGCCCGTGAAATGCCTGTCCCTGTATGTATGAATCTTTTCTCTCTGTGGTACGGGTGTTGTAGTTGCAGCCTTAATCGTCGAACCCACCCCATTCACTCCCATCGCTCTCGCTGCTCTCACCGCTCTCATCGCTGTCCTCCTTCTCCTCGCTCTCATCCCTCTTGTCGGATGCAGCACTGCCTTGTTTTGCTGCTGCTGCTGCTGCTGTGCTATCAGCTTCCCCGGACACGTCGTCCCGCACGAATGCTGCCACAAAGAATCCCATCACGCCCCGTCCGTCGTCCGCGTACGACCGTATGCAGGCATCCGCCACGCCGGCGGCCGTGTTCTTGTCCAGACGTGCAATGTCGTCTGCACTCTCCACGGCACCCGCCTCGCCCCGCACCGGCCACGCCCGCATGCCACGGACCTGCTCGTCCCGCCGCAGCAGCCGCCAGCCGGCCTTGGCTCCCGCAGCCAGGGCCTTGACCACGACATGTTCGTTCTCCTGGGCGTGGATCGAGCACGTGGAGTAGGTCACGCGCCGGGCGTGCGGGAACTGGAACGCGTGCCGCAGGATGGTCAGCTGGAAGGCCGAGAGCGCTGCCAGACGGGCCGCCTGGTCTCTGTGGTCGGTGGCGGGGTCGACTTCGGTTGTTTCGCCCTTTGGCTCTGCCTTTGTACTGGGGCCCGGTTGTTCCTGTCCCCGTTTCCGCTTCTTGCCCTTGCCCTTGGCCTGTTTGCTGCTGCTGCTGCTGCTGGACACCTCGCCCGCAGCGGCCACCGCTTTGGGCAGGTGCAGTTCCGGCATGGCGTCTCTGCCCACGATGCCGCTGCCCGAGCAGCTGGGATCCAGCAGCAGGGCCTGGACGTTCTTGTACTTGTCGGCGTGCGGGTCGACCTGCAGAAAGTCCTGGCCCGCGCCAATGGTGACGACGACCGCCTTGTTGCCGTCCAGCGCACCGGCCGTCTTCATCATGGCCTGCAGCGTCTTGGCCCGGAAGGGGTCTTTCTCGAACGCAAAGATGTGCTGCGGGGATGGCGACAAAGACGACGAGGAAGAAGAAACATGGGACAGAGCAGCCAGGTGGCTGGTCTTGTTGCCCGGAGCGGCACAGGCGTCCACCATGTCGCCGCCGCCCGGCCCCCCCAGGGACGACGGGTCCAGCAGGTAGGCCGGGAAGCACGACGCCTTGTCCTGGAAGATGATGGCGCCGTCCTTGTAGGCCTCGCAGCGGGTCAGATCGGACGAGGAGGGTGCGGCCAGCGGCACGGCCACCAGGTCGGGCACGTGCTCGTCGACGTACATGCGTTTGCTCGGGGCGCCATCATCGTCACGACCGTGCGCAAACAGTTGGTCTAGCGCGTCCACGCGCCGGTAGCCGGCAAACGTGGTCGCCATCTGCTCGTCCAGCGTGCTCTTCAGCCGGTTGATTCGGACCCACCGGGTGGCGGCCGCCACGGACGACGCCGCTGTCGCTGCGGCGGCGTCCCGTTCCACCTGCGCCCGCAGCGCCTCCAGGGTCGGCGCCCGCCGCCGCAGCCGCGCCCGGGTGAGCTCGGCCGTCAGCCGCGCCTTGTGCCGCTCGACGCTCGCGCGCAGGCCGTGTGCTGGTGGCAGCTGAACGCCCGACTTGCCGAGCAGCAGGTCGTGCACGAGGAGCAGCGCCAGGATGGGCGTGAGGCGGCGGCGCTCGTGGGTCAGCAGGCCCGCGCGGTCGATGACCTCGCTGAGGACCTGGCTCCATTTGCACGACTCGATGGCCAGGGCGTAGACCTGGCCGGGCGGCGGCGGTGCGGCTGCTGCTGCCTTTTTGGCGGCAGTCGTGCCGGGCTGCAGTTTCTTCTTGTCGCCACCGCCGCTCCGTGGACCAAAGATGCGTGTTTTGAGGTTGCCTCCGTCCGAGGCTGGAGCCGTCAGGGCGGCTGCGGCCTCATAGTAGAGGGACATCAGAAAGAGGAGGGGAGGTGGCGGTGGGAGATGAGGAGGGCTCTCAAAAGGAAGTGGGAGGTTTCAAGGCATTTTTAGAGGAGCTTTAGAGCTTGACCTTTTTTTTTTTTTTTTTTTTGGCCAAAGCCACTTCCGCCAATCAAATGGACCGCCCCACAAGCCACTTATACATGCGTCTCCAAAGACGGGAAACGCTCCTTCCATTCTCAGCAACGAGTCCATTCAATACTGCCCAGCATGTCTTGGGGAAAAATGCAAGAATTTCTGCTTCTGCGTCCCACGTTCCTCCATATTTTTTGATGCTGACACCCCGTGTCAGAGAGGAAACTCCAGAGCGCCGAGCTAAGCCTGCAACGATATATCGTGAAATAATAATGCACTGGCAGGCCAAAGTGGCCAAGGACTCAAGTGCTGACCTCGCGCCGATGCGACTACACGCTGACACGAGGAGAAAATTCCAGCCCCAAGGGCAGCACGCATTTCAAACCGACACAAAGCCCTCTTGCCTCCCAGGATCCCGTCGGTTACGTTGGCCAGTGTATGGTCGACATAGACTGTACAGAACCGGGAGGAGGGGACTATGTGGTGCTCGAAATCGTCGACTGGGAGGCGAGTGGCTTCTTTCCGCCGTGGTCTGAGTCGAGCAAGGTTCTCTATACATTAAATGAGAATGGCAGGGAAGGCATGCGTGGCTGGTGGGAGTATGCACCTTACTGCATCGCTCGGGTGCCCTGTTGAATGAGCTGTTGGAAGGCTATGGGACAAGGCCAATGGCGTTTATGTTTTTAAGAAATACGAGATCTAGGCCTCTTCTACAGCCGACAACCATTTCTGTATGCCCTGCCACTCTTCTTGGTTTGTTTCGTGTTTCAGTCCTTCGTACAAACTCAATGTGATGAATGGTCGATGGAAACGTAGACAGCTGACTGAGAGGCCATCGTCGTAGACGGGGTACCAAAAGAAGCACGGTCTTGGGGAGTCTGGGTAGTTGGCCGGCGGGTGGGTGAGTTGTAGTTGGTCTCCGTAAAGAACCCTTTCCTCGGAGAAGTTGTGACCTAACCTGCCATCCGGAGACGAGTCCAGTGGATTGCGTGCTGGCTTCGAACGAGCTTCATCGTAGCTTAAAGGCCAGGTTCGCCATCCCCATGCGTTCGCACACCATCTGTGTCCATTCCCAGTTTCATACATTTACAGTCGTTGTATTGATTAGCTTTGATTGTGAAAGTTCAAAGCCTTTAAGATATGAATGGGTTGTTGCATCCAACCTCAACTTTATAAACAGCTGCCAATACTCAGAGTAAGGAAGGGGCGGTATTTGACTCACAAACCCCGCCGATGTGCCCGCTTCGATAAATATTGTTCAGAACCACACATGCAAGCTAACGTCGTTGACGAGCAGAACTGGAAGTGAAGTAGCCGGGACTCTATCAACCAAGCACTTCAGCCACCCCACCAGCCACGCGCGGCAACCCTTGGAAGTGGGCACGGTATTTCTATTCCGGGCGTTTCAGCGAGACTTTCAAAATATTATGGGGAAGGCGCGAAGGCGGTCTCGGTAATCTTTCTCCGCACCTTCCCCGAAACATAAAAGAGCTCACCCCTGCTCTTTCCCTCGATCTTCCATCTCCTTCCGTTTTGGGGAGCTTTTGAGAAGACTCTTTTTCTTCAAAGCTGACGAGCTTCTTATCACTTCTTGCTGCTTCTTTCCGCTTCTTCGTCCCCATTAATCTTCGCCACCTTTTTTCCCGGGACACGCTCACTTTCGACGGCATTTATTGTTTCTAACTCCTACCCACTCTATACATATTACGTCCTTGGTGTTGATGCGCGTGCTATGATTCCCATGTAATGACGTACGTTTGTTTCTATGCGTCCCGTCTCACACACCCGTACCCCAAACCCCTCTTGACGCTGTGCCAAAAAAGAAAAAGAAAACCCAAACCAAAACCCAAACCCAGAACCCCCAGATAAATAAACAACAACGGAAAGAAGGCCAGGCCAGTCAGCCAGTCAGGTATTTGTGCAGATTTGCCCGTTCAACGCCTGAATTTTCAGAGGATATCCCACTGCCCAATATAAAAGAAAAAAACCTGAAAATGCCAGTCCGCTGAAATCTAATCACAAAAGGGAAAAACGATGCGCAGAAACAGGGAGAGCCCTCCCAAAAGTCGGAATAGTAATCAAAACAAGAAAGAAAAGCGGAGATCAGAGCGAAGACGGCGCACATTGGCCCATCGTTCATGAGCTATCGGCGGTCTTTTTTTCGGGAGTGTTGGCGACCTTCTCGTCTTCGGTGTCGGTGGTCATGTGTTGCTCGGAGTGCACGTCGGAGTGCTCCTCAGCACTGTCGTCGGCATGGCCTCCAACGGGGCGAAGAGCGGCGTTGTTGGCTGACGCAGATGCACCGCGCGACTCGTGCGTGAAGACGCGGCCAAAGCTGAAGGTCCTGTGCGCACCAGAGCCATGGGATGCCCGGGACGCCCTCGTGGCCTGGCGAGTAAGCGCACGCTCCAGCTTGACCTCCTCGTCGTGCTCCTGGACTTCCTCCAGGGCTTCCTCGACATCGATAGGCTGGTGCGTGGTGAGCATGCGCTTGAGCACCTCCGCGGCCTCGGAGGCGTACTTGCAGCGCATACGGATGCGCATACCGTACTTCATGAACAAAATCGGGAATGGCATGCAGGCGAGGGACAGAAATGCTGGAATCGAAGCAGCCCAGTGCAGACCCAGGTTTTCATACATGTCTGATAAGGAAGTTAGTTTTATGTTTGTTGCACACGGAGGAACAAACGAATTCGAGAAAAAAAGAAGAAAGGATAAAAGGAAAAAAAGGGAAAAAAAAGACAAAACAAAAAACCCAGACAAACTTACAAGTCGTGAAAAGAGGGAACGCGGCACCGAAAAGAGACCGAATTACGGCATTGGCGGCCAGAACGGAGGCGGCAAAGACGACGTACGAGTCGATGAGGTAGTTCATCAGACTCAAAAACACCAAGACCAGGCCTGAGCCGAAGACACCAGAGCCGATGATGGGGACAATCCAATGAACAGGTGCCTCGTTGGTCCACGCAAACCAAAACAGGCCAATGGGAAGAAGAACGGACCCAACGACAGCGACAGGCAGGCGGGCTTCGGGTGGTGCGAAGCCGCCATGCTGCACTGCGATCTTCCTGTACCGGGTATTGTCGATCAGAGCATAGGTGACAGAAAAAATCATGCCGACAGTGATACCGAGGAAGGCCAGGCCGCTAATGCCGGCGGACCAGCCTCGATGCAGCTGGAAAACGATGGGGAAAGCCGGGAACATCATGTACATGGTGCCGTACACGATCGCCATGTACAGAGAGGTGATGAGAACGATGGGCTCGCGGAAGAGAAGAATCCAGGGCCGCCCCAGAGCTGTGCGGAACTGCTTGCCCATGGTGGGCCGCTCAAGCTTCATGGTGTTGTCGCGATGGTGGTGGACGTCCAGCTTGGAGGCATAGACTTTGCCTGTCTTCTTGGACAGGGCAGCGGCGCGCTTGCGCAGAAGTACGGGCGCGTACGTCTCGGGCACAATCAGCGCGCCGACAATGGTCATGACACCTGTGAAGATGGCCATGAGGCCCTCAACCCAGCGCCAGCCTTCCGTCTCGCCCAGGAAGCCGGCCGCGATCGGACCGAGGGACGGACCCAGGAAAGGGGCAGCGGCAAAGACAGCAGCAGCCATACCACGGTCTCGGGCATCGAACATGTCGGCGATGACACCACCGGCGTTGGTGAGGGGCGACGAACCGAAGGAACCGGCGAAGAATCGCAAGATAATCAGAGTCTGGATGTTTTGCGAACCAGCGCAGCCAGCGTTGAACGCCGTCAGGACGATGTATGTGCCGATGAACAGCAACTGACGGCCGAAGAATTCTAGGAGGTCTCAGTTAGCAGGACAGCTTTCAGAGAGCTGGCAGGAGTCGGTCTCAGACTGGCCTGGGACGGAAGAGCAGCTGGCGACTCGTCCGCCCCATTCTTTTGTTTCTTTGTCCTTTCGCCCAGAAATCAAGACGACAAAACAAAGTGGCAGTCAAGTGACAATCAAGATGACAACTTACCACTCATGGGCGCCCACAGAAGAGGGCCGACGGCAAAGCCGACGACAAAAAGCGAGATACCGGCAATGGAGAGCTCTTCAGAGATGCCAAAATCTTTGATAACCTCGGACAGGCCGCCAGAGTAGGCAGTGCTGACAAAAGCGATGGCCAAAGTGGCGACAGCCATCGTGAGGGTGAACAGCCATTTCTTCCAGCGGGGAAATGTCTGGGGGTTATGCGGATCGCTGTCAAGGAAGGAGACGATGTAGGGGTTCTCTTCCGTGCCCTCTCCGGGATACTCCTTCTCCAAGACTTCTGGACACATGCCGGACGGGTTTGTGAGCAGATCCCAGTGGCTGATGTACTTGTGCTTTGGCTCCTCTGGTGGTGATTGCAACACGGCCTCGTCGTCGGCCACAGTGGGTGCAGCAGGAGAGGTGGCAGCGGCGCCGGGTGCTGCTGGGACAGGAGCATCGGTAGCGGTGACGGATGAGGCCGGGGACTCCGCCGTTGGCGGCGCCGTGGCTGACGATGGCTGTTGGGCGGAAGCCATGGTCAAGAGCTGTGCGGTGTTTGTTTGCCTTGCCGAGTCTTTCGTCTTTCAGGCTCGGAGTTGCCGCAGTCTTTTTCAAAGAACGGAAAAAAAAAAGCGTCCAGATGTCGTAGAGCTGCTGTTCTGGTTGCGACCCAAGTGGCGTGACTGGTGGTGCAGAACAAACAAACAGCACTGCGTGTGTGTTTGTGGTGACGTGTGGCGATGATAGGGATGCAAGCAAGAACAAAAAACAGGGACCCGAGATCAAGGAGGGGGGACCCGGTTGACAACTTATATGGGATGGGTCTAGTCTGTGGACGGATCTTTTTTTTTTTTAAATTGTTGCCGGAGAGGGAGCTCCTCGTAACAAGCAACGGGGGTGGGTATGGAAGGGAAGGGGGGGAGGGGGGTTGTTCAGCCCGTCCACCCGGAGTCTCAGACGCCAAAAGCCGCCGGCGTGCCACCCAGGTATGTTTTATTTTCGAGTATCTATTCTTTAGGGGTCTGCCCGACGGCGCCAACTCGGGGCAGCCCAGGACGGGTGTAGTACTAACTATGGTGCGTTTGGTATCAAAGTGGATACTGCGTCATGGGCCAACCGAGCAAAAGAGCAATAGATAAAATAGTCATGGGAAAATGAAGGGCCCCGTTCCGACGGAAGCGGACTGTGTTGGGCTAAGACGGGACCCTTGTCGAGCCAAGACAACAAGACGGTCAAGTTCGAGCGAAGATGGGCGGAAAGGGTGGGTGGGTTTGGCCGGCCCCGTTTGCCAATAAACAGTCTACCGTAAAATAACAAATGGGCGATATGGGTTGAAAAAACGGGCCACATTTTCAATTTCCAGGGTTTGGTCCACATCGAAGGCTCGGGTTCGCAAGCTGATTACAAAACAGACCACAGACCGGACGGAGTCAGGGACGTCTTGAGAGAAGAGAAAGAGAAAAGAGACTTGGAGTCTGAAACGGAGCGGCAAGAGTAGCGACAAGTGTCCATGGGGGCAGAGACCAAAAAAAAAAAAGAAAAAAAGAAAGCAGAAACGGAAGCTAAGATGATGGAAGGGGCCTTGGCATTGCGATTCCTGCAGCACAGACAGACGGCTAGTGGCCGTCTAGGGCTATCCAGAGCCATTCAGAGCCATTCAGAGCCATTCAGAGCCATTCAGAAGATTGGAGGCTGCATCAAGCAAGGAGCCCACAAAGCCAAACGGGCAAAGACGGCACCAAAAAAAGGCACCAACAGCAGGACAAGGCAGGCCCCCAAACCAACGGCACAAAAGAACCTGGCAGGACGCAGAAAGCCCGAACGAGCAACGCTGAGCGAGGTTGTGGGAGCCAGTGTTATCTGTCTTACGAGCAGAGGGCCAAAGTATTGAGGATCATTGTTGGTGATCAAGTGGTACAGACAGAAGTGGGTACCACAAAATGTTGTGAACTCAGACAGCACAAGTGTACACAGACACAGCAGTGGACGCTTCTTGCACGGGATACAATTACCCGGTGCAAACTCATTGTGGCTGAACCCTCCGTCTGCCTGGGATCTTGGGATCCTGGGATCGAGGCTCCACTAGCTTGGGACCGCCGAGAGAGAGAACCAGTTCTTTTTTCTTTTGGTGCTGTTTTGTTTTTTGGGAAGAGCTATTACTGCCATTTCAGGCTAGCGTCTCTGGGTCGGCTCTACTGTGCGCTTATTACCGTGCTCCGGGCAGGGGGGCTGCAATGAGCAGAACGTGTTTCTGGACAGTACAGAGTACTCGCCGTCACTGTGAACCTGCCTCGGTGCAAAAAAAATGGGGTATGGCGGTGCAGAATACCACCGTAAGCAAGGGAACAAATAGATCATATGGTGAGAAAAGAAACGCCACGCATACCAAGAAGGAAAAAGAAAAAAAAAACCCCCAATCCCCCAATCCCCGGGGACGGGTCCTTGAGCTGGCAACAGAGAAACCCAAGGATAAGAAACAATGGACAGAGATCAACAAGATCTGTTTCGTCATCGAACCGCACGTACGGTGCATGCCAGATACATATTACACTTCTGTGCATCCGCGGCATGACACACATGCCGCTTCGTTTATTTTCCTGTCGTCTATTCTCTCCGTACTCCTTGTCGTTCAAGACAAGACCATGGCAAAAAAACATTGCTTGTTTGGCTCCGTAAAACCCGTGTCCATCATCGGGCGACATGGGGGTGTCATTGGCCTCCCTTTGGAGGCGGATTGAGCGCTTCACACGGGGTACGCATTCTTGGCATTATTCCCAGTTCGGGAGTCTGCCGTCTTAGATCCGGGTAAGAAACGGGACACGGAGTGTCCAAAAAAAAAGGGAAACCGAGAACGAGGCGAGATGAGTCAAGCCAACCAAACTGACCATAAGAACCCCACTGTA
This sequence comes from Raffaelea ambrosiae, assembly GCA_002778195.1. Taxonomy (NCBI): domain Eukaryota; kingdom Fungi; phylum Ascomycota; class Sordariomycetes; order Ophiostomatales; family Ophiostomataceae; genus Raffaelea; species Raffaelea ambrosiae. Next base: position 2,388,154 of record PCDI01000001.1, on the reverse strand, counting down.
CTATGTGACACTGACAGCCCTGCTGCCGGCCTGAAATGTTCTGAAATCTGGACTCCTCAGTGATGAGCTCCGGGAGTAGGTACGTACGAGTAGTCAACGTCCTCGTTTGGGTTAGCACCCGCGGCAGAAGCAAAACGAAGAGGGCAAAGAGGGTAACTACCACACTCGCAGTTTCGCACATTCGCGATCGATTTGGGGCAGTCGTATTTCCGTCCCCTAACTTTGGCCCCCTGTTCTCGTATGTTTAAAAAAGAAAAAAGAAAAAAGAAAAATCATGAACGAATGCGAGCACGGCGGCAGCTGCTCATCTCAGTCTTACGAGTCGCCGTCTCCCTTTCTCTTCTGGCCCCCAGGATCTCCCTCCTGTTGATGCCGCGTCATTCTCGCCCTTCCTTTCTTCGTTCCTCCATCCTCTCGGCATTTAACAACTGCCGATACCTGATTGATAGTGATGGAATCAACGAGACCACGCGCGGGTGGTTGTTGGGGGATTTTTTTTTTGGCCGATCCGGATAGTCGGCACCAGCCAGGGAAGGGGTGGGGAGGCAGGCGGAAGGAGGGGGTAGTTTTCTTTTCTTTTGTCAGCGTAGCAACGCCATGCAGGGCGAGGGCCAAGCAAAGAGGCCAAGCAATTACTATGTACTAAGTAGCTACAACGTAGGCCTAGAACGAAGCCAAAAACGCAGGATTGCAGATTGGTTAACGATACTGGCGTGTACCTTACGAGTACGGTAGTTGTACGAGCAGTATTGCTTGCGCTACCACTGGACCATCTGTTAAAGGCCTTTGTACAAGTACTCGCAGAGCTGACCCAGCTGCCCGTGAAAGTGCATGCATAAGACGACCATGGCCAATGCTACTCTTTTCCCTCTTTTCCCTCCTTTCCCCTCACGCGGCTGGCATGGCACAGCGTAGTATTCGTCGAGAACTGTGCATTTTTGGAGAAATATTCAAAGTATGAAGCCCAGCCTGTCGGAGTTGGAGTGGAGAAAGAAAACGGCCGTCTCTTCTCTCTGACAGTGGTATCCTACGAGTACTCCCTCTTTTCTCTCCTGATCCGTCCGCTCTGCCATCGCCGATGGAGCCGGGACACCCCAATACAGGCAGGCCAGACAGCCTGGTCTTGGCAACCTTTTTCCAACACAGTACAATGTAGGGAATCGTATGCTTATCATCAAAACAGACGAGCGTCTGCCACGCATGCCTGCATGCAATGTATCAGTCGTTGATACACGACCCTGCTATGCAAGGGGGTCCCCGTTCCCCTCCCTTCCAGTGACATCTCGTTTCTTGTTTATTTCTATTTTGAAAGAACAACTGGAATGCCATTTGTAAGCAGCTTCCAGAGCACCGCCGGCTGGCCAGTCGACAGGACAAGAGAGAAACAAGAGAGAAACAAGAAGAACGGGGATCCACTTTTTTACATTCACCCTTGGAAAAGACATCGGCGCTCCGAGCACCGACCCGCCGATATGAAATACACAAGTAGTTACAGGGTACAAGAATTGATTCCATAGTCCACAGCCACGGCCGCCAAGGCTACGAGGGATCAAGAACACCAAAAACAATAGCAACAGCAACAACAACAACAAAAAAACTCTCCGTAATTGTGGTAATTCGCGCCATCCTTTCCGTTTTGCTAGTGGGGATTAACGGGAACAAGGAGTGGAGCGCCTACTGCACAAACCAAAAAAAAAAAAAAAAAAGCAGTTAAGCCGAGGCACAACTGGCAGTGCGGGAATTATGCAAGCGTCTTGCATCCGAGGCCGCAGCTAAAACTAGCATAACTGGCATAACGGGGCACGTAGGGACAGAACTTGCACAACTTGGATTTGTGCAGACACGCTTCGGGAGTCGGGCGATCCGGTGAGCAGTGGGTTGTGCAAAATTTCGGGGAAAAAAAACGAAAAGCGAAAAAAGAGAAGGAAAAAAGGAAAAAGAAAAAAGAATCAAGAAAGCACAGAAAGGGAGCTAGGAAAAGCCAAAAGGTGAGAAAGGGACAACGAAAATAAGGGAATTAACCCATTCGTTACACCGTACGGTGTACACAAAACCAGGCAGCAAAAGCAAAACGCCATGTATCATTAGAAAGCTGGTGAGGAAAACGGCGTCTCGAGGGCTGCGATGTCCACTTTCGGAAGTAGGACTCTTCGTATACACCGTAGATGTACCTTTTTATACAGTAGGACATGGAACGTAATATGCCGACGGAATATGCATGGTGATAAAAACAACGTGGACAGCATGTCGTGGAACCCACAGGGCGAGGAAGGGGGGGGGCGAAAGAGGAACGAACGCCCGTACCGTACTGGGTTGGGCAGCAAAACGGTGTCACCAAGCCACTCAAACACCAAAACTCAAAATACGAACGACTTCCCGTGTCGTCTCCATCACCTATCTGATCCTAGACACACTGCAGGGTCAGGCTGGCCCGGGCACATTTCCTACTGGACCACCGTGTACAAGCAAACCAAACACTCCAAAAAGCACGTTTTTCACCACTCCATCCCATGCCGATCCTGGATGGCTTGGATCCCACGCCAAGACACGCAGGATCGCTTCAACGAGAGACGAACATGCTACGCAGTAAGTCCGGCGTGGCAGCCTGGCGGAGTGTGTTTGGTTGCAAGGGGACGAAACAAACTCTCGGTGCTTTGTTGTGGTGACTTGTCACAGCACACAAAAGACGCCACGAACAACCATAACGTTCGTCACACGATCTGCACGCATAACTGACAGGGACAGCAACTGCTATGTAACATCCCATAACACTGAAGCTTTACACAAAGGCATATCAGTACTATTTAGTATGTAGTTATCCTCAATCTCTTGCAGCGTGTGTGGCCGGCGAGTCCGGGATATTCACCCCCCGGTGCTTACTTGCTGTTGGCAAAAAAAAAAAAAAAGGTTGTTCGGTCTGACAGAAAACCCAACCCATCACTGGCCAAAATCGTACGCCTGGTGGAACGTTCTTGATAGCTGAGCCCAGCCAGACAGCCGATGCTCTCGTTGGCCCATTCTCTATTACAAAGGGGTACCTGCTCTGCGGGGAACATTACGGTCCTCCAACGGTGTTCGGGCGCCTGGGAGATTCCGGGAGGCCCACGCCTCCCTGCTCGCGTTTATCTTCTTGCCGTGTGTGCGCGCGCGCGGGCTGTGCTAATCATGAGGAGGCAAATGCGACGAAATACAGGGGTAAGATATCCCCCCTCCCCAGCTCTCTAAACCGTACCATTGCCGCATCCTTTTTTCCCCTTCAGCTCGGTTCAGCTCCCAAACAATTCCCATTCATTCGATTTTCTGGTCCTTCCCGTACCGGTATCGTGTACGGGTACTCTTTTTACTTTAATTTCCACCATCCCTGAGAGCAAGAAAGTACGCCCCGTCCCAAAAGGAAAAAAAAAGCTGCTCGTCTGCATACGGTGGTAGTGCCGGTTGCACGTATGGTCTCTTGCTCCCTACTACTATGCCCTCCAGCACAGGGTGCCAGGGGGATCCTTAGTCGCTTCCTTCAAAGCTTTCGGTCCAATCTCCAATGTCCAATCTTCATGCACCGCTTCAGTCCATCCAGCTGCCCGTCTGTGTGCTCTTGGCTGCCCCATTCCTTCTGCCCTCGAATGCACTGCAATTAGGAAATCGATTTGCAGTACTTGTAGACAAAGTCTTGCCGCCCACCCGCCACCCTTGGTCCCTATGGCCGTCCGCCTGTAGTGACGACTTGGTATGTATCTTACGATGCCTAGCCTGCTGATAAATCTGCTTCGCGCTTGGATCGTTGGTCGATGGACCTGAAAATACCCCTTGCAACGAAGAAGGAAACACCGTGTCCATAACTCAATCCACTGTGTCCCTGCACAGTCTCTCTTGACGGCAGCTGCCGAAACGCTCTTCTTTCTTTTTTTTGTTAGTCGCGGCTTCTTCGAGTTAGCTACTTTGCAAACGTCACGACGTTATCCCAAGCTTCTTGTCGATGTGCCGTAAACGTTTTCTTTCGATCCTTTGTGATTCGCCAATCGCGTTCTGTGCTCCCAACCCCCCCCCGTGAAACAAGCTTTGATACAACGGAGCTGTATCACCTCTCCTCCAAAATGAGCCTCAGCGCAACAATTCCAGGCGCAGGGACCTTGTCGTTTCGCAAAAAAAAAATAAAGATAAAAAATAAAAATAAGGAGACAAAAAACCGGTCTTATGTCATCTTCGTTCTTTCCTACCATGTCCACGCGTTCAGGAAACCCTCCTCCCCTCACGAACAGCCAAAAAAAAAAATAAAGAGGAACAATCGCAGTGGACAAGCAGACTAAGAGACCGATTGTAAGGACGACACCCTCCAATTGAACGCGCCGTTGCCTATCAAAAGCGAGAGAGACTCGACATCTAGAGATCCCTCTTCTCCCGCCGCGCCAGAATGGCCCCTCTCGTCCCCCGCATGCACGTCTTTGAAATCGACGACCAGCCATGGTACGCGCTCAGAAAAGCTTCGAGCTTCTGTTTTTTTTTAATCCCCCCCTCCCACGATGACCCATTCCTCTGTCCTCCTTCTGCTCACTGCCGTCTAGGTTCCCTCCTTGGTTTCGCCGTCGGGTCCAGGCCGCCCTCACCCGCGCCTGGGTCACCAAAGTGCCCATTCTCCAGAGCGCCGCCCCGGCCGAGATCGTGGCTGATGTCCTGCGCCGGGAGGTCTTGGAGGAGGAGGGAGCGGCCGGAGGCGATGGACGCGCCGGCCGTCCCTGGATCATCATCGACTTTTGCGCCGGCGGCGGCGGGCCCACCCCGCGCATCGAGACGATCATCAATGGCGCCAAGACAACGTCGCCTCTGCCCCAACCACCCACCCGCTTCGTCCTCACCGATCTCCACCCGCACGTCGACGACTGGGCTGTCGCCGCCGCCGCCAGCGAGAATGTCCGCTATGCGCCTGACCCCGTGGACGCCAGCGCCGCCGATCCGGCAGCCATTCTGGCCGTGGCTGGGTTCGACGAGGCCAAGGGCACGAACGACCTCAAGGGCACGAACGGCATGAACGGCGTCAACAACAGCACAGGAACAGCAGCAGGAGCCGCTGGAGGAGTCGACCCTTCTCCTCCTCCTCCTCCTCCTCCTCCCAAGGTCTTCCGTCTCTTCAACCTGGCCTTTCATCACTTTGATGACCCGCTGGCCGGGGCCATCCTCAAGAACACAGTCGAGACCAGCGACGGTTTTGGGTAAGTTTTCTCTTTGGTCCTCGCTTTGCTCGCTTTTCTGGCCTCGCTTCGCTCGTTTTCCCCGCTTGCTTCCTCGTTACCTCGTCTCGTCTACCTTGCCTTGTCTTGACTTTCGCTCGTTTGCTCTGCTCCTCGTCATTTCGCTTCGCTAACTCGGCCCCTCCAGCATCTTCGAACTCCAAGACCGCTCCTTTGGCGCTTTTCTGACAACCCTCGTCTTCGGCCTCGGTATCCTCGTCATGGCCCCCTACTACGCCTGGATCTGGCGCTCTCCGCTGACGCTCGTATTCACCTATCTCATCCCCGTCCTGCCCTTTGTGCTCGTCTTTGACGGCTGGATGTCGATGCTGCGCACGCGGACGCCGGACGAAGTGGAGGCGCTGTTGCGGACGTGCGGTGCCGCTGACGGAGCGGAGGAGAACGGAAAGTGGGAGCTGCGGAGCGGCGAGACGCGGCACCTGTGGCCGGTGGGGTATGTCAAGTGGATCGTGTGTGTGAAGAAGGAAGAAAAGACCATTGAGTGAAGAGGATGAATGACAAGGAATTGGGATAGAGAGATAGGAAGATAGGAATGTGATACGAAGGGGCGGCTATGAAGGGTAGGAAAGGATGGGGGTTGGCAAGGCATTAGTGGGAATATTGAACAGGGCAGAGGTAGAGAGAACAAGAGAATCCAGGAAAAGAAGAGGGCACAAGTATACCTACGTGCAGGACAGTAATGGGAAACAACGGGTTCCAGAACATATGCCGCCACCTCCTCTCATCAAGCTTAATCACATGCATGTTGGAACATCTTCTCACTTTTTTTCTCGTTGCTTTGGTCCATTCTTATTTGCAGAAAACATAAATAGTTATACCCTTTCGCGGGCTTTGTTGCCTCACGACCCAATATAGACCAGCCAGAAAAATCTATGAAGCTTTCTTTCCAAAGATACAATAAAAAGGAAGGGGACCACTCGTTTTTTTTTGGTACCGAGGGCTGCCGCACAACCTTGTCGCCGCTAACTAATGATGAAATACAATTGATTTTTTTGGTTTTTTGTTGGGTTTTTTTTTTCTTTGGTTTTTTTGTTGAGTTGTGCCTTGCCCGCGTGGTTTTATTTTGTTATGGCATCTTTTAAAACATGGAAAGGAAATAAAAGAGATAGAAGAATAGAGAGATAAAAAGAAATGTATATGAAGAGGCTGTCGGAGGCGTGGGCGCGTGAGGCGAGGAAAGGGAACACAACCAACAAAAAAAGAAGCTGTCTCAGACCGTCGTCAAGATGCTACGGGACCCTTTTTTTTTCGCTTTACACGACCGGGCCGGCCTTGATGACGTCCTCGGTGGCCTCCGAGGAGTACTTCTTGAAGTTCTCCTGGAAGAGGACACCCAGCTTGCGGACCTCGGTGCCGAACGAGTCGGCGCCGGCAGTCCAGGCGGTCTTGGGGTTGAGCAGCTCCGACGGGACACCCGGGCACGACTTGGGCACCTCCAGGTTGAAGACATCGTAGACCTCGAACTCGGAGTTGGCCAGCTCGCCAGAGTGGATGGCGTCCAGGATGGCACGAGTGTACTTGAGCGGGCAGCGCTTGCCGCCCTGGGCGTAGCCGGCACCGACCCAGCCGGTGTTGAGCAGCCAGGCAGTGGCGCTGTGCTCCTCGATCTTGTCCGCCAGCATCTGGGCGTAGCGCATGGGGTGCAGGGCCAGGAAGGGCTGGGCGAAGCAGGAGGAGAAGACGACCTCGGGCTCGGTGACGCCGACCTCGGTACCGGCCATCTTGGAGGTGTAGCCAGAGATGAAGTGGAACATGGTCTGGGCGCGGTTGAGCCTGGAGATGGGCGGCAGCACACCGCGGGCGTCGCAGGTCAGCATGATGATGTTCTTGGGGTGCGTGCTCGTCACGCATGGGACCTTGGCGTTGTGGATGTATTCGATGGGGTAGGCACAGCGAGTGTTCTCGGTCAGGGTGGCGTCGTCGTAGTCGACAATACGCGTCTCGGGGTCGAAGACAACGTTCTCCAGGACGGAGCCGAAGCGGATGGCGCCGAAAATATCGGGCTCCTTCTCGGCCGACAGGCCAATGCACTTGGCGTAGCAGCCACCCTCGATGTTGAAGACGCCGGTGTCCGTCCAGCAGTGCTCGTCGTCACCGATCAGGGAACGGTTGGGGTCGGCCGACAGAGTGGTCTTGCCGGTACCGGACAGACCGAAGAAGACGCTGACGTCGCCGTCCTTGCCCTCGTTGGCGGACGAGTGCAGAGTCAGCACGTTGTGGTAGACGGGCATCTCGTAGAAGAGCACCGTGAAGACACCCTTCTTCATCTCGCCGGCGTACTCGGTACCCAGGATAACCATCTCCTTGTCGGCGAAGTTGATGGCAACAGAGGTACCCGAGGTCATGCTCTCGGTGTAGCGGTTGGCCGGGAACTGGCCGGCGTTGTAGATGGTGTAGTCGGGATGGAACGACTTTAGCTCCTCGCGCGAGGGCCGGATCAGCATGTTGTGCATGAACAGAGCGTGGTAGGCGCGGGCGCAGACAACGCGCACGCGAATCCGGTAGCGCTCATCCCAGCCGGCGTAGCCATCAATGACGTAGATGCGGCTGCGGGTGTTGAGGTAGTCGACGGCGCGCTCGCGGTTGATCTTCCAGACCTATAGATTGTTGACGTTAGATTTCTGCTGTGGATTCTGCCTGTCTTCTGTGCGTCTTCTGTGCGTCTTCTGCAGCTTCCATGCAGCTGTCGCGTGACATGTCGTGGTATCGACGTGGAGAGGGGACGGAATGGGGACGGGCAGTATGTGTGGATCACGTGATACGGTTGAGTGTGGGGAAGGGCGACACAGCGTCGGCAAAGAGTCGCTAGCTCTGTGCTGGCCGGCAGCGGGGTACATCGTGCAAGTCACACTCCGAGCGTCCTTGCAGTCGGGTAGTGGAGAGGCAAAAGGGAATTGTCGGAATGCGAAAACATCGCGGTGAACAATTGGCACGGTCACGGAGATCACGACCCGGATGACAATCTCCAATAAGAAGCGAGGTAAAGGCAGCACCGGGTTTGGACGCAATAGCGGGTCAAGGGCGAGAGGGGCCATGACGTAAGCGGTCAGGAATTTGGGGAAAGAATTGGGGTAATTGAAGAAATAAAGAAGACTGCCACGGCAATTGTCGGTTGGGAATTCGGGATCGGGGGGGAGCTGAAAGAGGGTAGGCGAAGGAAGGGCGGCACGAAAAGTAAAGGGAGTAAAGGGAGGGAAAACGAGAACAGACAGGGAAGCAGAATAAGGAGGATCGTGAACCAGGCAAATCTTACCTCGGGAGTCATGGGCTTGTTGACGGGGCCCCACCTAGATAGCGAGTCAGCAAATGGGCTCGGACACTCGAGACTGGGAGAAATTGGGAGGAATTGGGAGGAATTGGGATTGCGGGCGGTGTAAGAAGTGAAAAGTCGCCAGTGCGTGCGCAGCTTACCAGACGTCCTTCTCGGAGCTGGGCTCCTTGACAATGCGCTTATCAGAGGGCGAACGGCCGGTCTTCTTGCCGGAGTAGGCAGTCAGGGCACCGGCCGACGAGATGCCGGAGCCGGGCTCGTAGACGAGGGCGTCCTCGTAGAGGGCAGCGACAGAGGGGTTGGGGATCTGGAGGCACACAGGTCAGAAAGATTGCACCAAGAAAAGATAACTTCGCGCGGCAAATGATTTCCCGGAGAGGAATACGTACGATGGCGACATGGTCGTAGTCAATGTGAGCCTTCTCATGGAGCTCCTCCTCTGCAGTACGGTTAGTATGGCTATAGACGAAGCCGGCGAGAAACGAGAAGAGACGAAAACGCCTCGCACGTAAGGGACAAGTGCATACCAAGCTCGGTGTGCTTCTCCTCATGCGGCCTTGCATGTGTTAGCAGCGGTGTACAAATTCTGCGACTGCAGCCCGGCATCTGCTCTGGTTTCCGAGGATCGCGGGAGGGACTCACTGAACACCGCTGGGGTGGAGGCTGGTCTTGTTGACGGTAGTAGTGGAAACCACTGGAGACGGGGTTAGCTCAGATCTGGGCCAGATGGCGACAGGGGGAGAAGCTGTGACGATGGGGCCGGAACGAATTCCGAGGGCCACGAACGAAGAGATAAGGAAAGAAGACAAGCAAAAAAAAAACCAAAGGGCAGTCCAGGAAGGCTGGCTCGGGAAAGGAGCAACAGCAACAAAGAGAGGCAACTCACTTTTGCTTGTATTGGGCTCTCGGTTGGAAAGAAGTTGGGCTTGCGGTCCTTTGACGTTAGGATCGACGTAGGGAGAAGTGGTGCGCTGGACGGGGTCCTTCATGATGATATATATATATATATCTGTCTGACGAGAGTCAACAAGACGATCGGGTCCGATCCGGGTATTGATTTCACTTTTTCCGTTTTCGTCGGCTACTGGGACAGAGCGTGTGTGTGCTCTGCGTGGGTGTGGGATGGATGGAGCACGTACGCAGGAGTGGGTTTTCCGGTAGCAGTAGGCTGGAGGCTCAGATGCGGGCTAGGGGCCGTGTTTTTCTCTTGCCTGCTTGCTTACGGCGAATTAGTCGAAACGAAGCGGCGACACAATGGAATGGCAACAGAACAGAGGCGTATGATGCTGGCTCGGCAGGATTGCACGCACCCAGCACCACACACACACGCCCAGCAGCTCTGGATGTGCAGAGGCGATACATACAGTTTTCTTGGGAGGCGGTTATTAGACAGCGTCGCAGTCTAGCGTTGGTTCCTTAGTCTGATGGGGGCACAGGGATGCGCAGGGTGAAAAAAGAAGGAGCAGCGGTCCACTCTGGAGAGCAGAAATAGCTGGTTGATTGGAGGGAGATACACTCAGATACGGTTTTTGTGGATTGCTTGCTGTATCGAGGCGAGAGAAGGAAGCCTGGGGCTGCAGATTAGTTTGTTTTTATAATAACGCTACAAAGGGCGGAGACTTCTTTTTTTTCCCTTTGGCCCCACGATGTGTCTAATCCCACACCCCCCCACCTTCCCTCTTCCCCTCCTTTCGTATGTTAATGCTCTGTCTCTGCTTGCTCCCTTCCTTGTCGCCTCCTTGTCGCGGCTTGGGAAGGCGCAGCCCAGCCTCTGGCCCGAGGATCCGCACCTGCCAACCAAGGGGTCGTCCCTGCCCAAACAGGAAAGCTGGGGTTAAAGGAAGAAGTCGGAAGATGCTCACGATATCTTTTCGGAACCGAACCACTGCCAAACTGCCTGTGACGAAGGCTACGGTTGGCTTTTGCCCACAAACCGGCCAGGCAGGCCAGGCCAGGCCAGGCCAGGCCAGTAGGCCAGGCCAGCAGGCTTGAAACAGGCCAGATGCAAGTCCGAGATACGCAGCTACAGCCACCCCACCCCTTTCCTCCCCGCTCGTTTCTTGAATGACCATTCTTTCCCATTCGTCTCGGGACGGCTACTGGCGATGGCGATGCAGAACCCCTCACGATAGTCTCGAAACAGGCAGCTGTGAAGCCAATGGACCAGGCTGGACTGCAGTCGACATGACCCCCATCTCACTTTGGACCCTGGAGATCCCGTAGCTCTAGTTCGAAAACGAGATCGACTGAGGCGCCGGCCAACGGGCAGGCCGGATAGGGGGCCAATGGAGAAGCGGCTCCGACGTATTGGTTCTCTGAAAAATCTGTTAGGCATTGGCTGTTGTGTGGTTTGTTTGGCTGCTTTGTCTCGTGTGATTGCGTGTTTTGAACAGGCAATTTTGCAGACCATATTGATAGTTCGTGCCATTCCAGCCGCGATGGAGAGACTGCCAAAAAAAGGAAACACCCTGTAAACCGTGCAAACCCGGCCGGCCTTGCCATTAACCCGATATCCCAGCCCATTGCCGAGCCTGGTGCCGAGTGGCCAAAGCCGAAGCCCAGCAGGCGGGAAAAGTCTCTGCCAGCCCGCAGCCTCTTCTTTTTTCCCACGAGCCTCCAAATACACAACTGGTCAGTGGCAGGGCAAACATACACAGGCACATGTACTATTACTACGGGTAGACCAGCTGCCAAAAGCGACTGTCTCAAAACAACCAGACGGTGTGCTAACCACGTAGTGCGGTGACCGGCACCAGCTCGACGCATCCGGAATGGAGTGGAGGGTGTGGTGGGTGGAGGCGAATATCACAGGACCACAGACGATCCAAGACACAATCCATGCCTTGCTGGCCGCCCATGCCATCGAAAGTTGCCAATGGGCCGCGTCAGAGCCCCAATGGCTCGTCAGAACAAGGCAGAAGACATACCCGTATTCAGGGTTGCCATTGTGCGAAAATCACTCTGAATCGTACCGCTGTTGCGCGTGTTCTCGAAAGTGTCGCCAATCAGCTGAAGCTGACGGCCACTTACACAAACAGCCGAATGCCACAGCGGCACAGCCGTGGGCCAAATTGAGCAAGAGGAAACATGCAGCATGCCTGTAAAGAGACAAGCAGGTGGTGGCCCCTGCTTTGCGTTGCCAAGGAACGCGGATAGTCACACCCTCCACCACCATCCTTTGTGACTTGCTTGTATTACTATGTACTCCTAGACACAACAACTCTGCCCCGCCCACCCAAAAAGAGGGGTGCCTTTCTGGGACCAATGCAACTAAGGCTGAACGTCATCCACCTTGTGGGTGGAAAACCAATTCCCCTGCAACCAAACCATGTACCCCTTGGACCCTCCGCTTGTCTATCCAGGCTGCACATTTACGCCTGTCGGTGTGTAGCAGTTTGTCGCTCTCTTCACAATCTGCCCTGCCCTGTCCTTCTTGTCTTCCTCCCAGCTCGAAGATAGGAACAACTCGGGGCAACGATGTGAGAATGCGGGGCTGATTCTGCTTCCTGTTACATGCAGCTGTGCTCTTTTCGGTTTGGATGTGATAACGTGGAGAAACGAGGAGGCCTCAATTTTCTTCTTCCTGTCAAGTGCCTGCTTGTCTTCTCTCTGCGGAGAGTCAGGGACTATGAACACGAGAATGTGAACACGATTCTCGTGTAGTCTTGGCAAAAGTGAAAAACTCGGGTACTTTGGTCCTGCAAGAGAAATACCTGCACTGGAGCCGACGACAGGTAAGTGAAATGCTCGTACAGACAAAAAAAAAAAGAGGCGGACTACTGCCTCTCATTGGCAACGGTTTACACGCCCCCCCCTCCATCCTTCTCCAAATCTTGAGTTTTGCTTCGGGTGTTGCCCAAACAGGACTCTTCGTGCTCCATGAATTACACTTGGCGACCGGTTCTTTCTTGGCCGAGTCCAGAACTACATAGTAGTTCCCCACGACGGCGGCGATCCACAAACCAGCCAATAGTCCCCGCCAAAGAGCAGGGTTCCGACATGTTCCGATGCACGTGAAGTGTCAGCACCCCTTGAGCCTTCTGTATGCGTCCAAATAAACAGGTGTTGGTGGGGTGCTCTGGGGTGGTCAAAGAGGCTCTATGGCGTGCCTTACGTAAAGAATGACCTGTGTGACCGCTGTAACGGAAGCCTCAGCGCACCACCGGCGGCAGGTGACCCTGTGAACAACACCATATCTACGGCTATTACTGGCTCCGGACTCGACTAGGCCAGCTGCCGGCAGCTGCCCGTCCTCCCATCTACCCATTGCAGACATCTGCGTCCAATTCATGGGCTGTTTGCTTTCCTTTTTGTTGCCCTCCCTTCTGCCGCGCAGAATTGAGCAGTAAATTGCAGTAAATTGCAGGAAAATGCACAAAATTCTCTCTCGAGCTTGCCGATTCGGGCCCGTCGCCTCGCTCGTATGTACCTTTCCTGTCGCCTGTTGCTTTTTGTAAAAATCTCGGAACCACACGGGAACAGCAAAAAGTATAATTGACCGCTTTTTGACACTTCCATTTTTGTATCAGAGAAATGGAGTTTTACCTGACTACAAGGTGTTGGAATAAGTACAAAAAAAGCACAAAAAGACCCAGGAATGGCAAATACTGCCAACTGACACGCCCCATACCCTTCAGGTGGACGAAAACAACTCGGAACAGCCTGTCCCATCCCTACCCCACACTCCTGCATTCTCAAAAGTGTAGGCCGGCTTCGTTTTTTTTGTGCTTTTTGTTCTATTTAGTGCCCATCTAGTCGGCCGCTAACGGGTCCATGGCCGGGGAAGGAGGGGCGTTTCTGGTTCACGGGCTGGGTTGGTGTCTGGTAACCGAATGGCTGGGCACAGAGCGGCGAGGAACGGCAGGGAAAGAAAAAGCCGGCAAGGAAAAACTAGGAAGCACAAGGAACCCCAAAAGGCGGAGAGAAAGCAGAAACGCCACGAGGACGACCGTAAGTAAGGACACAAGGACAAGAGAAGGAACGAGGCATACAGTGAGGGGTCGTGTGTGTGGCAAGAACGAATGCAGCCCTTTTTTTTTTATTTTTTTTAACAGTGACAAGCCACGAGGTAGGGAGCATAACCCATCCACACCAGGAATGGCCAACCACGGCTGCCGTGCCCACATGCCGACCCTCTTTTTTTCTCGCCCTCCTTCTTACCTGTCCCTGTTCGCCCTGTCCACGCCCACGCCCACACCCTTATCTGAATCTTGCGTAGCAACGACCCCTAGAGCCGTGCATCTTTGTCCTTTTCTGCATAATCTACATGGGTCTCCCCGGCGTTGATGCTCACCTGTGCTTCCTGTCCTCTCCGACTTCTGCCGATACAGGGCAGATAGGTCTGCCGAAGTTCCTCGGACGGCCGAGGGCAGTGTACCTAACGGCCATCGGTGGCCCTACCACACCAGTCATCCTCCATCGGCCTTGGCACGGACGACGGAACGGACGGGGGTGTGTGTCGTTGTCGTTGTCATTGTCGTTGCAAGGAGCAATTGACCAAGACTGGGGTTACATGGACACTTTCTATGCCTTCAGATGCAATCTGTTCACGGCAGAGTCTACGAGTACGTTTGTGTTATTGCCTTGTCTTTGCCACGAGCAGACCATTGAACCCGCCAGGGTGCCAATTGTGGACAAACGTATGGCCTGTCAACGAACCCTCAAGACTGGACAATTGCAACTCCATGAACATAATGAACTCAAAATGTGCCGCCATGGTGTGTCTGTGCGGGATTTTGTGGTTGTATTTGCATGACTCTAAGCAAGCAGGACGCCTTTCGCCTGATCAAGGGCAAACTATGTGACAAGACTGAAAACTATGAATGCAGAAAACAGGCAACTAATAGACAGGACAAAAAAAAGACCAAAAAAAAATAACCAATTGGACACGAAACAAGAAGGGACCAAAGGAATGAAAAAAAAAAAAAAAATATAAAGCCCTCAATACAAACCAAAGATGATAATTCATATAGCTTTGTCCACAATTAAAAAAAGAAACCCATTCGTCGGGCACTTGTGAAACATCAGCACCAGTTTTATCCTTTGGCGCGTGGTGGCTGGTGATGGTCATGCGGTTGTCTCCTGTTTTTGCCCATTTATCCACGACGGCATCTAAACCTCCGCTTCCCCGCCTCGGCGTAGGCACCGCCTGCCCGCCGCCTGCCCATCGCCTGGCCACTTCCTGGCCACCGCCAGACCACCGTCTCCTGACGTCAGAACGGAGCCGCCCGAGATCCGCGCTGTGAACATATAGGAATCGACAGAAACAAGCGGGCAAGCAAGCACATGTCTAAACTTGTCGCTTGGCCATCATGATCTTAACAAACTCTTCCTCGTTGACGCCCCTGGAGTGGTGTTAGTAAAGTAAAAAAAAACCTTAGTAGAGAAATAGCAGAAACAAAGAATGCACATCGTCGTAGAGAGCAGGGCAACCCAACAAGAATGGCATCCATATAGAGAGCAAGGCAAGCAAGAATGCCATTGTTGAACGTGTAGAGAGTAGGGGAAACGAAGAATGGCATGGTCGACTTACCCCTTTCCGTCGGCATCAAACTCCCGAATCATCGCTGCCAGCTCCGTCTCCTCCATCGACTGCCCAATCTCCTTCATCACTCTCCGCAAGTCCTCCACCGTGATCATCCCTTTGCCATCGGTGTCAAATAGCCGGTACGCCCGCCGGCACTCCGCATCCGGGTCCCGCTCTGCCATCAGCTTGCCGGCAATGCCCTGGAAGGCCGGCAGCGTGAACTCCCGCCAGATCGGGGCGCACTCCTTGTCGCGGGGCCACGATGTCGGTGGTTGGGCATACTTGGTCAGGTAGGGGAAAGTGTCCTGCTTGGGCAGGTCAAAGCCGAGTGCCCGGAGGCTGAACCGGAACTCGTGGTAGTCGATACGGGCGTCCTTGTCGGCGTCGAAGACGGTAAACTAAGGGGGAGGGGGGGCCAGGTTATTAGGACCTTTGAAAATCAGACAGGGGTGGGGGAGCATAAATATAGCACGAGAACACACAGCTTCCGTAATCTGGTTCCGCTGGTCTTCTGACAACCGGTGAAAATCGTCCCGTGATGGCTGTTGGTAGACCGGCTCCTTGCCGGCCGCCCGGGAGGACATCATCTTGTCGGATGGAGAGAGACGAGCCAGGCACAAACAAGAGGAGTTGCAAGGCAAGAGTCGTAATCGTAGAAAAGGAAGGAAAATGCCCCAAACAGAGGAGAACAAACAGCAAGTAGAGACAGAATCGACTAGGCGCCGGATTGGCTATCGCGAGAGAGCTTTCAGGTTGCAGATCGTCGTGGGGTCCGCCCAATGCGAAGCCAAATGTGTCAGAAAGAGGGTCGTTGCAAGCTCAGAAGACTTTGTAAAGAGTCTGTGTATCGCCTCATCTAGGCAGAGGCCTCGTAGTCGTCGTCGTAAGGCTGGGAATGAAGCCCAAGCTGTTCTCGTGATGTTCTCGTCTTTCGCAGCAAACGCGTGTTGGAGCGCGTTTTATTTTATTCTAAACGAAAACGACCCTTTGGCTCTCGCGCTCCTGCCCCGCAACGCGTAGAGTGCCTGCATTAGCCAATCGCATAATCCAAAAATTTCACGATAAGGGATAACCGATAAGAGATAAGATTTTTTTTCTCTGGGCGACTCGGTCCTCGTTTGAAGAAGATTGAAGCAAGACCTTTTGCCGACGGTCTACTTCTACGAAGCACACACAGACACACATACGACAAGCACCGAACATGGCCCCGTCGGAGCTGAAAAGAAAGAGGCATGACGACGGCCGCAACGCGCGAAAGTCCAAAAAGGTCAAAGAGGCAGCAGCCACGAAACCGAAGCCGGCTGCGGTGCCCCAACCCGAAAAGACCATCCCCCGATTCGAAGAAGGCCAGGCCGATGTCCTGCGCGCCCTAAAAAAGGCCAAGGGATTCGAGCGGCAGCGGCTGTCCAAGCGCATCAATGAAGAAAAAAAGATCATCAAAGCCCGGGATAAGGCCAGGAAAAGGGCTTCCGGGGAAGCGAGCTCCGACCCAGCCGAAGATGGCACCAGCGAAAAGCTTCAGCGTCTCGAGCGCGAGGTCGACGTCCTCAAGCACATTGACCTCAGCGTGGCTGCGCGCGTGCACCTGGCCAGCGTGATGCTGCGGATCAAAGACCTAGCTGAGGCGGTCGGCCCGCTGCCCGTGTTTTTGCAGCGGGCGGCACAGGTGCCCGAAAGCCAGGAGCAGCAGTGGGCCAAGGAGGGCGTGCACAACGTTACGAGCTCGCTGTATGGGAAACCAATGGTGCGGGAGGCGGTGGACAAGGCTGTGCGGGGCGTATGCCAGAAGCTCTGTATTGAGCCGCCGACCGACCGAAAATTGAAGAAGGGCAAAAACTCATCGAAGAGCGCACCGGCCGGGAACAATGACGATGATGACGATGACGACAACGATGACGACGACGACGACGACAGTGACCTGGAGGTCATTGACAGCATCTCGGATTACGAGTCGTCTGAAGACGAAGAGGGCAGCAGCAACAACAAGAAGCAGACAAGGCAGGAGAAGAGGGAGAAAAAGGCGAAGAGACAACAACAGAAAGAGGAAGAAGAGGAGGAGCGTCAACTGGCCTACTACGATGCAATGCTGGGCGAGCGCTCGGAGGACGACGATAGCGACAAAGAAGATGTGGCTGCTTTGCGGGCCAAGTACCAACAAGCCCTGGCCGTGGCAGAAGCAGAAGGGCCCGGCGAGTACAAAGAAGAGGGCGACGATGAGGATGAAGAGGAGGAGGAAGAGTTTGAGGGATTCAGTGACGAAGACGAAGGTTCTGATGATGATAGCGAAGAGGATGATGATGACGACGACGAAGATGAAGACAGCGACGAGGACAGCGATGAAGAGAGCGACGAAGACCTCCGGCCGCCGCCACGCAAACGGAAAGCCGAAGCTCGAGACACGGCTGCGGAGGATAGCCACGGTGGCGGGTCCAGCTTCATGTCAGCGCTCATGATGAGCGGCTACGCGGCCGGCGGCGGTGACCGCGACTCCAATGACGACGAGGACTACGAAGAGGCGGCGGCGCGCATGCTGGCGCCACAGCGCAAGAACCGCCGGGGACAGCGGGCGCGGCAGGCGATCTGGGAGAAGAAGTTCAAGGAGCAGGCGAAGCACGTGAAGAACCAGGAGGGCAAGGGCAAGACCAAGGATGGTGCGTGGGACCTGAAGCGCGGTGCCGTGGCCGAGGGCGACGGTCCACGATGGCTGCGTAGGAAGCAGGCCAAGGAGCAGGGCCGGCGGCACGGCAAGTTGGGCGCCGGCGGCGGTGACGAGCCTGCCCGGAGGGAGAAGAAGGAGAGCATCAAGAAGAGGGACGACGAAGGCCCGTTGCATCCCAGCTGGGAGGCGGCCAAGAAGGCCAAGGAGAAGGCACAAACGGCGCCGTTCCAGGGCAAGAAGATCACGTTTGATTAAGAGGGAGAGGAGAGTGTATGCATGGGGGAAGGGAGGTTGTTCTATTTCTGTTCTGTTCTGTTCATACATTTACATAAAATAGCATTGGGCATGAAGGTTCTCAAAAAAGTAGACATAGCATTCATCATTGTACTTCTCGGGCTTTTTTTCTCGTTGGCGTGCAAGTGAGAAGTGAAACACGCCTTGTTTTCTTGCCTTGGAAGTCCTTGTAGGTCCTTTTTTTTTCTCCCAAAATTCATCTACCTACTGTTCCCAACCCGGCAGAAACTATGTGTATAATCCAGAAGCAAACAAACAAAAAAGTCATAAAATTGGGGGGAAAAACCCGCGGAATTAGAACAGGTATTTTCCACACACATCATTGAAACTAGCAGGAGAACACAAAATCCCTTTCTTCCGCTCCTCTCCTACTCTTTTCCTCTCTCATTTTCACCACTGCTTTACGCAGTCGGGGCCGTCGGGGGAGGGTCGAACTTGGGCTCGGTGGTGGATGTTGTGGCCGTCGGTGCGGCAGCAGCTGCCGGCTCGGCAGCCGTTGTGGTGGTAGCCGGGGCAGCAGTGTCGGCCTTCTTCTCGGCACCAAAGAGCTTTTCCAAGCCGGCGGCCTTGTAGGCGCTGCCGCCGGCCTCCTGCTTCTTGATCTCGGCCAGACGGCGGGCCTCGGTGTGGATGTCCTGGACCTTCTTCTGGTGGGTGGTGTAGAAGTCGACGACGCGCTTGCCCGAGGGCGAGGCGGACGCCTTTTCAAAGTAGCTGCCGAGGCCGGTCAGCAGGGAGTTGGCCTTGGCCGTGATGTTGTACGACTGGTCGGCCGTCTTGGCCTTCTCCGTGGCGTGGTACTTGGCGTCGAGGTCGGTCAGCTTGGTGGCGAAGCGCGTGCTGACGTTGTGCTTGTGGTCGAGCTCGATGGCGCGCTGCAGGGCGGCGTCGCCGATCACGTAGCCGTGGGCGAGGTACTCGGCAAAGATGCGCGCGCGCGGCTTCTCCTCCTGGGTGAGCTCGTGCTGCAGCGGGGCGGCGGTGCTTTCCGCCGTAGGGGTAGCAGCAGTAGTAGTAGTAGCAGCGGTGGTGGCACCAGCAGCCGGAGCGGCGGCGGCGGCCTTCTCGACGGTACCGGGCTCGTCGACGGCGGTGGTGCCCGTCACGGTAATGTGGTTGGGGCCGAGCTGGGTGTTGTTCAGCAGGAGAGCCGTCTTGGCGGCGGTGTCCTTCTCAAAGGTGACGACAGCAGCCTTGCCCTCGCCGTCGGCGGCGACCTGGATGTCGGTGATCTTGCCGCTGGAGGGATGTGTCAGAGCAAAGAAAGGGAGAGGAGCAGACGAAGCAAGGGGAAGTTTTCAAGGGGCGGGGAGTGACTGTTTGAAACCTACCAGAAGCTGAAGAAGTCCTTGATCTCTTTGTCAGAGGTCGTGGCAGCGACGTTCTTGACGTTGACGGTGGTGGGGCTCGACATGATGGCGGCTACGAGGAACGAGGGTATCAAATGGGAATGTGACGATGGGGGTAATGGCGAGAAAGGAGGGTTGTAGGAGAAAATGTGTGTGTGCAAGAGAGAGAGACAGAGAAAACGGGACGATGAAGGGAGGAGAATGGCCAAGAGCAGAAGAAGGGGAAAAAAAAAAGGGCAGGTGAAAGACACGTTCTTAAGGGTAGGTTAAGGGGGGGGGCGTTTGGCTGACTACTGTCAGTTGAAAAGTGTTGCAACTACTGCTAACTTACACGCACTAACACGCTAACAAACACGCCTGGCTCGACTCTGGTTCCAGCTCTCAGCTCCCTTCTGCGGCCTCCTGCCCAAAAGTCACGCATGCGACTGTTGTCTCATGTATGGTGTAGTAGCAGCAGGACTATGTAGTAGTACGCTGTGGTTCTGGTCTGGCCACATTCTTATGCTGCCTGCCTTCTTGCTCCCCTCTGTCTGCGGGCACTCCGTGCATGCATGATGTGGGAGGTGGGAGAGCCCAAGAGCCCAAGAGGGGGCGAATGGGGGACCGGCAGCGGGACGGCCAAAGGCGCCAAAGAGGGGCAGCTCGACGTCATCCCAGCAAAGCTCTACGTAGAGGGAAGGGGAAAAGAAGCACAAAAGTGGGACCAGCTCTTGCCGGTTCCGTCAGGTCGACGGGCGTGGCTGTGCAGAGCTTCTTGTTTCAGCGGTTCTGGCCCAGGCCGCGAGCGCAAGCTCCGGTGGGTGCTGAATGGGTGCTGAATGGGCATTCCGCAGCGCTGGCGGCTTCTGGTGAGCCGGGCTAGCGTGCTAGCGCATAGCTGCGTACGTCACTCGCTCTAGACGGCCCATCCACATCGCGGCGGTAGTGTCGATCCATTGGCCTCGATCGCCCAGCGACACGTGTGGAAGAAGAAGGAAAAAAAAAAAGAAAAAGGATAAAGAGACAAGAAGAGAGATGCGACGAAGACACAACACACGACAGTGGCCGATCGAAGCCTGCCATCCAGACCCAAGGGAGGCGTTGTCTTTGAGCTGTCAGACTGAGATGACGACTTTGAGTTCTGACGGGAGTGCTGACTCTTCCAATCTGGAGTGTAGTTAAATCGTGGGATGGGCTTCCGAGCTGTGCTGCGATCTTCTTTCTCTTCTATCTCGGCATTCCATTCCTCTTTTGGGTTTTTTTTTTCGGTCTCTTCTATTCTCCCTTCTCTTCTTCTCTTCTTTCTACTTCGTTCTCAGTTCTACTCTCCGTGGCGGCCGCCGGGTCCAACAAAGAGCCCGTCGAGCTAGCCTCTCTTTTTCTATTTGGCCAGTCCTTTCAGCCAGACCCGTACTTGCATACTATAGTAGTACGGTGTACGGTACAGCACACTCGTAGTATGGATCCCGGGTACACACTGCAGCTGAGGCTCTAGTCCGGCGTCGAGACGGCGATGATTGGATCTGGCGGTTGGGTGGTCTTCATGCAGTCTAAGCTGAGGCCGTGGTTTCGCTGTTTCGTTGGCGTGTCCTAGTATGCTGCAAGCTCTTGCAGGGATGCGAGGGGCACGCAACCGCCGTTATTCCCAGCATATAATAGTACATAGCAGGTAGGAACTACAGCTCGGCCTCCGCCGTGATACTCTGCGAATTTCTACTCGGGCCAATATCCTTTTACGAGAGTCACTCGAGATGCATCTACCCGATGATACAGTGCGTATACAGTATGGGAACCATACAGCACTGTCCGCCCGGATGCGGGGAGCAGACCCCACCAGACACACCAGACAGCTCTTGATTCGTCTTCTAGACTACAGCCCATTAGCAGACCCAGACCCCAAGCAAGGACCCTGGGCCCCTCTGAGCCAGCCTGAGCCAACCTGACCCCGACCGACCCAAAGCATCACGCCCAAACCAACGAATCAAGTTTGCCTCCTCCTCCCCAGGCTGCCCGGAAACACGACCTGTTCGCATAAAGTTTCATTTTGCAACAACGACGCCTTAACCGCCCAACGTGTCTTTTCCTTAATGCGGAAGCGGCCTTGTGTGGGGTGTTTGTGTTTGTTTTGCTAGCGAACCGTTTTTGTCGTGTCTGTGTGTTCTGCGTCCTGTCTTTGAACCCCGTCTTCGAGCCAAATCTTCGAACCCCGTCTTCGAACCCCGTCATTCTCCGTCATTCTCGCCATTCTCACCATTCTCGTCATTCTCTTGTCTTTCTGTCTCTCTGTCGTCCTCCTTTGACTCTCCGCCGCTTCAGCCCCTCCTTCTCTGCCTTCCTCGACTCCGATTTCACGACGACGATACGAGAAGCCAGCCTGCCCTCCTCAGCTCGTACCATCTCTATCCGGCTTCACTGTCCTGGCCACCACCACCTCCACCTTCACCTCCGCCTCCACCGCCATGCCTGACCTCAACTCCGTGCCACCGTCGCCGCGCGTGCTGGCCACGACCCGCCAGCCGAGCACAGCAACTCCCACGAACAGCACCTCTGATCCCGCACCCTCCACCCTTTTGGCATTGCTCACGGCAGCCCCCTCGGCCTCGACCCAGATGCCACCGCCCCCCGTCCCCAACTCTCCGTCGTCCATCCACGTCTTCCCCTCGAACCAGCTGGCCATGAGCCAAGGAGGCACCGCCCCGCCCCCGGCTCTGCCATCTCCCTACTACCCTCCTCCGGCAGCGACGACACTCTCCACAGGTCCCGGCCAGCCTGGTGACGGCCCTGGCGTAGGGCCCGGGCCAGGCCCGCTGAGACATCCGCGGCCACTCACGGCCGCCGAACTACACATGCAGCTCGAGAAAGAGCAGGAGGCAGTGGTGGGCAAGCCCCTTCGCGGTTGAAGAGACGGGCAATATGACTGACCTTCCTCCAGGTAAACCGCCTCACGCGAGAGCTCACCCTCCTCCGCGCCCAGAACGCCTCCGTCGTGTCCAACGCGTCTTCCACCTCGGCCGGCGGTTCCGATGCTGCCGCTGCCGCTGCCGCGGCCTCCCAGGCCGCCGCGGGCGGCCCCGACGCCGCCTCCTCCCACCACCAGCTCTTCTCATCTGGCGCCTCCGGCTTCTCCATCCCCTCGTCCGCCGGCCGCCACAGCCGCACGTACTCCAACACCAGCACCCGCAGCCAGACGAACAACAACCCCGGCGCCCCCTCTGTTGTCGGCATCACCGCTCCCGCGCCCATCCGGCCCTCCGCACCGGGCCTCAGCCGCCAGAACAGCACCGCCTCGCGCCGCAGCCGAGCCAACTCGCCAGGTCCCGGGTCGCTGTCACACTCGTACCACTCGTCACACATGGGCGAGGCTGGCTCGATGGCCGGCTATTTCGCCCAGTCATCGGCGGCGCAGTCTTCCCATTCGTTCCGGACCAGCATCGGTGCTGGCATTGGCGGTGGTGGCGGCGGCGGCGGCGGCGGCGGTGGTGCCGCGGGCGGCAGCACACCCGCGGCCAGCGACATGTCCCCAGCCATCCTGCCCGGGACGGCACGCTACGAAGAGACCGCCTTCTACCGGGCCGAGCTGGAGAGCGTCAAGCGCGAGAACGAGGCGCTGAAGCGCCGCATCCGGGAGCTCGAACGGGCGGCGGCGACAGCAGCAGCCACAGCCACGGCCACTGCCACAGCTGCCACTGCCACTGTTGCCATCACTGCGTCGTCGTCCACTTCCCATCCGCATCATCACCACTCTTCACACCACCACCACCACCAACAGCAGCAACAGCAGCTACAGCAGCACCGTGACCACCGCCGTGAGCGACGCACCAGCGATGCCAGCCGCGCCCGCAGCGAGAGCGTCAGCACGACAGCGAGCATGAGCGTCGTCATGACCCCCGGGGGCTCGACGGCGGCCATGTCGTCGGCATCCGTGTCTGGGTCGACGGCGGCGGCTGTAGCCGGTCTGGGTGGTGGTAGTGGTGCTGGTGGAGGTGCAACAACAGGGGCTGGCGGAACGTCCGCTGGTGGAGGCGGAGGCGTGGGCATTGCTGGACGGCGCGAGAGCGGCCGGGAGCGTGTGACAAGCATGCTGAGTGCGGCTGGCAGTGTCGGGGTGGGCGTCCCCGAGGATGAGGTGCGCGTTGGTGAGAGTGCGGCAAGTGCCGGCTTGCGTGCCCAAGAAGGGGGGGCGGCCACGACGACAGCAGCAGCAGCAGCAGCAGCGACATCGACGACAACGGCGGCGGCGAGCACTCAGCAAAGCACTCAGTAAAGCAGTTGCTAAGCGAGGCAACTACCCCAGGAGTGAGAGTGTTGGAGTCGGGCCTCGAGCCGAAGACGATCCAACCTATGCTTCTCGGCGCTCCTGTTCGCCCATTTTGTTTTCTGGCATTTCTGTTTTCATCTTTCTGCGAGGACGAATCTACGACATCGTGCTGTTGGTTTCTGCTTGTTTGCGATATGCCACTGCTATTTCGAGCACAATTTGTGAAGGGAATGGAAAATCTTTGCCTTGGGATTGATGGGAACAACCAAGCCAAGAAAAGCTATGCTTTTGTGTTTTCGTGTTTTTGTCGTTTGGGATTACGATTTGGCCTATCATGGCCATGTATGAGGAGTTTTATTTTTCTAATTACTTTTCCTTTCTTTCTTTTTGTCTTCCACCTTACCTTTTTTAGTTCACTTTGCGACGGATACGGAGTCTGCTTGTTATGGAATACAAATATGTCATTGCTTTCTCTCCATTCTGGCCTTATGTGGATGACGCGTTGTGATCACGCTCATCTACAAACACAGACTGCTGCCGACCTGTACCCTCGTTCCCGACCCAGGGATCTATCCGCAAACGTGCCTAGCGGCGATCACCTAAACCAGATTTGTATGGCGTGCCGTAGGATGATCGTCCTTTTCAGCTCCTAGTAGCCAGGGGAGTGACAGCATAGGCACGAACAAGGGTCAATGGTAATTGAGTGAATTGGGTTTTATTATTTTTTGTAAAGGTGCTTCCTTCCCTCTTTCTAAGGGTGAGGCGAGCCACGCTTTTTCTGAGGTATCATAGTTTTTTGTGATCAGTTTCTCCTTGAAAAAATCCCATCGTCTATCCTTTCCGGGCTCTTGACGACTTCTTTGTATCCATTTCCTTGACTCCATAAAAAACAAAAAAGGACAAGAAAAACTCCAATCCCGAAGCGCTTGAGAGGCAATGAAAATGCGCCCTCACTAGTTGCAATAGAGCTCTGTTCCAAACACCCTATCGGGGGGGTGTTCTCAGAACTGGCAAATAGGCACAGACACGTCCGTACTTATTTGGACGTGAAGTCGATCTCATTCTCCGAGTTCACCGACGACGAAGAGGAGCACGTGCAGGCATCCGCCGGCCGTGAGCCGCACGAGCACCGGTCGCCGGCCGTGGAGTTCTCCGTGGCCGCCTGGTCGCAGTTGCACTGGAGAGCGGAGCGCTTGCCGCACGAGCAGGTGGCTTGTTGGGCTGGGAGAGAACATGTTAGCGAGAAGACTGCCATGAGGAGCTTTTCTTTTCTTTTCTTTTTTTAAAAAAAAAAAAAAGTCAGACATACCACAGATGCACTCAGAACCGCCCTTGCCGCAGCATGTAGAAGAGGCCATTTCGAAGGATTGGAAAAAAAAAAAGCTGGTCAGGAAGACGAGGCTGGGCGAATTTCCGGATTAGGAAAAAAAGAAGGAAGAGCGGAAAAAAGTGTACACGGTTGAGTGTGTAAGACAGTTGAGAGAGAGTGTGTGTGTGTGGTTTGAAGTGAGTCTTGAAGTTGGAGACTTGGTGAATTGGATTGGATGATGGGAAGATGAAAACGGGAGAAGGAAGAAGAGAGGAAAAGGGCTTTCTATTTATGCAAGAGCCGTGTCCCAACAAGCCCGGTTCCAGAACGAGTCACAGACAAGAGATTGTATGACCACCAACCGCGAAAACAGCCCATAACTAACACTGGCCGGGTTCTTTCAGCCTGGATCGAGAAAGATCCGCCGGCCCAGCTGGTCATCAGAACATCTCCAATTGGCCATCGATAAGATCTGAGATGATCTCCAGCCAATCAGACCACGAACAATCCAGGCTTTCTAGCCAATCACAGTGACTCCGATTCACCTCTGGTCATCAGCCAACACCTACCACTCTAAAATTAAAATGGACATGACCTGCGCGTTGGTCATCAACGGAAAATGCGGAGCCGGCAGTTGTTTTCTTTGTACTTGTTTTTTGTCTTTACCATGATTGGCCACCATGACCAGAGGCAACATTAGGCCCCAGCCCCTCCCCTTTGTGTCTAATGGGACTGAATGCTGCCAGCAGTGCTAAAGGTGGACGACGTGTCACTGTCCAGGTACGTCGACCCGGCCGTGGCCATGTCCGACGGGGTGGTGCTGTTTCGCCGCGGCGGGTGGAAGTCTGGGTCGTGGGCGTGGCCGTCTTCGTCATCTCCTCCCAAGGCTTCATGGTCTTCCTGGTCGGCCTGGTTGCCCTCATCCTCGTCGTCGTAGTAGTAGTACGCAGCAAACGGGCGGCTGGACGACCGTCGCCGGCGGCGGTGGCGGTGGCGGTACCAGCCGTCCGAGTGCAGACGCCGGGACTGCTCTTCCTGCTCCTCGCGGGCCAGCACGAACGCCCTCTGGTCTGACCACAGAGCCAACCCGTGGAAGATGAGTTCGTGGCGCCTACCACTGTTGTTGTGTTTGTTGTTGCGGCCACCGGTTGGGGGCGCGCACTCCAGGAAGATCTGTGGGAAGAGCGGAACAATCACGGGAGGAGGAGGAGGAGACGGCCGAGAGTGGTGGAAGTCGTGGAGGCGCTCGTACCGGCCCCGGCCACCGTAGACGGGCCGCATGTCTTCGTCCGAAGCCCAGCGGCCCGGCTTCGGGTTCAGGCTGGCCCACAGCCTGCAGTCTGCCTGGGCCGCCTTGGCGTGGACGGGCGCCCAGATGTCGATCCCGTTGCGGAAGAGCTCGCGCAGGTCGTCCACGAACGGAGAGGAGCTGGAGGAGGCAGCAGCGCCAGAGTGGCGGGTCCCCGACGGATGCGCGGCCTCCCCGGGGTCGATACGGCTGGCATGGATCGTGCGCAGCACGTCGTCCACGGCCTTCTCGACGACGGCCGCGTAGGTGGCGGCGGAGAATGCGAGGCCGCGGCGGTGGTGGCGCCGCTGCCGCCGATGGCCCGAGTCGCCGCCGGCGGGGGGGGGACGGCAGTCCGAGCGCACATGTCGATACCGGTCGTAGTAGTAGAATTGGTCGTTGTCGTCAACTGGAGCCGGCTGGTACGCGTCCACAAAGATGTGGTCCAGGAGCGCCCTGGCGAGGATGGTCTCGACCGTGGCGCAGCGCATCAGCAGGGCATGCTCGGACGGCGACGACGACGACGACGACCCCGGGAGCAGCTGCGGGATGGGAGAGTGGCTGACACGAAGGGGGCCGAGGTCGCCGCTGTGGAGTCTGGCCACGTCGTGGCAGCGGTCGGCAAAAGGTTGGAGGACAGCCTCGCTGAGACAAGGGGGGTACCTGCGTGTTAGCACTTTCGAAGAGACGGGCCTTGACAAAGAGGAGATCAGATGAGAATGAAAAGCCAGCAACAACGGTCAAACGTAAAAGACCGGCCAGGAGAAGAACGGAACGCGTACAAGTCGCTCATGTCGAGCACGACGGGTGGCTCGCTCAGGTGGTGCGCAGCCACGTCGACGCCTCTGTAGCGCTGCCTCGCCGCGTCGTGCAGATCCCGGTCCCGCAGCTGCTGTCTCAGCGCCTGGATCTCCTGTTCCTGCTGGATGGCCTTTCCCTGGTAGTCCAGCAGGCTGCGGCTCGCCTCCTGGCGGGCTCTGTCCAGCTGGCACCGCAGCGAAGCGATGTCGCGGACGCAGTCCTGGCGGAGGTTGTAGAGATAGTAGCCGTCGTCGTCGTTTTTGCGGAGAGCGGCGCGGAGGGCCTCGATGCGTTCGCCCATGTCCTTGATCTCGGCGTTCCGGCGGCTGAGCTCGTCGCGGAGGCGGGCGTTGTGGGCGGAGGAGTCCATCCTGGACCTGCCGTGGTAGTAACCGTGGTGTCGGTAGGGTGCCGCGTAGTAGTTGCCCAAGGCCTGCCAATAGGCAAAGTCCGGACCGGTCGGCGGCGGAAAGGACGACGTCCAGAGAGTCCCGTGCGGATTTGTCTGTACTTGGGTATGCGCATGAGGCTGATAGCCGTACGGAGGATAGCAGCCGAACATGGTGAACAGACCAAGAAGGAGGAGAAGAAGAGGAGGGCAGAATGCAGGGCTCAGTATTATACGAAGACAGAAAAGCCCCAGTCAATTTGCTTGTGCATGTCGGCATCCACAAGCACTTGTTTTGTAGTCTTTGCTATCTGGCCACCAGCTTTTTATATGCTCCTGTTGTGAAGCCAGAGCGGGCCACACCTGCTTCCATGTTCCCAGCCAACAGCCTGTCATAAACGCTTGGTTTCCTCTACAAAGGCCCTCCCAATATCCCATTTTCTTGCCACCTTCTTTTCGTTGTCTGTGTGTGCTACCGCGTTCGCATGCTCCAAGCAAAGCGGCGAGCCTCATCAGTTGTTCGCTAGGCAGGGCATATCGTCGTGCAAAGGACTGGCGAGTGGTGGCGTGTGGTGCAACACTCCGTGGCGATAGGTTTGCGAGTTGGTAGTCGTGAAACAAGAGAGCAAATACGACCAGTCATTATGTGAGTTTCCATGGAAAATGCGGAGGATGCTTTCTTTGTTGCTTTACGCATCGATTGCCCTCACCAACCCCTGCCAACCACACCACCCCTCGCCGCTTTTACTCAGGCGCTACTCAGGGCATGATCAGGAAAACAACCAAAACTGGTTTAGACAAATGGGCTGTGCTTGGCGACTCCCTGGAGTTCTGAAAATGAAAAATTCCAACTTTTCGTTTGGGCCACCTGGTCTCCCAGAAATGGGCTCTCTTCCGCCCGAGGACTCGATGGGCACCCATCCACCCAATCTGAGAGTCCTCCCATATAAACCCAGTTCAGGTCCCGCGATTACTCTCCATTTCTTTATTCTCTCAATTCTCATTCTTCCAGTTCCCCCTCCGTGCCTATTACGGGTGTGGGCCATTCTATTCTCCGTCAACCGTCAGATCCAGCTTTTGGCGCCCTTGAGACACCACAGCGGATCGCCACGCCTTCATT
Source organism: Raffaelea ambrosiae (assembly GCA_002778195.1). Taxonomy (NCBI): domain Eukaryota; kingdom Fungi; phylum Ascomycota; class Sordariomycetes; order Ophiostomatales; family Ophiostomataceae; genus Raffaelea; species Raffaelea ambrosiae. The sequence continues at coordinate 2,359,672 of PCDI01000001.1, read as the reverse complement.
TGCCCTACCGGCTACCGACTGTTTTGGTCCTTCTGCACCCTCGGTGGAAGTTGTCGCCGAAGATGGGCAGGAAAAGGACGGCAGAGGAGAAGAGGAGATATGCTGAGGAGAATGGCTTCAATGACGATGACACTGATGTTGACGATAACCCTGTCCCACGGGATGTCTTGGATTACACCAAGGAAAGATACGATGTGCAGATGGAGCTGTGGCTTGAGTAAGTTGCGTTTCCAGCCGCTCGGTCCTGATTGGAATTAACATTCTTCAAGGTACAAAACCACACACCCCGAAGCCACTCCCTACCATTTGAAAACTCTGCAACATTTCGCCGAGTTCATGGCCAAGCCCATCAAAGGGTTGCTCGATCCAAACGGGAAACCGACTGTTCAAACCGTACGGAACTACTTCCGATGCTTCGTCTTCGGTTAGAATATAAACAATCCCAAGTCCTTGATTTTCAAAGATCACATAGATTCCATCACCAACGTAAGTTCCTCGTTCCTTCACTATCGTCACAACTTTGGCACTGACTATGGGACAGTACATCAAGGGTCCACTGAAAAAGAAACTCGGCTTGTTAACGGCCACACGGCCAAAGACCTATCTCACCCTCGAGAACTACATGTACATGGAGAGACAGCTTTAGCAGAGTGACGGCCATGAATATGTCCACGACGGATACCGGGTGCTCATCAGTGCCAAGCTGAAGTGTTATGTTTTCACATTAGCCAGAGTAGGCGAGATTAGCAAGGGGTTTACTCGGAGAGGAACTAGCAAAGGGCTGCGTTATAAGGTTAGTATTACGATAAACCTTCGAAGACTTGCGCTAATACGCATAGGATACTAAAATGCTAGTCGTATGGAAGGATAGCAAGCCAGAATTACGTTTCAGTCTGAGGAGAGAATTTGCTAAAGGAATGCATGACAAGGAACAGTAGAGGTGAGCTTAGACATCCCAACAGAAAAACGTGGTTTGGACGTTAATAAGGCGGCCGGGGACAGGCTAACACACATTTTGTATGAGCATTTACCCGACCAGCTTCTCATTGTTAATCCAATGCTCTTTATGCTAGTTATATTCCTCGCCGCGGGAGCATTCAAAAGTACGACATTATCGAACAGGTCTTGGCCGTCAAACCGCCAACGGACCAAAAGTATTGGGTTCTTGAATGGGTTGATCACGTCCACGCTTTGGATCTCCCTGTCTTTTCGGAAATGTCACTAGACGGTCCGACTCAGAAGATCTAGTCAGCTTTTGCGTTCTACACTCAGGTCAAGCAATTGTTACTGCGGGTAGGAATGGAACAGCCGGTGATAGTACACGGCATCCGCCGGGAGAGCCTCATCCAAGCTATAAGTAGGTCTTTTTACCCATTGCTCTGTATCCCAGTCAGCTAATCGGAGTTTAGGTAATGGTTACTCGAAAGACGAGTTGATGAAGTTCGCCGCACACACGAACCAAATGACTATAACAAGAGACTATTTGAGCTCTATCACTGTCGTGGATAGTCTAAGAGGCTTCTTTAAACTGCCTCTTCGAAGCGACTAAGCTAAGGACTTCCGGTTTATGATTGTGAAGAGAAACCTTGAACTTTTCCTGTCGTTGCTTGCAAAGACATAGGACGAGCTAAGACAGAGGGAAGATTACGTTGCTATCACAAAGAAGCTTGAGGATCTCTCTTTTGAGACGAATGCTAAAATTCGGACGGCACTTCTTAAGCAAAGACGCATGCTTGAGAAAAAAGAGCTGAATAGAGTCCGTAGTACTTAGGACCGGATGCACCCGGAGGAGCGCGAAGGGAAAGGGAGGTATTATGTAAACCAAGACCGTTCTTGGTTCGATCGCCTTCGACATATGATGTTAGAACGCGAAAGACTCTTACATGCGCTCTTCTCCGTTTCTCCGTTACGAAGCTCGGAGGGTGTATTGGCTGTTAAGGATCTTCTTTCTCTTTTGAAGAGCAACTGCCGAGTTGCTTATTAACCGTCACTCCGGCTGTGGTAGGACAAATGTTCAGTGCTATATTGTGGAGTGGACCTCGAACGGTAAGGACAAATTCAGAGCCGAATTCGGCTTCTCATTGCTAACGCGTTCACCTACTCTAGGATACATATTGACTATAGATGGAAGCACGTCTTCGAATGCTCTATGGCGTACCACAAGGGAGGACATAAGTTCGTCGAATTTTGCTCTATATGTCACCGTGCAGTGGCAGGCTTAAAGTCATGGGAAAGCTATTGCTAAGAGCACATCGACAGACACGAACTACCTTTGCGCTGCGACTTCGTCAAGTTCCGCCGAGCCATCGTTTACGCCGAAAGATGCATGATATGTATGTATAACGAACGGCTGCCTCCCTCTCGACGGTTGTACGGTTTTAGGAAGCAAGTGAGTTGGGAGAAACAAATTAACGATTGCTTCCCTACATATGTGGGGAAGCTTGGTACGGCGAAGGTGCTTTCGTGTTCGGACCCCGATTGCTTCACAGCATACGAGTTGGAGCAGGACTTATGGTATCATCTCCAAGATGCTCACAGCTATCCCCCCCGAAGCGTTAAGACGAAGACCGAAAAAGAACGGGATGTCTTTGTGAATAGGGGACGTTCCCCTGTCGAGAAAAAGCGTCGCCGAGTTCACGTCGAGAAATATATTGGCAGCTTCAAGTCGACATTAACAGAAAGCACCAAGCCGGAGGCCAGATCTATTTGGCCCACGCCGATTCCTTTTAGCCCTTGTAGTAGTGGACCGAAAACAAGCATCAACTCCTTCGGCACCGGTACGCCCCAGTCCTCAGTTTTTGACGTCGATTCTCTTTTTGAAGTATGCCCGTCAATCGCGTCGATTTCATCACCATCTCTTAGCTTCGCTGATGGGGAGAACCTTTGCGCTAACGAGCACACCACATCTCCCTCTTCGTCTTCATGGTCACCGAACGGCCTTAACGCATGGGGCTGGACGGAGGGACGAGAATGTTAGGCCGACACAGCGCTGTCTCTCATCTCTCATGACATGTTTCAAACGACTCTCGAGGATAAATGTGAGGGGAGTACATCTGATATTCAACCTCCCCTCTCTCAGATCTCCGATCCTGTCGATTCAACGGATATCATTGCTGTACATGGCAACCAAGGCGCATTTCCGGGGAAACGGGCAAGTGAAAGCCTGCGGGTTACTTCACATTTGTCTACAGTCCCCATTGAGTCGGTTGATCCGGAGCTTCGAACGGACTTGCCATCTGCCGAGCGCATGGAAGGAGTGGTGATAGAGTCTCATTCTGTCGGCCGAGGAGGCAACGACGATGGCGGGCCCCTCAAACCTGCCGCAATCGACGAGGAGGACGACATATGGGAGGTCGAGGCATTGCTTGCTAAATGGAAGCAAGGGAGAAGAGTTCTATACCTTGTGAAGTGGAAAGGCTTCTTTGATGAAGCTAACTCGTGGGAGAAACGAAAGGACATAAGTATTGAACTGGTCGATACGTTTGACACAGCCTACTCGAAGTATGGAGGGAACCATTGGGGGGTGGATCTGCTCGACAAACGGATACATCGGGGAAGGGCTGAGTACTTCGTGAGGTGGAAGGGACTTTTTGGCTCCGAAAATTCTTGGGAGAAGGAATCAACCATAAGCTATGAGCGGATTAGAGAGTTTGAGGCACGCAGGAGAGGGAACACGTCAGAGCTTTGAACCAGTTGCGGATGAAATCATTTTTGTTTGTTAAGTGGGGACTACTTTCTAGTAAGCAGAGTATACCTTTATGAATCGAGACAGGATTTTCGAACCATCTTGACCTGAAGTCATAGCGATCGAGGCGATTAATCTCAGCGACGTGTATGGGCATATATTCGCCCTCACAGACGGCATTTTTCACCCATACGAGTACCAAAAAGGTCCGATGCCCGACCTGTTTTGTGTTAACAGTGCCTTTCTTTCTGAACTCGGTGGCTATTTGCAAGAGAACAAATTGGCATTAATTTTCGGACTACAGATTATCGAATATTCAATCCCGGAGGGGGGCATGTTAGAACTCATTCTCCCGAAGGCAACTGTTATGCTACGTACCACCGATCTACTTGGCTGTCGTCTTACTAGGCGGATGGGCTGGCAATTTGAAGCCCACTATGGCCAGCCGCGAGTGTGTTAAGCTAATGAGTCACACGGCTAAAGAGCTACGGGGCATGAGGTTTACAACAAAGGTGAACCTCATCCAAAGCTGGAAAATATACAGGACCTTATGAAATCACTTCGATCCACCGGAATATTCTCTTTAAGAGCATAACACGACGATTAGACACTATGGTATACTCCTTGGGCGGCGGTAGAGAGGGCAGCATGTAGGCGATAGTCTTTCTCGGCTTCGATACGTCAATTTGGTTGCTAGGCATGAAGAAGTTATGCTCGGTGTTTTGGGCGAAGATAAGTAAGAGCATGTAGATGGGGAGAAGAGTAAGATAATTGCACCTTGGACGCCTTGTGTAAAACCCATGTATCATTATATCAGTGGCTTTGAGTTTGAGTTTTCGGTTCGGGCTTTGGTCTTGTCAAAAAATAGCGAGCAAAATACGAGAAATAAGACCAAAAGAACGCACTGCAGAATTGGACACTAAGCTTGCTGCTATTTGGGTAGAATGTGCCACATCATTCATTGACCAGCTGTGCAAGCGATATTGGCCGTCTCGGGTTGCACCTCGATTTCTAGATAGCGCCGGTCCCCCTCGAAGGTGCAGTTATGGCGCCGCCACTAGATAGACGGTCTCGAGAGGTGCCCACCAGCAGAGGGGTTCCTCGTGGGGTAGTTATGACGGTGTGCTGGCCAGGCGCTGGTAGGGTGGATGTAGAGGTGGTGCCTCGCTGGCCGCCGGAGGCAGAGTCGGACGTTTTTGAGGTGGCAGATAATGTGGAGGCGACGCTGGGGTTGAAGCCGCCAGGGAGGCATAGTCGTCAGACAGACAGGCCGTGGGAAAGTTGGGCCGCTTGTGGCCAGGTCACGGTAACGAGTGATGGTTGGAGCTAGAGGGTTTCGCGCGAAGCATTGCAGTGTGGTCAGTAACATTACAAAAGGTGAGATAGGGAGTAGTGGGATAGCAGAAGAGGCAGGAGGCTCTAACTGCGATGTTCCCATTATCAGAATAAAAAAAATAGAAATCAAACGTAATCGTCGTTTACTTCATCTTCGCCAGGTGGGCGTGGCGATACAGAATGCAGATGCTGTAGCATAAGTGGGTATTCCTAGAGCATCAATTTAGTAACAGTTTTCCCCTCACTTTTTCCCCAACTTTAATCACATGACGGCGCCCAATTTTGAGTGCCTGGAAGTGGGTAAGTCATGTGATACTTAATGCCTAAGGCATTCAAACTGGACGGCTAGATTTCTGGGCGGCTAACGGTTGGTTGATAAAGTCGCAGAATCAAAGTCCTTAAATTATTCGTCCCCAATCAAATGTGCCGGACGCCTTCACACGTCACCGCGGCCTTTGCTGCCTACGGCGTGAATCTTCCCCCCTCCTCTCTCGGCCTCAGTCTCGTTCCCCAGTGACGGTTCACTCATGGCAAGACGACCACGAAAGCGGCAACACGTCGATCGGTCACGATCGGACACCGAACCTCCAGCAAAGAAGACCAAGATACGCAGCGAGGTTCAACTCGAGGCTTGGGCATCCTGGACATATCCTCCCGAGTTCTGGGACAGACTCTCCGAGATTAGTCTAACACGTAGGGCCGTGGAAGAGCATAACCGCCGCCTCCGTCTTCAGCACCATCCTTCTCCGCCTCTGCCTGGGCCAACAGAACAAGCTGCACATCTTGTGCATACTTCCCCTGCCAGAGACCTTGCTCGATTTGCGCGACACGGCGGTCCAGATCTCACTGATCTTCGCGGGGTAAGAAGACTACGTAAATGGGACTTTCTCTTGCCTGCGCTGACCGTGTCTATTAGTATCCAATAGCAAAGTGCCAACCTTCCATCGCCATGAGTGCGAGCCAGTCTTCGCGAAGCCGGGCGACGAAGTCTACCGATCCCGCCTCTACCTCAACAACGACCAAAACGACAAAGTCCAAGTCATCAGCATACGACGCCAACTTCGATTCCCACTTAACCGACCATAAAATCCATCCTATATACTCTTCACAGAGGCCGGACTTGGCAGAAGTCCGAGATGCGTTGACAGTTGCCAGGCCGTCGCTCTCGCCGTCCCAGTTTTCTGAAGGCGCATTCGAAGCGTTCCAAGAGGCCAATGCCCGGGCCAAAAACGAGGCCGAGGTCATGACATATGCCATGCCAACCATCCTCGGGCCTTACCAGCCTACCCACCCGTCTGCTATTAAGACGGGGTTTAACAACCTCGAACCGCTTACAGACGGGACGATCGTTCAGCCCGAGCCAGACATCTATTATGGAACAGACTCCGGGGAGCTGGCCCGGCCGGTTCGTGACACGCTCAGTCACCACATCATGCCATCGACCACAGCGGACAGGCCCTGGGTACCCAACTTCTCAGTCGAGGTAAAAGGCCCCAAAGGTACACCGGCTATAGCTACACAACAAGCACGTTACTACGGGGCGATTGGCTCGCGCGCCATGCACAGCCTGCAGAACTATAGAGAAGAGGACCCGCAGTACGACGGCAAGGCCCACACTTTCAGCTCAACCTATCATGGCGGCACTGGCACACTGCAGTTGTATGCCCACCACACCACGGCACCGACAGACGAAGAAGACCGGCCCGAGTACCATATGACTCAGATACGGACATTCGGTATGACAGACACTCGTGAGACTTTCTTGCAAGGAGCTACCGCATTCAGAAATGCCCGGGACCTAGCAAAAAAACATCGAGACGGCTTCATCCAAGCCGCAAACACCAGAGCATCCCGGCCCAGAACATCCGTCTCGCAGAACGTCATTCTCGAAGAAGGCAACCCAACAACTGACCCTTCCGAGTGGCGGTACGGCGACGAAGAACTTCAACAATCCATCGCCGACGACAGCGGGTACGACTATGGAGACGATGGCGGAGCAACTGCCATTCCTCAGTATCTTTTCATAGAGGGTGATGCAGAAAGCCCCAGTCAGGACTCTGTGGCGCTTGGGGATGCGCCACCACTGGATTTTGCGTCGAGCTTCACGTCGAGCTTTAGCAGCGCTAAGCATCCGAGACAGTCTGATAGCCCGCCCTCTCATTCGAAAGGAAGTCGGTCGTCAAAGAGCCAAAAGCGGCCGAGGAAGAGACATACAGCAGGATCGCTCACAGCAACGCATCCGGGGCCAAGCGATACTTGGGAAGACACATATTAGTGTAAAAGGAGGGTTCATCTATGGCGGCCTCTACGATTCGTTCTTAAGTTTTTATCTTTTTCTGCTATTTTTATCATTTCTCGTCCCGCGCCGCCGGTTCCCTATTCCTTCTATCCCTCGTTCCCCACATGACGCAGGTGTCGAGATGCTCTTGTAAGAGGATCCGTGTCGAAACCATGAATGAAACAACCAGGGGAGAGCTTCCATCACAACCGAGACGGTCATGGGCGACATGAAGCTCGTAAGTTTCGTCCATTCGCTCACCGATGGCTGTCAGCTTTCCGAATCCAACTTGAAGGGCACAAAAGTCATGACGCCATCCGTGGTGAGAAGTGGATTGAACGGCGCATTGCAGCACATGAGATCTGTCTTTGCTGTCGGCTTGCGCAAAATATTCTAGACACGGCCTCGGAATTTCCATGGTGATGTTTGGTGTCTCGTTCAACCTAGCGAGCGCCCGCAGGCCACGGGACTACCTGCAGGCTGTTCTGCAGCAGAAGCAGCTGCTCACTGCCAACGGCCGACCTCTCTTGGCACATTATGACCTAGTCAATCGCTTGCTCTCGCAACATCCTGACGACCGGCCCTCGGCACACGAGTGCTTAGGCCACAGGTTTTTCCAACACAATGACCGCTTGGATGTCCTCCCAGAGAGCTACGGTCTCATTCCCGAGCTGCCCACGCAAGTGTTGCACTCTGGCTGCTGGCAAGGCATGGGACACGATCCGGATGAAATCGCTACAGAGATCGCAGACACTTAGAGCGGCCCGTTCCACGCAGGGCCGGCTTCCATGCAATCTGCGCAAGTTTGTGGTGGTGTAGGGCACACCCAACAAAGCGACAGCCACGCTTTCGACGTTGTCCGAGAACCTGGTCCGGGCGACAGCGAGCGCAGTGGACGCGGAGAAAGACGACTGAGCCAGTTCAGCCGGTCGCGGCCATCGCTTCCGTCGTCTTCGGCGAGGCACAAACGCTAGAAGCAAGGCTCAAGCAGCGTTTCGGAGGAAGGACAGGGACCCCCGGCATTTTCCAGATCGGACGCGCCGTCTCCGTCAGTCAGTCAATCCAATTCTTCGAGTCGCAGACCAGTCTCGAGCGAACATCAGGTCCAACGGGACGACTACGGCGGGGTTGGCAGCGGCCTTGGCCACCATAGTGTTGGTGGTCAGAGCATCACCGCCGCAATCGACAGCAGCAGTATGCCAGACACAGCCTCTTTCAGTGACATTCCTTTGCCACAGGTTTTGGCGGCCTCGCACCGCACGTCGCCGCATAGTCCTCGGTTGCCCAGCCCTTCTCATGCCGACCACGAGCCTGTGGTTCTGGACGAGAGCCTTGTTCCTGTGCCGGCCGCGTCCGATGTACCGTCTGGCGACGCACATTTAAGTGAGCCCGGCAGCTCAGATTTGGATTCCGCGTATGCTCTGTACGACGGCTGCTGGCTCGACCCGGGCCATATTCTGGGTGGCGGTTTGTCTTTCGCGAGGGAGTTGCACGCCACGCCAAGAACACAAAGGGCCACGCTGCCGCTGGAGCCGGCATCCGGCAGCACACCCAGCCTGCAGCCGCTCTCATATGTCAGCGATTTTGGAAAACAGCATGAGCGGTCCCGTATCTGGGCAGACGACGAAGAAGGCGAGGACGAAGACGACAAAGATGAAGAAGGAGAAGAAAACATCTATGACGACCATGACGGGCAAAGTGACAGAGACGCGAGACCACTTGTAATGTCCCCGTCCGTCCGTGCCAACGGCCGTTCTTCGCGTGATGAACAAATATCGTGAGTTATTTCTCTAGGGCAGTCGTCGCACTGGCATAGCTTTTCAACGCCTGGCTCTATATCAATCTAACCTATTCAAACAGTGCGCAGAATCAGCCTGCATCACCGATCAGAACAGAGGGCTTAACAGACGGAGCGGCCACTGCGGCTGTCGTGGCTTCATCAACGGTGCGTCACATCACCATGGTAGGGCAGCAAGTGCGACTGGATACATTAGACGGTTTCATCAGTGCCAGGGATCTTTGCGAGGTAGGAAAGGCGCTCTTCCACACACGCAACGGGTACCTCGGTCTGCTGGACGGCCATGGCGTGCTATCGACCCGAGACAGCGAGTCGTGGATTCCATTCGAGGATGCTTGGTTCCTCTGCGAAAAGCTCAGCCTAAATCCCAACCCCTTGCGTCCTTACGCACAGGCGGAGCCTCCGAGCCTAAGCAGGAACTACCTCCTGCTGTCAAAGGTGCTGCCGCCGGAGTATAGGGTGTTTTGGTGGGACGGGACTGCGATTCCCTACGCGCCCGGAAGCCAGACGGTCAACGTAACAAAGCTCGTGCGGTCTATGGGCCTCAACACGAAGACGACGGGCCACTATCTACGCAGAACGGGGACCAGCAGGACCGTCGTCCAGGGCAACAGCTGTGTGTCTGGCTCATACGTGGCCTTGGACGACGCTCGTAGGCTCTGCGCCAGTATCGGGGTCTCCCTACACCCCATCCAGTATATCACCACGGACTGCCGAGGGCACGAGCAAGCAGCGTCGCCGCCCGCCGCCGTGCAGCCACTCAAGCTGCCGGACGGGTGTCGCACGATCGAATAGAAAGGTAAGAAGATCTGCTGCTTCTCACAGGATCCGTGCGTTAATGTGACGCACCTGTTCGCGGGCTGCTCTTAGCATCGGCTTCGCCTTTACTTTCGACAGCATCCGGAGGTGCTTAGAACAATGCCCACGAAAAACAGGTATGCCCAGGGCACGTACGTAAAGCTGGGGCCGGACTTGGCTTAACTGTGGGAGTACTTTGATGTGGATCAAGCTGACTTACAAGAGGTGTCTAAGCGTGTTTAGGGTCTCTGCGCCTATGTGACCTCTTAGCCTGTGACATATAGAGAACGTGGGTTTTTGAAGGCAGAGCAGAGGGACTTTTTCTTATCCAGTCTCGCATTGTGTTTTAGTGTAAGAATGTAGTCGGCATTAAATAATTCGGAGCCGTTAGAAACGATTTCCATGAGAGGTGAGTGTTCATCAAACTACTTTACTACCTTGGTCAGAAAGATGACATAGAGCCGGGTTTTGTGGCCACGGGCCAGAAAACGCGGGAAAGTTGTAGCAATCTTTCGTTATTTAGCCCCACGCACTAGATTTATAAAGTCTTATCTCATGAGTATTAGTCAGCATCCACGGCGCCGGAACGGAAAATTAGTAACTCCAACTAACCACTCAACGAGGACCTTAGCAAACTGAGGCAAGAATGAGATAGCAAGGAGCGGCAACAATAGACGTGTGGACTTCAGCATATGCGGCAGTTTGCCGGAATTCCATAAGTAGAAGGAGCTGAGTAGAAAGGATGAGGAGAGAGGGGAGTATGAGGAAGGAGAGAAGGTGGAGAGGAGGAGAATAGAGGATGGCAGAGAGGAGAGAAGGGGAGTAGAGAGAAGGGGGGAAGAAGAAGGGAAGGGGGAGGGAAGTAGTGACAGTGAATTGGGGCAACTGAGGGCAGTTATTTAGATTAGCACAGACGGCTATTTCAAGGCAAATAGATATTGGAGTCTATCAGGGGAAACTGGCTTATCCGCCCCTGGACTGTGAATCCGCCCGTCCACCAGCCATTATGTGGCAGCCGACAGGTCATGCAGATTCATGCAAGGCAGAACGACGTTGAGGAAGGCAGATTGTTCCCTTGCAGTGGAGGTTTCTGTAGGTCATTGCAAAGGGGATGGAGGCCTCTGACCAAGGCGAGTGGTGGTGACATGTAGGTTACATATGCGCGTCCAAGAATTACGAGATTTAATTCTTATTAGAGTTATCGGGACTTTATTAGTACGGCTTCTAGATTTAGAACTCCGTGGTGCCAAGCCTCTTCTGCCTGCTGCTGTCCCCATGTGTAACCGAGGCGCTGATCACAAGAGAACTCTGAGACCATTTAAGCCCCTTTTCACGCCCGCTGGCCAGATGCCTTGAATGCTAACAGCCTCGTCGTATGGCCTTATTAGCGAGGGAACTGCTTTACACAGAAGATCCGCGCTTAGCCAATATCATTAGGTGGCCCTCCCTGTCATTGCGTAAAGCTCCACCACGCTAGTAGAACCACTTAACCTCCTAATTAACGCTAAGACGTAAGTCCACCTCATTCGCTCCTTCAGCATCGCCGGTTATTTACCATACATAAACGAAGCACCCTTACAAAGTAGTGGACTCAAGGTGCATGAGTCCCGTAAGTGGCGAAACGCTCTAACCCGAGGATGGCAGTGTAGAACGGGAAGGGGTCATGATCGGGAATTATAGCTGGTTGTTCAGCTCCTCATAGGGGCAAGATGGAGCCATCGGAGGATCAGTCGAAGGGCTAAATATTTGATGCTACTACCCTTAGACCCTAGTTTCAGCCCAGATCCCAATGCCCTCGAGTTGTGCTTAGTGTTATTGAATCATACGGTAAATAGACTCATTGCTTTGTTTAGAACGCCTCTGTTATATACCGTGGATTCAGCCAAAGACACTCCCTGTCTTCGCTTCCTTATATGCTCCGCTTCGCCAGCTTCATTCAAGCGTTTATCTCCAGGCAGAATTTATGCGTGTGGGTCAATCTCAGTCAGACGACTTCGTTCGGCATTCCTACGGCCCTTTTAGTGTTAGTATCATGGATCGTAGCCGTACAGCCAAGGTCTCTTGCTCTCTCGCTCACCTTCATCGAAGTTCCCTCAAGCTACACTTATGCCCGGGGTTAGGCAGATGCTTCCCGCAGCACCTGTTCTGCCCCCCTAGCAACGAATTATCCTCTGCCAGCTTGCATTGTGGCGATGTCGACTGGACTAGCAATCAATCCATCTGGAGAAGGTGACTCCGACCGCAACTCCGCCGGTCTCTTCGTCATCCTCTTCCTTCGGAGACGTAGGCTCCCATGTCGCAGAAGCCGATGCTACAATACCAATATCATGATAAGCCATACCGCTATGCCTGGCCCTCGCCACACCACATAGTTTAACCATAAGTTGCTCCAGGAGTGTCGGTAAAGCGCCTACCTGTTCTAGGATTTAGCTATCCGTGGGTTGTCATGGATCTTCCTATCGTTCAGTCCGTTCAGTTGGTTGCTCCAGTGTCTCCAAGGTGCATTATGGCTCCATGAACGATCGCACTACTTCCATATTTCGCTGGTAAAAGCTCACATTGCTGAAGCCAGAAGCTTTTGACATCTATCGTACTTGGATGGAAAACAGAGATTCAACGAGCGGTGCCTGCACTGGAATCACAGTCCCGTGGTGCATGTGCCCGAAACTGGGCCCGCAAAATTATCCCTGGGCTGTTTTTTCCCATTTTGCTAAATGGCAGGTTTAACCGGGGCGGCCAGAAACAAGGCTCCGGGGCTGTGCAGCAGACGCACGCCAGGACCACCAAAGCTCAGGTTAAATCAGCACCAGCTCAGGACCACGTCCAGCAACGGAAACTATTGAGGGCAATCCATGCGTAATGCAAGTATCTGCTGCTACCTTTGTCGGACAAGGCTGTCTTTTGTCGTTGCAGCACACAAAAAGACGCCGCCACTATTGTTTCATTTGTTGTGTCCCACAGGAGCGTTGCCTTCTGGACGCCTTCTATTCTTGGCCCTCTCGTTGCCAAGTCGATCCTTTGGCATGCTTGCCCCCCCCCTTTTTTCTACGTTCTCTAGCCAGTATAATGGCACATGTTGCCAGCAACACCTGGGCATCATTGTCCGCCTTTGACATAGTGGTAGATCTCCACAACTTCGCCTTCACCGCTGAGCACAGGCAGGAGCAAAGTATCGCTGGCCTGGAGCTTCCAGCCATGTTCTGGCATGAGTGAAAACAGTGCTTCTTCGGAGGAGTGACGTGGTTTGCGGGCTAGGAGAACACCCAGAGGGCACGGCGAGGACAGTGACTGCAGTGCGGACAGGGTCTGCACCAAAGCAGGCAACATGTCCACGTTGTACGTGCAGTCGCTGAGCACCACGAGATCCCAAGGGCCGCCTGCGGTGACTTTGCGGCCAAAAACACCGTGGCACCCTTCGTCCCAGTCGAGATTTTCGTATTCCAATCGCACACGAGGCGGGCCTGTCAGTTCTGCGCTATTGCTGGCATCGTCGTTGTCGTTGCCGTGTCCGCTGTCGTCGTTATGAAGAGCCGTGGAGCCTCGCGTGGCTAGCAACTGCGATCTTTGCATATTGGATACTGCGCGCTCTTCTGCTTCGGGCAGATCCGTCAGGAGAATGGTCGTGTTGCCGCTGTCGAAGCACTCGTGCAGAACGGTAGCCAGTCCGATGCCCAGGATGCCCACGCCGCTCCCCAGCTCCAGCACCCGCAAACGCGGCCGTTTGGAAAGCAGCGTCTGTCTGAGAGAGGCCACCAGTGCGCCATCTTGCCGTTGCTTCCCGCTGCCTCCGTTCATGCAGGCATGCGCCAGGAAGGCGACTGCTGCCAGCCCAGCGTCCCACACGTGGCGGGCGATGCTTTCGCCGATCTCTTCTTCCACTTCGATATATACCGGGCTGTTCTGGGGTTCCTGACCAACGGACAGCTTTCGTATAGACACGTGTGGAAATTCTTGGCTTGGTTCTGGCGGGACGTCCACCCAGACGGGCACGATGAGTCCCCGGGCAGCATCGACGATTTGCTGCGCGGAGACGGCCGAGAGACTTTCGTCTGCGGTGTGGATCAACAGCCGCCTTCTGGCTGTTGACGGATCGAACAGAAGCGTCATGACGTTCTTTGGCACAGCAACGTCCAGTTTCAGGACACGCAGCCCGGGGGTCCAAGACGGCCGTCCGACCTTGCCCTTCCTGTCCTTGGTGGAGGCCACCAGCTGGTGAAGTTGTGGCCTGTACAGTTTCTTCGGCAACGGCTCATTCTCATCCGAGCCTGTATCTTCCCGGTCTCCAGAAACACCATCGCTTTCTGTCTCGGCGCCATCCTCATCCGCCCTCGCCAGTTCGGTCACTGTTTCGACTCCCACAGAGATGTCTATTGGCCTGTCCGGACAGAGAAAAGACTCGCCCAGATCGGTTGTGATGGTCAAAACAAGACTCAGCGAAGCGCCAGCTCGTGATACTGCCAGGACAGGCGGCCTCAAAAGACGAAGATAATGCATGCTGCGCACTTGTAAGGCAAATATAACGAACTTGGGGTTTTCATTGCAAGGGTTGAGAGCTGGCTGTGAACTAGATCGGTTGCTCTTTGATGCCCCACATGATCAGATTTTTCCTCCATACAAACTTTCCTCAGAAACCAACACTTTGGCATGGCCAACTGCCGTTGCTGCATCCTTGCAGCCCTATAGCCCCAATGCCCCCCTAACGTGTTTCCTATTCCCCACGTCCAATGTCTGCTGGCAATGGTATATATATATATATATATTTGGCGTCGCCGTTCTCCGTCGGTCAAAGCGCGAAAGAGTGACAAAATAAGGTGCAAATTATCGGACTTGGCCGTAGTAGACCTTGCACAAAACTGGTCGTAGCGTGGTCCGGTTGCCGCCGTTGTAGTAGTAGCTCGCTAAAACGATAAGAAACTGCTTTACGTCAGAACAACTGGACTCGGATAGATGTCTGCGGGCGGTTCTTGGCTGTTATAACGAATGACGACGAAAATAGGCAGCAGCACAACGGGACAGGTATAACGGGCATAGAAGACAGCAGTATATAGCATATATAGCAGTGAGAAGGAAAAGAGGATAAGTGAAGGGGGTCAAGAAAGCATAAAGAAACAAGAGCAGGAAACAAAAAGAAACATAAGGAAACACGGAAGGAAGCTATCAGGAGCAAAAAGAAAGACAACAAAAAGAAAGAGAATCATCAGAATCATCAGCAAGCCAAAAGAAACACGCCAGGAAGCAAGAAGGCCGTCAGCAACCATCAAAGTATCTTCCAAATGGCCTTTCAAACACACCACACGCCGACAGAACTACTGTCGAAGCTGCTCGAGGTCACCGAGAAGCAGATCGTGCCGCTGACGCGCGAGGGCGTCCAGTCCGGCAGCAAGGTCTTTGGCGCCGCCGTGCTGGTGCGCGACACGCTCGAGGTGCACACAGTGGCCACCAACAACGAGCGCGAGTCGCCGCTGCTGCACGGCGAGATCAACTGCATCCAGACGTTCTTTGCCTCCCCTGCGGAGGGGCGGCCGGCCACCAAGGACTGCATCTTCTTCTGCACGCACGAGCCGTGCTCGCTCTGTCTCAGCGGGATCACCTGGGCCGGGTTCAACGAGTTCTATTACCTCTTCACGTACGAGGACAGCCGCGACTTGTTTGCCATTCCGTACGACATTGACATTCTGCAGGCGGTGTTCCAGACCAACACTTCCGAAAACTCATCCGATACGCCCCTCTATAATAAGACGAACAAGTTCTTCCGGTCGGCCCATGTGGGCGAGATGGTCGCGCAGATGAAAGATCCAGCGGAACAGCGCAAATGGGCGGTGGAACTGGAGCGCGTACGGGCCATGTATCAAGGGCTGAGCGAGACGTACCAGAGTGAGAAACAAGCGGGAGCACAGACGGCGAGCGTATGGAAGTAGGACGGCCGAGATCATGGCGCTCACGACCGGCGTGCCGACATCGAGCTTGTAAAAGGCGTCCATGAGGCGGAGGTCGCCGGGAAGCAGGAAGAAGTTGCCGTTGTTGTGCTCGTTGTCGTCCCCGTTGTTGTTGGCATCGCGACCGGGGATGTTCTCGCGAGCGTTACCACGGGGAGGCATGTTTGCTGTTGCTGATTTGTTTGGTCTTCTGTTTGGTCTTCTGTTTGGTCTTCAGGTTGAAATTGTTGGTGTTTTTGTGTGGTCAAGAAGAGGGAGAATATAGAGAGAATTGATGGTATAAGGCAAGATAGGACAGGAAGACCAAGTCAGTGTACAAGAACGTGTATAGGCTATGATGTAGATCTCGAGAGATTTCAAACAACCAAAGATGCTGAAAAAAAATGGGCGACTGGGTGACTGGGTGACTGGGAGACCAAGCAACAGGGCACAAAACGACACGAAAACACACAGAGAAACAGGCCATACGCCAGCAAAATCAAAATATAGGCAGAGCTAGACACGCAGAGACCTGAGGGCAATGTGACACAGAGATTGGAGCAAGGCCTGCCCGCTCCTACTGTGTTGGGAAAACTGCAGTTCTGTTTTCCCTGTTTACCTATTTGCCTGCCCTCTGCTCACTTGGTCCCCTTTGTTTTCCCTGCCCTGGTACCCCAAGCCCTCTTCCAAACACACAGTTTTATTCACCTGAGAAGAATCTCAATCCAAGTCTCTTTTCCCAGACTCCCCTCGTCCTCTCCGCTTTCACCTGGCATCTCTATCTAGGCTATATACCCTCACAGACCACCACCAACAGCATCGCTATATTCTTCCCTTCCTTCTGTTGCTACCGCCCTATACGTTGACAAGAAGCGCGACCATCTCTTATCCTCTTCTTCTTTTGGTTTCTTTCTTGATGCTTCAGATACACCATTCACTTCTTTGATTTGCTCTGGTCAAATTTTGATCTTCATCACCAGCATCCTATCTCAACCTGAACAACCATCATAGCTATCTACATCTTCATCGCTTTTTCGTTTCCTTGCTATCTAGGCGAAGGCATTTCCTTGAGTATCCTTTCTTTCTCCCATCGTTCACTTTCTTTATCACAATATTCGACCATAACAGCTTCATTTTCACGCTCGCCACGCCTTGGTCCGCCTGATAATACACCTTACCTCCAATCAAACGCGAAATCCTACGAGCACAATACATCAACAGCAAAATCAAGTAGGTACTATGGCGATCAAAATAGTCTCATTCTTTCGATCGTGGCCTTCAAGTTCTTGTTTGTGTTGCTTGTTGCTGCCCCCTCCCCGGGGGCGTTTGTGGACAAACAGCATGGAAAGAAAAACAAATGCTAACAACAAAGGAAGGTTCACTGAATCAAACTCAACCATGTCGGACTCACGCTCAGCCAGTGACAGAAAGACTTCCCATTACTTGGGTATGACTTTTGGTGCCTCTTCCGCTTCGGCCGGCGAGAAGCAGTCTCCCGTTCGACCCGGCATCACCTTTGCCGAGCAGGCGGCCGCCAACATGAAACAAGCCTCGGGCTTCACCCTGGATCCGCGCCAGGAGATTGACAAGCAAGTAGCTGTCTGGAACAAGCTCAGCCAAGACGACAGCACGAAGGAGATCTGGCCTGCTCTCCCCCTTGTTGCTGCCAATTCTGATGCAGACAAGCCCTCCAAATGTGAGGAGAAAATCAAGCAGCAGACGGCCAGCTATCGCGCCCCGAAGCCGATCAAGCTTTCTCTGCCCAACAAGAAGAAGGGTAAAGGCAAGGCTGCCCAGAAGGATTCCGTCTCCAAAGAGTCGGTCTCCGAGAACATTGTGTCCACGGAGACAGATGAAAAGAATGTAGATCCCAAGGAGGCCGCTTCTGAGAGCGTTGCACCCCAGGACATTTCTCCCAAGCAGACTCGGGCTCCCCTTGGCGGCATGCCCAAGGGAAATTCTCCCAAAGCTGGGTGCCCGAAGCCTGTTCTTCCAAAGTTCGGGTCTGCGGATAACAAGCAACTTGATGGCACAGATGTTTTGAACGACAAACCGGACGTCGCGTGCACCACCAAGGACACCACGCCCAAAGACAATGCATCCACCAACAACATCGCAGCCAAGGGCAAAGTATCCCAGAGCTCTGCATGCAAGGACAGTTCCACCATGGCCATGAATCTCAAGGAGACCTACCCCAAAGAGCCCACAGCCAAGGATGTCGTATCGAAGAAGGTCCGTAACATGGAGACGACCCCAAAGAAGGAGGCTACGTCACAGCCTGCAACTGCACAGGGAGAGACAGCCAAGAAATCTCCTCCTTCCAAGAAGAAGAATTCCAGGAAATCCTCAGGGAAGAAGGCTGACCACATGAAGACCACTCTCAAAGAGTCCGACCAGGAGGGCAGAGAGACCAAAGAGAAAGATGCAAAAAACAAAGAATCTACAACAACTCTTGGCAAGCAAGGAGAGTCCAGCCACTCTGGATCTAGGAGGAGCATGAAAGGCAGACATCACGACCGACGCAGGAGACTCGCTGCGCAGGCGAGCAGTGATTCCTCGGTTCCAATGATCGGCCTTGCGCCAATTCCTTTGGTGCCTTTGCCTCCCAACAGGCCTCTCTCTAGCTCGGCTCCCGCGACCCCTACCATCTCGCCCGTTACTGCCTTTTCTGACACTTCTACGGATTCGGTCGCTCCTTCCGTTTCTGCCAGTCCTCCTGCCGGTCCACTAGTCTCAATCGTTCCTGCCGTTTCAGGCGTACCAACCGCACCCATTGCTCCTTCCATCTCAGTTCAAAATCCGATTGTCCCCGTGATTCCTCTCGTCCCTCTTCTACCTCTCCTTCCCCGCCGTCTTCCCACTTCGCGCGCAACTTCTCTCTCGCCCTCTCTCCTCCCTAAGCCAAGCCCGCCATCTTCCCGAACAACCTCCGCCGGCAAGGGCGGCAGTGGTGGTGGCCCTACCGAGGACACCACTTAAGTGGTGAAGATGAACCAGACCAAAAAGTAGAGGAACGGGAAAGGTTGCCCCTACTCAGATCGCCGCCTGCCTGCAGGCGGTCCAAAACTGAAGCTCGGCGGGGGATAAAGGATGACAGCAAAAAGAGGTGGATCAGCATCGAGCCAGACAACCACCATGATCCGAGTCGGCTATCAAAGCTAATCAGCTTTTGCTCTAGCTACCGCGGGCGTGAGTCTGGCAGCCCCTTCTGACGACGAGGTGAAGTTTACATTGCTGACTATCTGAATGGCAGGTCGAAGGCGCAACAGCTGGAGCGGCAGTCGGTAGAAATCGTGGAAGGTTGGAGGGAGGAAAAAATTGAGGACGAGGATGACAAGGACGACGAGATGGATGGGAAATTTAGCGAGGTGGGTGTTTCTGTCTTGCCGATTCGAGTTGTAGACCGTATGAGGGCTGTTCTGGTTTGCGCAGTCTCACTGGGGGTCAGCTACATCGAACAGAAGCAACGAATCAATCAAAGACTTCTCAATCTCAGATGGCAGGTTTGGTCATGAAGTACCATGATCGTCTGAATGGATGGAAACTTGCAGAAAGCAACAGTGCCTCTTCCTGGCCGTTGATTTGCTGGCATTTCAATCTCGGCCGATGCTGACGGCAACAAATTCTTTGCCGCTGTCACCTTGGTCTACCAGAGCCCAACGTAACAAAGGTAAGAGCCATCTTGAGACGAACATCTGTCTGGCTTCCCGTTGCGAACCTGGCACTACAGAACATGCATCCGTATCTTCGGGATCAAATGCCACAGAGGAGGCAACATCTGCTACCCGAGCAATGGGAGTATCTGGAAAACAAGGTCAAATGGGAACATAGAAACAGTGACGTGATAATGCCTGAAGTAAAGAAGTCATCTGCTCTGCCCTCACACATAATCTGGGGAGCTGGGCTGGTACGAACCATGTTCCCGCTCCTAAACACACTAGGTGAGCAGACCAAGAAGCTAGCTCAGATCCTCTCTACTTGCACATCATTACAAAGGAGCCAACGCAAAAAAAAGTGCTCCGTACGGTTCGCCTAACGCCTCTCGCTTCGAACAACCCCAGGCCAAGGCGACGTGCGCCCAAGCAAAGGTTGCGGCTCTGCCTACGCAGAAGGACTCTACCCAGTCAAAAATGTCAAGGACACTCCATCTAGGCAGACTCACTTCGCTTGCCAGGTCATACGGTCAAGCGAGTGCTGCGGAAGCTGATAATGAGGCGACTCAAAAATTGAGGCCGCCTCATCCTTCCTGGTGCCTATCTAGGTTCCCTCTTGCCGTTTTCTCTTGCGAACATCACTTGACCAGTTGTCTAGGGCTCCTGTTTGGACGAATCTAGCGTCTCAGCTCTGGATGAGTCTTCCACACTGTCAGACGAGGTCGCGAGGACCTTGCACTGACCAGACGAGAGTCAAAGAGGTACATATCGTCCTTAGGGTGTGCGAATAACATGCAAGGCGGTCTTACAAGACTTGATGTATCTTTCAACGTCGAGATATATCGACACGTTTCTTAGGCCGAGAACTCACCGCGGCTACGATGAGGCTCGAGTTGGAACATGGAGTCATACATGGTGCATGAAGGAGGGAAGGGCCTTTTATCAAAAAAGAAAAGAAAAGAAAAGCTTTACACGGTAGCGCGGCAACGGCTGTGGATGGATGGATGCACAACAGACGTCGTGTGAGTAGACAAGACTGCATAGAATAGCTGCGTCAAATAGAAGGAGAAAGAAGAAAGAAAACCCCGTTTATGCCTTGGAGTTGACACATGCAAATTTTGTCGCAACCAACATGAGTCACATGTCGAGGCTCTGGCATACACAGTCACACTCGATCCCAAACGAAGCCTGATCCAAAACAACCAAGGCAAAGCAAAATGCGTTCTAGACCTAGGCTCCTTTCAATCTCGTTTCTTTTCTGGATTCTTCTTTTTTTCCGCACCTCGGTGGCAGTCATGGCAATGCCAATGAAAGACATAGAACTCGGAACTCGGGACAGCCAAAGGGAAAATATTCACACCTAGTCGACGCCCTCCCAAGAAACTACAGAGGGAGAACCACGCACACGCGGTGACCTCCTATTTATATTTGCTTTCTTTTCCCCATCCCCTCCCTCCACGACAACTGCTCACTTATTTTTGCTGGGCAGTGCAGTTGCTATTTAAACGATCGCCCTCCGAAAAAGAAAGGGGAGTTGTAAAAAAAGGTGAGGCAAAGGGACCTTTAAAGCAATAGGGAGATATTGGCAGTAAGATCAAAATGTAGCGATGCAGATGTTAAAAGCTGAAAGGTGGTAGAATGTGTTCTGTCAACAAGAAGGCAAGAAACGTAGACAACGAGACGTCATCACATGTCGTGCCTAATGGGGAAGAGAACCCTCCAACTGTAGAAACCGGCAACCTGTAACTGGTATTGCGCGAACCGAAAGTGGCAAAAATCGTCGTTGCAACATGTAGGTCGATCCAGTTTCCCCGTTCTCTTCTTTGTTCCACCCCAGAGCCCCAAGTATCGGGACGGAGCGTAAGGGTGGTCCAACGAGACAGATTCTCAAGGCAGCTCTTTTTTTTCTTTTCTTTTTTTGTTCAAATCGCTCACAAGAGGCGAAGTGGAATTAGGACACGGAGACAAAACAATTCCACTCTTAACGCCCTCCTCTAAAAAAGACGGGACAACAGATAACAGGTGAGTGGCATATGATGCAAAATGAAACAAGATGTGGCAAAAAATAAAGCGTTGGGCCATGGGTTGACAGGACTGACTCACGTGTGTTTAGACCTCCAGGTCCCATGGTCAGGCAGAACTCTTACAATAAAAAAAAGGTTGGATACAACGGCTTTTTCACGTGTTCGAAATGCACCAGCCAATGGAGGTTGACGTCATAACCCAGTCTGGAGGGAAATAAGGCAGCTGTATTTCTTTTCCCTGCGTGGTTTGCATGCAATGCGCAGTTATGCAGGCTTGAATTAATATGCGTGCCTGAAGTGGTGGTGTGGTGGTGATGGTAATTGGGTAATCGGTGGACGCATGTCTTGCGTGGAATGTTTGCCTTC
The DNA here is from genome assembly GCA_002778195.1 of Raffaelea ambrosiae. NCBI lineage: Eukaryota > Fungi > Ascomycota > Sordariomycetes > Ophiostomatales > Ophiostomataceae > Raffaelea > Raffaelea ambrosiae. Next base: position 2,337,820 of record PCDI01000001.1, on the reverse strand, counting down.
TTCGGCCTCGGGATGCTGGCCCATGGGGTACCATTTGCCTCCGCGACCGAGATCCTTCTTGCGATTGCCATTGTACAGCCCCAAAGCATTGGAGCGAAGCCGAAGAAAAGATACATCGAGCAAAGGGGTGTAGAATTAACAGATAACGAAGAAGAAAAAAAAACCCACGAAAGAAACCAGTTTAGGTCCTGCTTCTTCCCGGTTCTATCTTTGATCTAAACTTCTGAGGCAATGACGAATATTACGTGGGAGTAGAAAGAAGGCAGTGCATACTTTAGTGGTGACTAGGACTAGGGGATTTGGAATGGGGGAACACCGAGTAAGATCTGACTTGGGGTGAGAGAGAGAGAGAGAGACGTCCTGCATGGAAGGCGGACGAAGGCTGAAAGAATCAGTGGAAAGGGCCCTGTCCAATGAGAGCAGACCCTGAGAAGGACGCGGGCCAATGAACTGCGTCCGCGGCGGGACCGCCCGGCTGGGAGACCTCTGACAGAGACCAAAAAAACTCAGCGGGAGGCAGCTTACATACAGCAACTAGCTAACTAATATCTGGCGCTACGGATTTGGCAGAGGCACTACAGAGTAGCTAAAGCTGCCCAACTGTCACGTGGGGAAGACTCAGCCACAACCCAACGGCTGGACTGTGCAGTAGAACACCGCGCGGTCGTTTTTAGTTAGTGGTTCCAGCTTGCTGGGTTTTGTTCTGTGAGACGCAACTATGGTCAGATACTATGGGCAACTCCGAGAAGAGAGTTAACAGCGACTACAGCTGCAGTAGTAACAATAAGTCATCGTCTAGTCATAGCCTAACAGTGCACTATGGATCGCCGTGCAGAGAGGAAAGAAGCAGAGTGGCAACGCGTACAACGAAGATTTGTCAAAGTGACGATAACAACTCGCTAGTTCTTTGGGGAATGTTTTCGAACAGACGAGCGGAAACTGGAATGACCGTGAAGGTTCTCCCGTATGTGTTCACATTTCAAAAGAGGCAGCCTGAATTTTTGGCGTTGGGCTGGGAGTTTCGAGTTCTGACCATTGTGTTGCAACCTTTGGTCAGTTGTCCAAAGTAAGCCTCACTTTTTGCCCTGGCCCTGTTTTGCTGCGTCCGATACACGGAGAGCAACACCAGCAGCCATAGCAGCAATTGCTTGATGTGGGCACGGCATGAGCGATATGGGGCGTGAACGCATCGTGTGTGCGAGTACGACTTCCTGGAACGCAGCGAGAAGCACGCCCCTAAAAAAAACATCACATGGCCGTCCACGGCTGCGCCAGCGGAAAGCCACGTTGCGGTCGGCCAGATCGAAGGAGCGAAGACCAGGAAATTCCAGGAAATTCCAGAGAATTGTTCGCAACGCTCCCTTGTCTTTATGCTGGGTCGGAACCAAATGCTGCCCAATGTGTCATAAACGAACCAAGATATGAAACGAGAGGTGTGTGTATATGCATCTGATTTTATATGCTTGTGTGGTTGTGTTCCTACGCAGTTTTTCTGCAAGGGTGGGTTCCGATGTCAAATTGACGATAGCATGGCCTTGGTTTTGTTCAGAACTAATTATGTTGTGTCTGCCGCTTTCTTGTCCTGATCTGTCGCAAACGATTTGCTGTTGATCACTTCCCAGAAGTGACAACGCATCAACGCAATCCGCTTCCGGAGAGGATATCAATGGACTGAACTAGTTCTGGACGATAGCGTAAAGCCCTTGAGCCCAATAAGGTTGTTCCATTCCAGGGGGGGGTGTAGTTACTGTGTACTTCAGTGTGGTTGTTGTTGTTGTCAAAGTCTAAAATAGCGACAACTCCCAAAGTCAACTCTCATGCCGTGCTGTCCCCTCTGTCTCTGTGCGACTAGGGCAAATGCTACGGTCAGGCGTCGTCGTCCAGGTGGAGCCTTGCAGCCCAATCCTGACCGCACTTACACACACGATGCATACGCACGGCGCATACACAGCGCATACACACAGAACCCACGATCGCCGGACCATGCATGCATGGACAACAACATACACCCAAAGCAGGTCTAGACTGGATGCGACGGGGTAAAACCCCTCCCGTTGTCGGAATCGACCCAAACAGCTGCCAAGGGTCCCCAGGGATAAGTCGGTGTAGGCTGGAGATGCATCGACACACACAAATTGGAAAAGAACAGAGAGGACCAAAAAAAAAAAAAAAACCAACCTCCAATAACAGCCGGTCAGACGATCTGGAGGGGCTGCCAGCTGAGAATTGGCGAGTGGTGGGTGACGGTCTCCTGTATTATGCGAGGGGTATGTAGCCTCCTCTGTTCTGCAAAGGATGCAGGGATGTCGCTCCCACAGAATGGGTTCTCTCTGGGTCTGGCCTTATTTCAGGTCCTTTCAGGTCTCTAATACCTGTTGGCCGACCGCGTTGTTGGCCATAGCGACACCTGAAAACACGAGATAAATGTTGGAACTCGGGCCTAGAAACGCGACCTGACCGGCCACTTTCTGCGACCAATTCTCCTGGGTCGAGGCCAAAGAATCCTTTACAGGAACAAGCGCAGTTCTTTCCTCGTACAAGATCTTTAGCTCAATCCCAAGAGACTCTGGGCTTTGAACTGCCGGCACTGTACTATGTAAGATACTTTCCGGGGGTGGGCTCACTTTCTCCATGGCGCTGGTGGATGTATGTCTCTCCAGAAGCCTGCAGTACGCGTACATACATTAGAGTATACTATGTACTTCCTAGAGGGCGTGCGCGGAGGATGCCTTTCCCTCTTGCCCAGCATGGCGTGGTAGCGTAGCAGCATTAAATTTGCCGATCAATGAATTCTCTGGGGACGAAAGACCAACAGGCGTATCCACAGCGGCAGTGTCAAAAAAAAAACATACTGGTGTCCCCTCTCTCCCCTAAATGCCCCCTTCCGCTGCTGCGTGGCCTGTGCCGTACATTGCAGTAGGCTCCGCGTCTACTCGTACAGACACACGCACAAAAGTTGCAGTAATAATAGGGTATTATCTGTCGAGTGGGTACTGTAAGATACTGTAGCGGTAGGAAGCCTAGCTTGGGTGTGGGTTTCGTTGGAGTGGATATGGCCATTTACGAGCAAGATACCGCTGGGAATCATTGGCTTGAGCCCCAATTGCAGCTGTTCGTGCGGGCAGAAGGTGGGCATCTGCAATACGACCGCATTAATCTAGTGAGATATATGCTTTCTTGGCTTACCCTTGCGGTTTGTTTTGGGAGCTTCACCGGCGGGTGTAGCCTCTGCGTCGAGCACCATCTCTTGCGGTTTGGTCAGTCTTATGGGTGTGTGTGTGTGCGTGTGAGCGTGAGCGTGAGCGTGTCTCAACTGGTATTCGAGGTTATCAACTTTCACCACGCGTAGGAAACATCTACATAGTATGGCCACTCACAGGAAGGCTGGGACCGCCCAAAGAGTGCCAGCATGTGGCTTCCAGCTGAAAACGCAGGTCTCACCAATCGGGAGACCTGCCATTGCATTCTTGCAACCCACCACGCACTTTACGGTGAGCTAGAAGGAGACACCGCGCACACAAGAAGATGAAGAGAACAGACTTTGACAGGGGGTGGGCCATATCACTCGCCCTTTGCGGCCAGCCATGCACCGTCGACGTGCCGGAAGACTGAACTCCACTTTCCGACATGCAGATTGGACAGCAACGCAGGAAAACGGCTGTGCATGTCCGGGCAAGAGAACGACAGGACTTGAGCGGGAGCACAGTACGGTGGTGGGAAGAAAAGAACAGCAAACAAAGATCGTGATACGTACTCGGAGGGCATGAAGACACATGACGCTTGCAGACCGAGATGCAGTCTTGCTGCACGTCGTCGGTACTTTTTGTCTTTTTGTTCCTCCTTGTTTCTTCCTTTTTCTCTTCTTTTCTCCCTTGCCTGCCAGAGCCAGACCGCAAAACGACATCCCGGCAAGATGCAGAAAACGCCTGGGTCTGCCAATACTATTAGTAGCAAGATACGATACTCGTAACCGACCAGGCAGGAGCGAAAAGAGAGAAAAAGCAAAGACCACCATACACCATAGCAGAGCGGAAACCATGTAAGCCCTGGCGTCCCGCTTTTGATATGTCTGCGGTACATTGTCCTTCATTTTACACCCCCCTCCCCCCTTTTCTGGGTATTTCTGGGTACTCTGGTATTTCTGGGCATCGCTTGTCTGTCGCTTCATTTCCCAACAAGCCAGGATGGAGATAGGTGCGACTACATAGTAGGATGGGTGTGTCTGTGTGGCATGGTCTGTGTTTCTTCTTTGCCTTCCATTGTGCTTCCTGTCTTTGCCTGAATGAGAAAGTAATGGAGGGTGACTAGGAGAATGGGAAAGGGGGGAAGGGGGAAGTGAAAAATTTTCACCGTCGATAAAAAAAGGAGGCACAAACAACAAACCAGAGGACAAATCAGATGCACAGAAAGAGGCAAGCACCACCCCCTTGTGACAAGGGCACACACAAACGAGACAGACGCACAAATAAATAATAACAAAAAAGAAAGAAGCCCCTTGCAGCAAAAAAAAAAAAAAGTTGTTTTCTTTGATCGGTGAAAGGGATTTCCCACTCTGGCACTTTTTCTCTGCTGATGACCATGCGACGTTTTTGTGGTCTGCTTTTGTTTTCTTTTTGTTTATGTACGTTTCTTTTTCCTATGCTATTTCAGAGGCAAAAGAAGGAAAAGAAAGAAAAGACAGGAGAAAAAAATGACAGTCATGGGAAACATTTCCTTTGTGCACTACGGGGGAAAAAGGGACAGAAAAGGGAAGAAGCCTAGGCCCGCAACAAAGCCTGCCTGCCGGCTAGTTACTACTCGCAGAGCTAATAGGCGATTTTCCCATGCGTCTTCCCTGCCACTTGAAAGAAAACGTTGGGTTTCGTGTCTGCGCCGTCCCCAAACCCACTATGGACGCTAAAAAAGATATCTTAATAGAAGCTGGGACATTGAAAGTACGCTAAAATACCACTGTAAAGGACGACCAGAGAGAATGCGACACTGCATTCTGGGAGAGAAATGGAAGGGATGATTTAAAAAATAGTGGACCCACAAACGACTTTTTTTGTTATTGTTTTTGTTATTGTTTGTTTTGGTGCTTCGCAACACCCCCCCCCTGGCCATGTATCTTTTTCTGCACCTTTGGGGTTTTTTTTATTGCTGCTTCTGATTTTCCCCCTCTCCATGATGCTGTTTCACCGACACTTCTTAAACAGATCTACGTAGCGGTGTGCAGTCGGCCTAGGCATGTAAGTGTGTGTTTTGGACCGTGTCTATTTGCGAACCTGTCTGGCGATTTTCACAGTTGCAGTCCACATACTATGTAGTAGTATGCGTGACTCAGGAAAGGGCATGGAAAGGCGTGGGAAAAACGACAAACCGGCTACGAGAAAGCGGCGGACTACGGCGGGCGGGAACGGGTCCCGGAAGAGACGGGGTTGCAATTTAGTGGAGGGCTGGCGCTGGTCTCTCTTGTTGGTGTGTCAGGGCTGGTTTTTTTTTCTCGTGGTTAGTACTCGTACTCCCTAGCTCTGTGCGCTAGAAAACCAACAAAACGGTAAGCCATCGTGCGCCGGTATTGAGGTGGTGTCCTGTACGGAGTACGAGTACCCTGGACGGAGCCCCTCGTAAATGACCGAGAATGCCCTTCCGGGGGTGGAGGCCAATGGAACATACCCATCGTATCGTGCCCATGGAGGCTTGAACACAGGAGAGGCAACTGTTGCGCAAACGTGGACGAACACCAGCACGGACTCGTACTCGTACAAAGTATGAAGAGAATCATCCTCCTTCCCGATGGGTGTCTTGGAAGCACCCGGCTCGGTGTATCTGCCAGTTTTGCTACGGTGCTTGGGGTGAGATTGGATGGTCTGCATTCCCGTGTTGTTTGGCCTGTGTCGCCCGTGTTGTTTGCCACCCGTGTTCGTGTACTGTGTACTCCGTACACCTGGCATGTCGAAATATACGAGGGCAAAGCCTGTACGAGTAGTTCATATACCATGCCGTTTGACAAGGAGAGCAAGAACACCTTACACGTTCACGGCTGCAAAGTGGTCCCTTGCAAGTGTCCAACACAGCACTGCAGGCGTCCCTCCGCCTGGCCGACTCTCTCTTTTCTTGCCGTTTGTTTGTTATTGTCGGTTGGGATCACCAGCCGGCCCCTTGACCATGGAACGGGACAGCATGGGCGTGTTTGTGTTGTGTGTGTTGGTCCAACAGAGCGCGTATACGAGCGTAGATGAAATTCACATAATCACCTGCCGCGGCCCTGCCTTTATGGGCTACGTATCCTATCTTGTTAAAAGTGTTTGCTTTCTCCCCCTTTCCCTTCGCCTCCCCTGGCCACAGCAGGACAGCCCTGACTCAGATAGACCGGAAAGGACTTTATTACTTTGTGGCGAGTACGGCCGTAAGTACGCGGGACTATCGTCTGCAAATCGCGGTTGAGCCAGTTGCTGTCTCGGATGAATGAGTCCGGCCTGGTTGAAAAGAGCAGGCCAGAAATGGCAATAGCAGGCAGCTGCCATCGCGACATATTGGCAGATATTGGCGCCCTCCCAGACACGCTTTACACGTATTGCTCTGAATGCGCTGGCCAGAACTTCGGGGTGATGCGCATGCACCCCATGTGTCTGCGCCGCAGATGCCATATTAATACACAGCAAATAGCATCGCATCGATCGAGGGACGGACACAGCACTGCCGCTGACGCACGCATCCTCTCCATAAAAGCGACAGTGAATGGCTCAGAAGGGCAGGTGTGCCCCTTCCTTTACCTGGTAAACTGGCCACTTGAGTCAACGTGGCAGAGTTTAAAAAAACATGGAGCGCCACAATAGAGAGACAAAAAAAAAGCATTGGGCACCGCGTGAAGCCTGGAGTCCATCCCATTTGCTGGGCTGTGCCTTCGTTCGGTAGACACTGGTGTGTCTCGCAATCGTTAGGCTGTAAGATACGCCTTTCTGTGGTTACTCGCTGTGATCGGGGCGCATGGTTGCGCACGCACGCCACCTGGAGCAACAGTGCCACAGGTCGGCGGGCATGTTTTGGGTTCTCGGTAGACGTTGTGCGCACGGCAGCTGTTCGTGTTTGTGGGAGGAGCAGGGCTTTGCGTGCGTGCGCGAACAAGACATGCTAACTACTTTGTAGGAAGGATAACTGGCTTTCCACCGCTGCAGAGCCGCGGCGCACAAACGCCCTCTCTCGGCGTCCCATGTAGAATCCACAGGAGCGAGCAGATGGAATAGATGGACCATGTGGATAAGAAAAAAAAAGCCCCTGGGATCATCGTGGCATCGTCACATCGGTCTCAATTATTGTCTTGCATCCTGCGTGGCTCTGTGCTTCTTGTATCCATCTGCCTTGTCGCCGGGTAAATGAGATTCATGGGCATGCATGCAGGTTACAAAGTAGAACACGCAAATGGTGCGGCTTGCAAAGTCAACCAGCACCAAAGTACACCCAAACACACCAGCAAAGAGCACCAAAAAGATGGGACGAGATTGCCATGCAGCGCACCTACCCCAGGAATCAGTACGAGTACAGTGTTAGTGGCCACCTTGCCCAAACCAGCCAGTCAAACCCAGGCTATTTCTGCGTCCTGCAGGGCGGTCCCCCCCTCCCTGCGGACTAGCCCTGCCCCACTTCTCGTGGTGCGGCCTTTTTTTGCCTGGCTGGCTGGCTGGAGTTTCTCTCCAGTTTCTCACGAACGCCTCCACTGCAGCCGGCGAACCCACCTCACCAAAAACGAACAAGCTGCAGGTGCCGATGCTGGCGATCCCTGCACTGTTGCGCCTGTATCAGCACTTGAGAGGGGAATCTCAGATGCAGTCTGACCACAACTCGTACATGAAGAGGATAAAAACGAACACAAACTGGGCGCTTCGAGCGACAAGGGTCTGCCAACGGGATCACTGTCACAGCCTCCATGTCTTGCTCGTCTGCATCGACCACATCGTCATAGACTGACTGGAATAGGCCCGAGGCCGACAAGAGAACGGGAGGACGGGAGAACGGGAAATCAAGGAAACCAAAAAAATCAAGGAAACAGAAGGCATGGGTGAAGGATGCCATCCATTCCCCAGAGAGACTAGGATGGGAACATTCGAACACAACCCTCCGAGCGTTCCATCGGGGTCACAGGGATATGGTCCTCCGCTTGGCGATACTCTCTCTGGACTGGCTTCTTTTCTTCCCTGGAGGGTGGTTCCAAGTCCAGGCATCTCCTTTTTTTCCCTTCTTTTTTGCTCTTTGGTTCTACGAACAAAGTAGTATCACCCAGTCATGTGAATTTGTTCACACCAAGAAGACAGCCCTTCTTACAAAGTACAAACAAAGTATTTCCCCCACGACAAAACCGTGTGGCTGGTAAGCAACGAAAAAAAACGACGGCGAATCACAGCAGGAGAAAGAGCGAGGAATCACACCCGTGCCCTCCATGACACGGGTCTACCATACTTGGCACAACAAAACAACTCAAGAGACTCAAAAAGGAAGGAGCAAGAGCCCGGGCGGACGGGCGAATCACACTGCACAGCGTCCGCTCGGTCAGAACAGCCCGCCGTACCCGTAAGAAGGTGGTAAGATGGTACATAGCAGGCAGGACACACGGCGGAGAATAGCAGTAACTCCCTGCAGCCTCCTACAAGTCACCGACGAGGACGCTTCCAAAGCCCGACGAGTGGCAAATACACCGTCGTGAAGGACTCGGCAACGTCAGCAGTGTCGCAGCCTCGGGCCAACTTGATACTTGGAGCCGGACCGTCTGCTCATTGGACGCTGCTCTGCCGTGCGTGACTCTTCAGTGCTGTGTGCGCCTGCGTGGGTGCAGTCATAGCATTTGTGTGCGAGATAGCTCGGGAACGATCACGACCTTCCCCCGCCATCCTAGACTACATGCATGTCTTTCCTCCATACTACACCATGCCCATCTGCACCACATCGCCTTAGCAGTGGCTGCGTCATAGTCACCGCCGCCTGTTCCGGACGAGCTAGCCGGCTGCCTCGTCTACGAGCACGTCGTCTATATATTTGTGCGATGGTTGTCTCGAGGGACGACGATAGTGTCTGAGCCTCGACCACGAACTACCACGACTCATATCAAACAACACGGCCTGTCCACCACACAGCCTGCCGGCCGAGACCAGAGACGTTTCTGCTCGTATCTCTCCAGCAGGCAGCCGTGGCGGGAGATTGCGACTGCGACCCTGCTGCCTCGCTACCCTCGCTACCCTCGCTACTCGTACTCCTCTCACAGGGAGAAAGGATCCGCAACCCGAAACCGAACAAGCCCCCTTTCGGCGGCAGAGAGCAGAGCCGCCTGGTGTATTGCGCGTAAGATACGTGCGCAGCGTTCCAGAGTTCCAGAGTAGTTTCCCCCTTCACTCGCAGCCGGAGCAGTGGCCACGCCCGACCAACTCGACAGAGACTGGCATCCGCCCCTCCGTCTCTTCCGAACGGCCCACTGCCAATATCACTCCCGCGGTGCTGCCTTGTTACCAGAGCGAAGAAAAAGAAAGCAACAGAAAAAAAAAATTTCATCTAGCCCAGACAGCGGGCGAAGAGTTAAAAAAAAAGGAAAGACAAAAAAAAAGGAGTGGATGCCGCCGGGTAGCAGCAAGAGAGAACCAGAGAGAGTGCCGGAGCGGAAAAGACAGGGCCACACCACACCCAATTTCGTTTGCAAATTGGCTCTCCTCTGCTTTGGATAGGCCTGCCCTGCGAAGCAAGGGAATTCGATCGACACATCCCGGTCGCAAAAGCGAAAATTTTTTCAACAGCCCCAAACAATCAAACAAAATCCAACCAGTCGAAATTTGTTCTCCTGGAGGAGCCCTTTTTTACCGGGACCGACCCCGTCTTTGCGCGCTGGGACCCAAAGGCAGTCTGTCCGTCCAGGTCTCGCACAGCAGGGATTTCGGACCAACTACGATATTCTTATCGTTGAGGAGGATTCCAGGGAAGCCAGACGCCCGCCTGCCACCAACACCAGCGGAAGCGAAGGCTGGGCGACTCATCGCAGCAGAAAGTTGGCCCTCCTGAAACAGACGTCTGCCTGGAACTGAAGAGAAGGGTCCGACTGTCGAGTCGTCGTTGACACTCCTTGTCGTTCGCCTCCGACCCTCGCCAACGCGCCTCGTCTTCTCGGGGGTCTGCATTGGCTCTCTCGGCCAGGTTCGCGGCTGCCTCAGCACTGAGGCAAAAACGGCCATAGCTGCGGTCAATCCCTGGCGTTTTACAGGCTGCGAGGATTCGCCTTGCAGAAGACGCGCAGCCAATCCCGTGTACCAGTCAGTGCGAATTGGACGCGTCTCGAACGGTGCGCTAGCAGGATTCCAGTGGGCGACAAGCCCTGTAAAAACAAGAAGTGCAGTGCTCCTTCGGCCCTGCTCCCTCCCTGAGCGCGCTGAGCCAGTGGAGTGGCTGGGTTGCGACTGCAGATTACGGGAGCGCCGCCCCACGCACGCTAAGGTGTGACTAATCGCACGCCGACGAAGAGAAGCGCAGAGAAGTGCAGAGACGAGGCGGGAACGACACACCAAAAAGAGGAAAGAGCAAAAGGTACTTCGCGCTATCGCCACCCCCCTCCCACTAGCCCGACGAGACCCACTTTAGGACAAGTCCTCTTGTACCCTTGTTCCCTTGTACTCCCCTTACCGCTAGCATCCCTGCTTAACGTGTTCTGCCATCCCCTGGCTCCCCCCCCTTTACCACCTTCTCGCCCAAGGAAAGAGCCAAACCGCATTGTCCCTTCCCTCCCCAGCGGGCTAACGCTCTGCGCCTACTAATAGCAAGGCCTCCGCCTTGCTGCCCTCTCCGACCCAACCTTCCCATTTTCGCCTTCTTTTTTCTCATCCACATATAAACCATCTCCAACCACATTGCGAACGCGACGTTCTTCGCTTCTGCACCCCCCCCCATACCACGCAATTGTTCTGTCGCTTGCACACGCACTGGACCGCCGAACCGTCCAGTCTTTTCCAGAACCACCGACGACCGTCGAGAACCCCCCGAATGAGCACCACATCCTCGCTTCTGTCAACAGAGAGAGGATCTTTTTCACAGACTTCACACAACCCTTGACATGTTGGCCACCAGCGGACAATCTTCCCTTTCTCCTTCTACCGCCGACCGCATACCAAGGTGACTTGCGTCACGCTCTTCCCCTTCTTCACCCCGTTTCTCCCAGTGCGATCGCGACTGTGACCGCATTGACGGCCACGGCCTCGATCTAGCCGCCTCAACACCACGTCTTCCTCATCTTCTTCCCGCCGACGACACCGCCGCACCTCCTCTACGCTCTCCCAGATCATCCCGGCCCTCTTCCTGTCTCAGAAGCCAAAGAAACACTCGCGGTCTTCGAGCTCCAGCCGGAAACACTCAACAACCAAGTCATCGTCGTATGTCACCACCTCGTCCGCCTCGACTATGAACACAACCTACTCTCCCTACGGGGTCCCACACCCTGACGTCTACTACGAAACCAAGTACGCCAGTCCGTCGCCGACGCCCTCGCCGCGCCGCCCGTCGTACTACTACGAGGCGCCACCGATGCGCCCGCACGCCCGCCACTCCAGCTACGGCGGCTACTATCCCGAGTACGCCAGCAGCCCGATGCGCAACGCGGCCTCTTCGCCACGCTTCGACCGAGATGGGCACTACGCCACAGCCAATGTGAGTAGCTCATCGCGTCCGCGCAAGGATGCCGTGCACTGGGACGACTATCTGCCGTCTCGCCGACGCGAGCGCAGCTCTTCCTTCTCCCGAATGCCCCGATATCGGCCCCCACATTCTATTGGGGACTCCGACGAGGACGAGTTCATTCGTGACTACAGGAGGCCGACTGTTGTGGAGGTGAAATACGCCGAAACAACGCCCAGGAGGCCGTCACAACGGAGGAACAGCAGCAGCCACCGCACAAGTGACAGACCACTTCGCTCTGCGGGACTTGGCACTAATGACCGTTACTACGAACAGCAGGGCTACAGCACCTATCTGGAAACGGACTACAACTACGAGTCGCGCCGCTATTACGACGAGCCGCGCCGCTCCTCGCCACCCGCCGCTCAGCCACGCCGCCGCGCCTCGGTTTCCAACCACCAGCGCCCGTCCATGAGCAGCGCGCGGCCCTCCAGCTCGCACCGCCCTTCGACCTCCTCGGGGCGGCGGCCGGACCCGGCTGCTGAGGCAGCCGCCGTGTTGGAAGAGCCAATTATGCCGCCACGGCCGCAGGCCACGCAAGCGGATGCCGACAGGCACCACATTGCGCCAGGCTACCAGCTGAAGTACTGGGATCCGACCGAGGAGCCTATCCTGCTGGTTGGCAGCGTCTTTGATGCGACGTCGCTCGGTCGCTGGATCTATGACTGGACGACCTATGTTCACGGCCCCATGACGCCCATCACCGAAGTTGCCGGCGAGCTCTGGCTGCTCCTGATCCAGCTCAATGGCAAGATTAGCCGGATGAAGGAGGCTATGCCCAACGTGCGTCTGGAGGAGAACCGCGAGGATATCGAAGACTTCATTGCTTCAGGCGAGCGTCTCATGGACAAGCTCCGCAAGTTGCTACGGCGCTGCGAGGCTCCCATGCTCAGCACCGGCAAGCGCGGTAAGCCCTCGCTGGACCGCAACGCTGGCTGCGAATTCATCAAGACCATGTTCGGCCGCGACCGCGCCCTGCCCAAGACGGAGGAGTTCATGCAGCAAATCCGTCTTTGGAACCTACGCTACGAGGCCAACTGCGAGCATATTGTTAAGAACCCCCAGCAGTAAGCCTGGCTTCGCTTGCCCGTCCCTCACCCAACGCGGAAAGGACTCCCAAGTCCTTTCAGCGTTAGGTGAGGGAGATATCATACAAAGAAAAACCTACAAAAAAACATGAAAACGAAAACAAAAAGCCGGGCTCAACGAAAGCCCTACTATTCTACACATAACAACATACAACAACCGTGTACTATTATAATTTCGGTTTTTTTTTTCTTCGCTGGAGTTGGTTTTCTCTTTTCGTTTTCCTTTCGGCTCTTGTTATTTTTTTTCACATCCTTTTTTATATTTCCTTTCCAGTCTTGGGACTCCTTTTTAGATCTGGATGGTGCAACACTCGCGCGTTGCGGGAAGGCAGCTTGTTTTATTTTCCCCGTCTTTTCCCTCTCTCCTTTATACGCGATACCCAAACCTTTTTGATTTCCATGGCGACACAAAGCAACTTCATTCCGGACTGGTTCGAACGACATGATATATCCCTACTCCCCCATCCAAGTGTTTTTTTTACCCTCATAGATACCACTCTCCTCATTGTCCTTTCTGGTTTGGATTTGCCTTCTCTCCATGGTTGTCTTCAAAGGAGCGTTCACGACAATCATTGCGGGCGGAACATGATATCTTTTGTCTTCTTTGTACTTCGGGCAGGTTGTGCATTTGGAACGGCGGACGGCGGACAACAAAATGGATCTTCAAAAGTTTCTCTTTTCATCGGGGTTGTACCTATCTGAAAAGAGTTGGATTTCTTTTTGGTGTTGGTTTTGTGTTTGATTTCTTTGGTCTCTTTTTCTTGGCATCGGTTTACGGTGTGCTTTTTCTTCGTTATTGATTTACGAATCGGGTTGGACTTGGCCCCCCGATGACTTGCGACGGATATACTTTTACCGAATCTAATATCGGAGGATTCTTTTTTTTTTCTCACTGCTCTCGCTTTTACGTGGCGGTTTGCTATTTTTTTTTTTGGTTTCTTTATATACCAGATGGGAACATCGCTGGGCGTTTTGTGTCCGTCAATTTCTTTTCTCTGACCATCGTTTGGCTCTTTGGCTTTATTTGTTTATGAGGCGCTCTGCGTTCCTTTTCAGAAGAGACGGCGTCAAAGCTGGTTTGGCTTTCCACTCAACATTCGTTACATCGATTTCCTATGTTTTTGCAGGACGGATGTCGGATATACCCCATTCCTTTCTCTCATCAGTCAAACACAAACCACCAAATACCTTTAACCAAAAAAAATTGCAAAATTCAATTCTACTTTATACATAAAGCTGTTCCAAAGATATAATGCTTAATGATTCGAGCGAGATCTAGACTGCGACAAAAACATCAACACGTGGGAAGGAGAGGACGACCCATTGAATTTGCATTTGCATTTGAGTTTAGTTTTGTTTTTTATTTTTTTATTTCTTTTCGTGCGCTTTGGAATGTGCTCTTTTCCCCACCCCCTTGCTTGTTTATTTGTTTACTTGTGCGGAACAACACACATACCCCCTCTCATCCCTTGTTCTCCTAGTTTGATTTGCCTACATGAATGTATGATCATAGCAAAAATACAAAACCCTATAAAAAACGAATCCAGAATGTTTCGCCCACAAAAATGGGAAGGTGAAAGTGTGAAACTATGAAGGCAAAAACAGTCACCTCCCTCGTAACATGTCCCCTCCGGTGTCCCCCTCTCGTTCCTCCTTCTCGTAGATGCCCAACCGCAGCAGGCGGCCAAGCAGTGTGAATTTGCTGTAGGCAGATGATGCCCAATCTCACCACCAAAAATTGGATACGGGTGTACTTTTTTTTTTTGTCAACACGCCCTCGTTTACAATCAATAAAATCGGGATGACGTGTTCCCTGCAGAAGGCAGACACAGAAACACGTAACAGGTGAGAAAAAAAAAAAGAAGAGAGATAAACCGATAGTATCATTATTTTGCCCTGCCGCACGGGAAGACGACGCCCCGAGAGAGTGTTGCAAGAGGAAAAGGGCGGGAAGAGTGCAACTCAGCGCTACGACCCTGGAGTCAGTCAGCGCGGAGCTGGTGCCGGCGACATTGTGCTGCACGCACAAAGAACAACACCAGTAGGGCACTTTCCCGCCCCCCGGAACCATGGCTCTTTTTGTTGGGTGCATGGCTCGGGAAGGAGGCGGACCGCCTGCTGGTGCCCTTTTGGAAGTGGAAAATCGGCAGGGTGTGGTGAGCCAACCCTTCTACTATGCAGTAGTTGCGTTCCGTTTTGGCTGTTTATTTTGATTTGGCCTTTTGTGTACTTGGGCGCCGAGCATTCCACCAGGCCCATGGAAAATGCCACGGCCCATTCGTGCTGATTCATCTCCCTCCATGCTTATTGTTCCTTTGTTCCAGAGGGAAATCGTCCCTCCCTTCATTCCTGTGCTTTGTACTCTGTATTCTCCGACGTGCCGAAATATCAACAAATCCATAACAGCAACCGCACACGCCCCTTTTGAGCATGCCCCCCCCCAGAAAAGAAACGAGGTCGCCGCCGTGGACGGGGCCCCGCCAGGTCCCGTAGGCGGCCGCTTTTGACGGGTGTGTCTTGGCCCGGCGGCCCATGTGTGTGTTCCATCTTTGGCGAGGTCGAGCCAGAAGAGAGGATCTGTGTCTGGTCGGGCCGATGGTGGGAGAAGGGTTGGCCGTTTGATTCTGTTGCCGTGCCGTTGGCGCCATCCGTCCCGTTGGTCCCGTTGGTGTTCTTGACGCCATTCCCGTTGGCTCCGTTGGCTCCGTTGGCTCCGTTGGCTCCGTTGGGCTGTGTTCAGTTCGCCCTCCACAGCGCGACACACGTGCCCCATCGCCATGCCCTTGTCCAGTCCAGCAGAACTATCTGTAGACACTCTTGTCCGCGGCCAGGATGGGCTTCTTTCAGGTACCGCGGGTATCAAGTACCCTGGTGCCGAGTCCTGGCATGAAAACACGAACCGAGGAAGGATCTTGTCAGCTGATTGGGAAAACAATGTCTGACAGATCTGTAGATAGATCGACATTGCTATCGACAATCGAAATCCAGGACCGAGCTTCTGTTTTGTACGACAGATGATAGATGCCGTGTGTCCCAAACACGGGTATGTCAAGTGTTCGGCAGCAGTGCTATCAACGGTTCTTGAATCAGTATCACAACATACTGAGCAGTCATGCCCCCCTCCCCCCTTGTATTCATACAATACCGGGTAACTAGATGCCCCCGTCTGTTCCCTCAGATAGAGCCAGGGTGTGGCATCTTGCCGGATGTTGACAGAAGCACACCGCAACGAACAGAGTCGGCATAGCACGTCATACTTGATTGGCAGTCACCTTCGCACTCGTTCTTCGGACTTGCATGGACAAGTCATGTGAATACGAAACCGCATATGCCGGGCGCCAGCCAAGAAAACAAAAAAAAAAGGCTCTTGTTGCGGCATGTTCGGTCTTCGTTGTTCCGACTCGCCTTTTTTTTTTTTTTCCTTCTCTTTTCTTTTTCCTTCGTCAGCCCTTGCGTTCTCCGCCTGCAAGCCTCCGGGGACTATCGCTGCCGCTTCACCACTGGCCCCGCCTCTTCGTACTTTGGATCCCTCACCTTTTGGGGGGGAGGGGGAGGCTGACGTCGTTTTTTTTTTCTTTGTTTTTGTTGGGTCGCCTGCATCTTACCATGCAAAGGCTTACATGCAGCGATTGGGTGCACAGCGTGTGCATTTTCTTACACGAGCACGAGTGCGTCCACCTATTGAGCAGGCTTTGCTCACACGTAACTACACCGCAGTCGATTGGCTGTGCCCCGATGTGTGCCGTATTACAGCAGCCGGGGGGGGGGGAGTTCTGGTCGTATTCGAAAATCCATTGGCTCCCAACCGATTTGTACCGTCGGGGCGGGCGACACCCATAGAGGCCGCAGAAAAGGCTGTGGGAAGCAGTCAGCCAGCCAGCCAAAAAAGAAAGAAAGACAAAATGTTGCGACGACACGTTCATTGGACAAAAAAAAAAAAGGCGAGTCCTCTGTATTAGTCGGCGAGTCAACTTCTTTCCTGCAAGAAGCAGGACCAGTCGCCGGACCGAACAAGCCACCACCTGGTCGTGGATTGGCCGGGGGGACGACCCAATGAGAGGGTGTCTCTGTCCTGTTGCTCGCCAGAAGAGATACATTCCTGCAGGCACGAGAACCAAAAGGAGGGGGCGTGTGCGTAAAGAACGTTTTTATTTTATTTTATTTTATATTTATTTTATATTTATTTTTTTATGTTTTGATTCTTTTTGCCTCCAACTGCTGCTCTACTGTCTGTCGAGGCGATCAACAGGAGAAGGCAAGACAGGAGAGAACGAGAAAAGGAGGAAAAGGACGAGACGGGTAAAGGGGGGGCCCAAGCCCGACTCACAGAGACAAAATGACTCACAGAGACAAAAATGCAGGCGCAGATTGTCCATGCTTCTGCAGGAGGGTTGTTGTCTTGGATGTGTGTTTCGGCCGACTGTCTTGGAGGGAACAAGCACTCAAAAAAAAAATATTACAATAAAATATTGAAAAAAAAAGGAAAGAAAAAGGGAAAAAAAAGGGAAAAAAAGGAGTAAAAAGTAAAAAAGTGAAAAAAAAAATAAAAAAGGAAAAAAAAAAGAGGAAAAAAGTGAAAAAAAAGTGAAAAAAAAAAAAAAAAACTTCTGCTACACATCATTTTTCGTCCGAAGCACATTGCGTTTCTTGTCCACTCGGAGAGGATATGGGAAATACGAGACAAAACGCACTTTGTTTCTTTTGTCTGGAGAAACATGGAAGACGATCGTTCCGCGCAAGGTGTTGACGGTACCCTGCCGCTTTGTGTCTGTGTGTTGGGGTTGAAAACTCCACGGCAAAACCAAAAAAAAAAAAAACCAGAAAACAACGGGGCCTCTGGCACACGGGCTGACCGTGTTGCAGATCATACAGGGCAGGGCAATCGGTGACAAAACAGGTCGCAAGAGCAGGCGGAAACCGACAGCCCTGTTTTTGGCCGACAGGACGGACGACTTGGTAGGACTCCTTGCGATGGTGGGAAAGGTCTCCAATGGCGGCCACTTTGAACTGTGACTGGCCGAAAGCTTCCCGAAAGACGGAACGAGGCCCCCCCCCCCAAGCGCTCAAGTGCAACTTCTTGGCCCCCGCAGACACAAGTGCCAAAAGGGCAAGGCATCCTGGGTGGAAGGATCCAGGCAGCCTCGCGAGGGAGAAAGAGAGGGCGATTCGCTTGTGCGGAATTGTGCAACTAGTGTGTGTGTGTGTGTGTGTGTGTGTCTGTCTGGCTGTCTGTCTGTGTGTGTCTGTGTCTGTAGGAGGCATCTCTGCCCTGCGTTGGGTTTTTCTTTTCAAACCCAGTCCTCTGTGCGTGTTCTCTGCGTACTGTTTCATGTCTACCTTTTCTAAAAAAGGGTGTTCCCCCCCCCCCTACCGCCCCGTACGGATCGACAAAGGAAGCGCCCTACGGACCCAGTCTGCGGCCACGTTCGAGGCGAGGAAGAGTCCACTTCAGCCCTTTTTCCTTTTTTTTCTTTGTCCGAAAATCCAGTTCCCGCCGATCTACGAGGGTTTGTGTGATTTCTGTGTGCCCCCCCCCCCCCAAGAATGGGAAAGGGTCTTGTTGCCGCCCGGCACTTGGGTCGGAGAATGTGTGTTTCGAAAAAGACGTCCTCGTCCCAGGACCGTGCCTCTGTGTGTGTGTGTGTGCTTGCGTAGAAAGACCGCGGCCGTACGACCACACCAGGACGCGTCCGAGAATGGGCCACGTTTGTGCATTTGGAGAGAACGAACGGCCGGGCGGCCCAAGCCTTGCATGAAGCCGCCCTAGGCTGGACGTGGTGGTGCTGCTGCACAAAATCGCTGCGTGTCTGTGTTTCCCACGTGTATTGGCCGTGTGGTTGTGTTCTGGATGCTCGTTTGTGTGTTCTCGTCACCGCCCTGGGCCTGGGATGGTGGTTTGCCGGGTGAGCTGTGACCAGCAGGCTGGGTTGCTGTCTTTGCGTCCTCACGATGGTGCGTGATCACGGTGTATTTTGGGGGGGGGAGACAATGTCTTGTCTGCCTCAGTCGTTCCCATTTCCGCGACAATAGGGCCGGGGGTCTGAGCCGTTCCCTTTGCGCTGTGCCTCCGAGACAGGGAGGTCTCTGCCCAAGCCTTGCCCCATCTCATCACACACTGCGGGAAATTTTACTATGTAGTTAGTCTGCGTTGACGCGCACAGGAGCCCTGGGCGTCTCGAAAGGCGCCCACAACAGACTCGAGCAGTTGCATGGTTCTTTCCTTCCCTTGTCTGTTTGCGTCCTTTTGCACAACAGCCTCCGTCACGTTCTCCTCACGACCCCTCCCCCCCCAATGTGCCGGGCGCTTACAGACGTGCTTGCATGTGTGGTGAACCGTGGTGAACCCCCCCGGGGGCCTGGACCAGCCCGTCGCAACCAATCAGCATCCTTGTCCCAGGGGAGGTCGAATGGAGGGGCGTGTGTGCAAGACGAACCAAGGCTTGGGAAGTATCTTTTTTTCTGTGTGCAAGACGAAGAGGCATCTTTTTTTTTGTGTGCAAGACGAACCAGGCTTGGAAAGTGTCTTTTCTTTCTGTGTGCAAGACGACCAAGGCTTGGAAAGTATCTCTTTTTCTGTGTGCAAGACGAACCAGGCTTGGAAAGTGTCTTTCTTCTGTGTGCAAGACGAACCAGGCTTGGAAAGTGTCTTTCTTCTGTGTGCAAGACGAACCAGGCTTGGAAAGTGTCTTTTGTGTCGACCCGTACTCTTCCCATGCATGGAGAGACTCTTGGAAATCGTCCGCCCGTCTCACCACGCCAGCAAGGAAGGCACAGCACGCCTCCTTCTAGAAAAAAAAAAAAAGAGACCACCACCACACACAGGGAGCACGAAGACGAGCTTGTTCGAGGGGACGGGACGATCACCACGACTTGGGCCGTTTTCTTTGGTTGGCGCTGCATGCACGGCGCCTCCTTTTTGGGGGGCGGGAGGGGGCGGGAGTCCTGTCTCTCTTTGGCTGCCACTGCTGTTGTCCTGCCCGTGGGTTTATTTTTGGACCGTCTGGTTTTTCGGGCTTAGGGGGGGTCCATGCCGACGACCATTCCTCCTCGCAGCCTCAAAGACCAGCACCAGCACCAGCCCACCCGTAATCCAATAGGGCCCCCTTCTGCACCGGAGGCTGTGCACGTTTTCTTCCCAGCAGCCCCAAACAAGACAAAAATGCCCCCCCAAATCCCACCACCCAAACTTCAAGTGCTCACGCTCTCTCTCCCACGTAGGACGCGTCGCATTCGTCCTGCCCGTTCACGTCGGTCCGCACAGCAGTCCGCACAGCAGTCCTCACAGATACCACGCACGTACTCCTGTCTGACTGGCCGTTTTGTCCTTGCGCCAAGATACACACCCCTCCCCTTTGGGCGGGATCGTTTCCTTGCCGAGTGCGCCACACACCCGACATCGCAGCCTCTGCTTGAGCGGATCGCGAGCTGCATCAGCCGCTCGCCTCCCCTAGACCTGCCCCTACTCGTTACACCCCACAACGGGACACACTGTGCGATACATGGTCTCTTGGTTTGCAAAGATCGTGTTTGGTGAAAACGTGCCGTACAGCGATCATGTTGATAAACGAATACGCTTTCGTTGCCATTCCATTCGTGCAGTACGGGGGACAAGCGAACAGCCGAGTAAACACAACGCGCCAAGGCCAGGCCTGTGTCGTGCCTACGCAGCGGCCACGGCTGCCACGGCTGCCACGCAGTTGACGTCCACCCAAAACGAAAAAGAAAGAAAATAATCGAACATGTGTTCCGGTTCATTCAAAGAAAGAGCGTGTCCCGAGAGAACAGATATGTCTGCCCGTCCACCAAGCCGCACGTAGCCTTCCAATACACAAAACGAATGGATTGCATGTGTTCTACATTAACAAAAACACGCCGTGGCCATATCCAGGTGGTATATATAAAAACAAGGGGGGGGGGAAAGGGGGGGCGAAAACCAAAAAAAAAAAAACAATGTATAAAGAGGCAATCGTGACATATATGTGGTATCATCAAATCATGGGCGTCGTGTATTCTAGACATTACCAGGCTGGTAGCCCTGCCCACCTCCGTTGCATGGTTCCAGACGTGCTTCTCGCCTGCCGGCTCTCCCTCACTCTTTCGGCTTCTGCGCGTACACCACGTGCAGGGGAAAGTACGTGTGCACCGACGAGTCCATGATCGCCTTGCGCACGTCCACCAGAAACACTTCGATCTGCGTCGTCGTCCACCCCAGCCCGCCGGCCGTGTGGCCCAGCGGCCGTGTGGCCCAGCCCCGCAGGCCGTCCATCAGCGCCGTCCGCATCAGCAGCCCGCACGACAGCAGCCGCCGGTCGCGCGGCCACACGCCCAGGGGGCACTTGTGCGTGGCCGCCCGCACGCCGCGGAAGCCGGCGTGGCGGAGCTCGCCCGACAGGGTCTCCGACAGCGGCCGGCGCCGCGCGTGGCTCTGGCTCTGGTCGGCGATGAGGTCCCCGCCCGCCAGCACCGGCGACTGCTTCATGCCGTGGCCGACAAAGCGGAAAAAGTCGCGCAGCGCGTACGGCGTGCTGTCCGTCAGCGTGCTGTCGTCGCAGAGAGCCACCGGCTGGAGCTCCTGGAACTCCACGTAGCCGCCCGGCTTGAGGTGCCGGAAGATCTTGCGCAGGAGCGCCGGCCGGTCCTCGACCGCAAACAACGCGTGCCGCATGTGGATGTAGTCGAACTGGTTGGGCGGGTGGATCCAGTCGTCTTCAAAGTCGTCGACGGCAAAGAACACATTGTCGGGGACGAAGTTGGGCTGGATGGGAGAGAGGTCGACACCGCGGATGGTGGCGTTTGGGTAGTTGTCGGCGACTGGGGGTTGTTAGAAAAAGAGAAAAAAAAGAAAAAAAAGAAGAAAGAAAACAAAAAGAAAACAAAAAAGAAAGCAATGTATCCACGCTTCTGTCTAAATCAAAGAAACTTACGTTCGATAGCCCATATGCCCGTTCCCGTGCCTGTGATGGTGTTAGAAGGCCGAAGGAGATCATAGGAGAGAGTAAAAAAAGGGAACACGTCGAAACAACAATCGAACGTGGACAAGAAAAAAAAATCAAAAAACACAAAAAACAGGGACTCACCCAAATCATACACCTCCGCGCCCGCCGCCAGCTTGTCGTGCACCGGCGCATAAAACTGCTTGCCCTTCATCAGCAGCACCGACAGCGTGTGCTTCATGTCGTCCCGGTTCTGCTCCACGTCGTCGTTGGGCAGGGCATACATCTTGCCCGCGTGCGTGGCCATGCCGCCACCACCGCCACCGCCGCCGGAACCGTGGAAGGCGTGGTAGCGCAAGCCGGACTCGTGGACATGGTTGCGCACGCTGCTGGTGACCGACGCCGGGTAGCACTCGTCCGAGTCGGTCTCTTCGCGGGCCGCATGCTGCCGTTGCTGGTGCTGGTGCTGGTCGTCGTCGTCGCCGTCGTCCAAAATATCGTCCGCTTCTCTTTCCCTGTCTCGGCGATGCATGCCGGGCATCAGCCGGGCCATCAGCCGGTGGCCGTCCTCGTCCTCGCCGTCGTCCTCTTCCTCGCCGACACCGTTGACACCGTGGTCGCCGCCCTCTTCGGACGCGCCCTGCCCGTAGTAGTAGTTGTAGTAGTAGTTGTGGTTGGCGTAGTCGCTGTAGTACTCGCAGCCGTAGTACTCGCCGTTTTCTCCGTAGAAGCCGTCGACGGCCTCGGTCGCCGCCGCCGCCGCCGTGGCCGCCGCCAGGCTGGCCTCGGCCAGTGAGGAGGACTCGCTGCTCGGCGGCGGCGGCGGCGTCGTCGTCCCGGGCAGCAGCTGCTGCTTGGCTTTCTTGTCATGCCCATGCCGGGAGCTGCCGCTGCCGCTGCTCTTGCCCCCCGTCTTGGACGAGGGCGAGCCAGACGTGTTCTCGGAGGACGAGCGGTGGCTCTTGCTCCGGTGTGTGCTGCCGCCCGAGCCACGGCTGTGTGGTTTGGGGCTGGAGGTGGAGGACGCCGAAAACGAACTGTGGCCGCCCTGGGTCTGGCTGCTTTCCTTCAGGCCGTCTTTTGGACTCTGGCCGTGGCCGTGGCTGTGGCTGGCACTTCGACCATGACCACGACTGCTCTCGTGGTGCTTCTTGCCGGAGGAAGAGTGGCCACCCATGCTGGGCTGGGGTGGAGTGGGAGACCGACTGCGTATGGAGTTGGCGGCCGAGCTGGGAGGTGTAATCAGGGGCATTGGAGATTTCGACAAAACAAGTGACGAAGAGGAGATGGTGATGAGAAAGGTTCGGTGATAGGAATAGACGGCGATAAAGGAGGGGAGAGGGGGGGGGACGATTGTCAGACAAAGGTAGATAGATGTTGTGAGATGACGGTTGTGGATTAATTTCCAAAGTGGACAAGCTTGGAGCGTGGAGGTGGACGTGGCTTGCAGCGTTTGTAAGATATTATTCAAGGCTGAATCGTATTGTGTAGAAACAGCTGAGACAAGGAACTGGGCAAGACAAGGACAGACTTGAGAGTTGTGCAATGAGGAGGGAAATGGCGAGCATGGACCGTCCCAGTGGTCCCGGCGGTGGTCCCAGTGGGGAGTGGAGCAGAAGAGACTATCAGGACGGGACTTATGGGGCCAGACTATGGGGACGGGGGAAAGCAGCGATGCTACTGCACTAATATATGGTGGGATTGGGTATCGAAGAGGCCGGGATGGGTCGACAGATATGGAATAACGAAGTTGATGGCCAGCGACGATGATCGAAAAGGGGGAGGTAGGTGGTGGGGTTGTCCTGGTCGAGGTATCGACGCGAAGACGGCCAATTGGGGGTCTTCAACGGGCGTTCGTTCAATGTATGCGAGCATGGACACGGGTTACGAGGAGGAGGCTTCAAGCAGACCCGGACGACGCAAGGTAGAGGAGCTTGTGTCCTTTTAATAGAATTCCCCTTGCTCCGTCGAAACAAGAGCAGCAGGAGGTGGAGAAGAAGGTGCAGGAGAAGGTGCAGGAGGAAGGGGATCAGAGGGGAACAGGAGGAAGGAAAGCCCGCCTGACCCGTCCCTTTGGATCGGCCAGGAATAAACGGCGAGGCGGTCCCGATAAACTCTATCGACCGGGGTTGTGTGTGTGTGTGTGTGTGTGTGTGTGGGTAGATTGGGTGGACTGGACGGAATGAGTGGATTACTCTGTAGGTGGACTGGGCGGGCGGGGGGGTATTCTGGATGCTTGACCGCCACAAGCACAGGGCAGCCGGGAAACGTGGGCTATGTTATTATTATTTGGCAAAGTTTGAGGAGGAGTAAGGGGTGGCAATTGTCGAACGAGGCGAGGGTGGGCAAGGAGTGTGTGCGTGCGTGCGTGTGTGTGGATGGGGTGTCCCGACGGGCTGGTCCCCAGCATACGGAGTGCGTCATGCAGGGAAGAGGCCGGTTTCGTTTCGTGTAGTGTGGTGTGTGGTCCACGACGAGAAGGTGGTGATGATCATGACAAGGGGGGGGGGGGGGCAGGCCAAGACTGGTAGAGCAAATTACTATGTACGAGTGTAATGCAAGTTAGCCAATGCAAGTTAGTCAACGCGAGTTAGCCAACAGAACAAGCCATTGCCGGAGAGTAGCATGGAAGGAGTGGCGAGCCGGCGTAGTTGAGCATCCAAATTGGGCATGGGCTGGGGGGGGGCAAGAGAGAGAGAGTATGTGTGTGTGGTACGAAGAGGTGAGCCTGCGATAGTAACTTACCAAGGAGCAGCAACGAGCGGTAGGATTCCGAGTGAGGAAGGAGAGGAATGCGTGATGTGTCAAGGGGTTGTCAAGTTGTCGAGAGAGTGGCTTGACCAGAAGGGTTGCAATGTTGACTGGGAAGCAACTGGCAGACTGGGATGCAGACTGGGATGCAGACTGGGATGCAGATTGGACGCAACTTGGATGCAACTGGATGCGCCTTGAACGCAGCTCTTCGGCTCGTTCTTTGGTCAGGCGATGAGTTTGGACGGCAGAGTTCTGGTTCTGGCTGCAGTTTGCCTGCAGTCCGGCTGCAGTCTCGACCCGGTTCCGCTGCACGCGAGAAAACAGAGAAAGAAGAAAAAAAGAAGAAAAACGAAGAAGAGAAAAGAAAGAAGAGAAAAGAAAAAGAAAAAAAAAAATACACAGCGAGAGCAAAGATACCGCCAACCTGGTTCTGAGGCGGAAAGAGGCGGTGTCCGAACACGATCACGAAGGGACAGAAAGGACTAGGAGGAGCACCACCACGCCAATCCACCCGACACTCTGGGACCAATGGAGTTGACAGGCGAAAGGCGATGAACTACGGCTCGAGCAACGACCACGGACAGACGACAAGGATCAAGGAACACGGGGCAAGTGTGACGAAGGAGGGGGAGATTGCGTGGAAGCGAGGGCAATGTTGGAAAGAGGGCGAGCAGAGAAGAGAGAAAAGATGATTGTGATAGTCAACGTCAGACGGTGACGGTGGCGGGAACTAGAGCAGGGCTGGGAGCTGAAAGGGGAAAGGAGGAGAAGAAGCAAGAGAGCTGAGAAGAGGAATTTGGAATCCCAGAGGAGACGCAGACTGGAAAGCGAAAAGGAGGCCGTGGGAGCCAAGGCTGAAAGCTCCATCCCCACTCGCAACCTGTCCCGAGGACACGGGCGACCCGAGACTCTGGGCAGCGTCGACAGAAACTGCAAAAATGGGAAACCAGCTCGTCTCAGTGCGTCCGAGTCGAGGGCCGCCGTGCGCACCAACCCGCCCATCCCCGCGACAAAAGCTGGAACACCCTCATGCAACTACTCGTACCCGGTCACTACCAAGTAGCTAGTCGTGTTTTCGCCCCCCCTGCTTTGTTTCGTTTCCCTTGTTCGGGGCCGTTGTCAATTCCTGGTTTGGCTTGCCGAATACAGGACCAAGGGGGGGGGGGGCAACATGAACAACCCACGCCAACGCCGACAAAATACTATGTAGAAAGAAAGAAAAAAATTGGTCAAGAGACGGGAGAGAACTAGACGGCTCGAACCAGGCGGCTCGAACCAGGTAGCTGGAACCCCCCCCTCCAAGGGTCTGGCGAGAAGCTGCATGGTGTTAAACCCAACTGGACAGGACACTTACCAGAATAGTCCACTGCCCAGACCGGCCGTCCGTATATACGGGAAGCGGATGGCAAGCCCCCCCTCCTCCAGGGTTTGATGGCCAGGTTCGTCACGGCACAGTTCTCGATAACGCGAGCTGCACCAGCAGGCTCTGCTGTTCCAATGCAGATGCAATGCGACCACCCCCTCACTTACACGTTGCATGGTCGTCTGTCTCACCCGTCCGTTCGGTCCAGATAATACTCGTACAAGCCAAGGATGGGAATGGAAAACATTTCATGCCTGTGCTGGTGTTGTCTGTGTTGTCTGTGCTGTGTGCTGTGTGTGCTGTTGCCTGTTTGCCTGGGATGGCAATCCTTCCCATCCGCCGTCTTTCTGCTTTTTGGGTTCTTGTCTAGTGTCTTGTGCCTTGTGCTTCCATGTTTCTGTGTCTCCAGCATTTCTGTGTCGCCGTTTCTTGCTCCTCCCTGCGTATTCTGCACGCCCTCCCTGCCGAACCTGCTGCAGGTTCCTCTCTGTTGGTAACGGGTCCACTTCATTACTAGTCCTAGTAGTCAGTGAGTTGGCGGTTTCGAAAGAGGTGGAACTGCGCCTGGCTGGCCCCGGGAGGTGACTAAAAGAGGGAAACGACACCAAGAGACGGGGAAAAAAAGTCCTCTGCAGTTTGCAGATATTGGGGGAAATTCAAACAGAGCCAGCCACAGACGGGCTTGACAGACGGCGACAGAGGAGGTGCCGAATGGGGGTGCCCTGCCCCATTCGGCACCTCTTCCCGACACACGAGCTCCAAAGGGGAAGACCGTGACTAGTTTCAAGCAGCGGCTGTCCACAGTGACATGGGTCGCGGGACGGCGGCCGATCGTCATGTTGTTTGCGTGCTGTGGGTGAGTCTCTTACTCAGAGCAGCCGACGAACAACCGACGTACGGACAAATGGATAATAACCATGTCCACGGCTGCGATACACTCGAGATACACTCGCGATACCCTGGAGATACCCTGAGGATAGCCTTGGCATACCCTGTACCGCCGTGTCGGACTATGTGGCTATGATCTGTTGGCAGACCTGCAGGAGACCTGGCCAGGCCTGCAGGCTCTGCGTGGCCGACATCAAATCACGAACTGGCCGTCTTGGAAGACCACCCCATAATAGCCCAGACCCCAACCTGCGCGCGTGGGACAGCGCCCCCATGTGACGCGAGACCCCCAAAAATGTGACAGGTAAGAGACAGCGCACCAGTGTTACAGAAGAGGAGAGGATGCGAAAATAGAAAAAGTGACATTGAAATCAGGGAAGAAAAAGGAAGAAACAGGAAGAAAGAAAAGCAATGCAAAAAAAAAAAAAAAGAAAAAAAAAAGATATTGGTGTCCAACAGAGTTCCTTCGTGTATCTTACATAGCAGAGTCCTCAACCGGATGCAAGCCGGACAAGCACACACACGAAACGAGTCAGCCAACCGCGGATGGCCGGGTGGTCGTTCCGCAGGGGAATGAACTTAGTGGCAAGGGAAGTTCTTGCCAGGCTGTACTTCCAGGAAACGCAACTCGGCGCCGTCCAATTCACCGACCCCAACCCGCGCAGCGGGCTCGGATATTGCCTGTGCCTTTTTTTTCCTTTTCTTTTTCTTTTCTTTTTTTCTTTTTTCCTTTTCCTCTTCCGACTTTCTGTTTTCTGTTCTTCTCTTGGGCATTTTGCCCGGTAGTAGTGCGGATGCGTTAGATCTGACAGCTGTTTCGATGTGGCAAAACAACCCAAAAGAGCGTAGACAGACACGGCACAGAGATCACAATGGCTGCGAAAGGGGGAAGTCGTAAGAGTAATAGTACATAGTAGACGGGCAAAAGAGGAGAAGAGAGAAGAAAGAGAAGAAAAATTAAACCCCTGGATGGGGAGGCAAAGCAACGGTGGCCCACGGGGAAGAAGACGTCAAAGTGAAGGCGGCAAAGAAGGCAAAGGAGGCAAATTAGAGAAAAGCGGAAATACCACTGTAGAAAATACCATGGAAAATACCTCTGCTAAAAATGGGCAAAATGGACTAAAAAGGGTGGAAGGAACGACTGGTGTCCCAACTGGACGGTAACTGCCGCGATTAACAACGTCCACATACTATGTAGACTGGTTCAAATAGGCAGGAACCCTCTGCGAAGCGAGTTTGGGCCCGATAGGCACTTTGGTACCCTCTTTGAGGAGGGGCCCAGTGGTACGTATTACGGCAATAGCCATTCTCCAGAAATTCTCCAGTCGCTTTCGCAGTGGATTTTGGGTGGGCTCTCCTTCAGCGGCTCCTTTGGCGGGTCTCTCTAGGCTCTCCAGTGGCTGTCTTCTAGTTTATCGCCGGCCCGCCGTCGATGTCGACACTTTTTGCTCTGACAGACGTCTGTCAGTCATCTGTCAGACAGGTGGCAGGCCGAGATTCTTTCAAGGGAAAAAAAAAGAAAATCATATCCCTTGCATGGCTCTGGTATATACATAGTATCTTGCCATCTCTGTCTTCGTATCGGTCGCTTGGCACTGACTAACGAATTGCAGAGATTTTGAAGAGACGAATAAGCCATTGCTTCACGCACAAAGGCAGAAGGAGCACGAACTGTACGAGTACACCAAAAGGGAAGAGAGACGGAATTTCCCGATCTGTCTCCGTTCCTTTGACGCCGTCTGTGAAAACAATTGCGTTGGGTTGGTTTTCTCGCAGATGAGTTGTTCGAGCCTCGAAGGATTTGGTCAATAATTACACCGCAGAGTTTCAAACGAAACAAATGAATTTACAAATACATTACAAAACAATTTCAAAACAAGAGGGCTTTCCATCGCCCCGGAGAACGACCACGAGCCAGCAGTACCCCAGAAACGACCCAGAAACGGTCCATATCAGCGAGATACTATGTATGTAAGAACCCCCTGGTTAGATGCTAAAAAAAAAAAAAAAAAAAAAAAAAAAGATACGAACGTCTCGGGTCAAATCTCGCTCCATTTGTCTGCCTACATAGTAGCAATCTGCTTGTCTATCCATTTGTTGTCTGTCCATTTCTAATCTGACCCATGACACGGACATGTCTTCCATCGTGCTTTGTGCCGTATGCCGTGTGCCGTGTGCCGTGATTTATTGGGGAAAAAAAAAACCCACGAAGCGGTGAAAATCTTTTGCTTCTTTGGGAGGCCGTTTGAGAGGGGGCCTATTTGGAATTATTGACTCGTCCGTCGCTACATACGCTCACGGTGGAATCTTACAGGTAACAATGCTTGGCCCGTGGACATATCTTACGGTGTATCTCACAACTGGGGGACCAGTGTGTGTTTCCAAGTGGAGAAGGCTGTGTTATGGCTCCCCGTTATCATTGATTTTGAAGTTGTTGCCCATTAATCATGGCCAGGGTCAGGGCCACCGCCTGCCACTGCCAGGCCCACTGCCAGACGACTTTTGTCAGTTTTTGTCTCCTCGCGCGGACCCCAGCAATGGGGCTCCCCACGAGGAGACGACCCAGCCTGTCGGAAGTTCTTCTCCGCCAAGACAGAAAGAATATGAGACGAAACCAAAAGCATGTGCTGTTGGTTGTGATCAGACCAATCTACCGATTCGGGGGTGCCCGGCTTCCTCTTTATTGCACGCCAAGCATTTCGAAACGGCTCAAAGAAGAGAATGGCGGGTTGAAGAGTTCATGTTGCAGTGCAATCACAGCACATCCCGGCGACTTCCTATGTATGTACATTCTTTGGCCGAAGTGCTCTTTTTCCTCCCTATCATCTTTCATTTGTGTGCTAGCTATGTACATTTGTATTTTCTTCGTTTTTTCTTGACCAAATTTTTTTTTTCATTTTTTTTTTGTTTCCCTCCCCCCAAAGCTTACCTATTCGCTGCTCACAGGTCTTTCGGTTCCTATTTTGCCGACCACGTCAGCTGCAGAGTCACCGACTGCGACTGGGCATACACGGTGGCCTGGGTCGTGCCCGACGGCGTCGAGGCGGCATAAAAGTCGGACGAGCCGCTATACGTCAGATAGGTCCCGTCGTAGCCAAAGACGCTGCCCGTCGACACCGAGCTGGAGCACGACAGCGAGCCGTCGTCGTCCGAGACGGCGCAGGTGCCCTTGCTGCTCTTGAGCGTGAAGCCCGAGCCAGACGACGCCGCCGTGAACGTCGCCGGCGTGCCGCTGCCGCTGATCCACTTGCCGCCGCTGACCAGGTAGCCGGCCGACGACGAGGCGTCGGACGTGCTGACGTACACATAGCCCGAGCCGGACAGCGAGCCCGAGGGCGTGGCCGAGGGGCTGCCCGAGGCCGAGGTGGTGGACGAAACACTCGGGGGAGTGGTGGTGGACGAGGCCACGACGGAAGAACTGCTGCTGCCGCCGCCGGAACCCGAGCCGCTCTTGGGCAGGTATTTGATGCCCGAGCTGGGGCAGGTGGACGAGCCCACCGGGTCGATGGCAATGTACGTGCCGGTCTGGGCCGAGCCCTTGACGTTGAACATGTACCAGAGCTCGTCGAGCTCGTCGCTGTCGTTGCAGTTGACGAGCGGCGCATGGCCGTCGCGGTTGGCGGCGAGGGCGCTCTGGATGGCGGCGAGGGTGTACGTCTTGCTGCTGCTGGGGGTGATGCCGGCCGCCGCCAGCCACTCGTACGACGGCAGCGTCTTGAAGAGGTCGACGGTGCGCGTGAAGAACTCGGGCACCTCCATGGTGGGCTCGTAGTCGGTGTAGCAGTCCGGGTCAAAGGTGCTGATGCAGGTGCCGTGCTTGTTGAACTCGTGCTCCCAGAACGTCTCGTCGTCGCCCGAGTTGTCCTTCCAGTACGTGTTCATGTACGTCAGCGTGTCCGGCGCCGCCGCCTGCAGGATGGCCGTCACGTTGGTGACCTCGCGCGACGTGTCGCAGAACTGCTTGTACGTGCCGTCGCAGTTGTCCGGCCACAGGCCGTGGACCGTCCACGAGTCCGAGGGCCCCGTGGCCGGGTCCGCGTCCCAGAACTGCGTCTGCAGCAGGATGCCGCCCGGGTAGTTGAAGCAGCAGAGGTTCGTCTCGACCGTCGTGTTCTGGCAGCTCTGCGGCAGATCGGTCGGGCAGGAAACCGAGCTGGCCGCCACCGCGGTCGAGCCGACGGCCACGGCCGCCGCCGGTAGGAAGACTTGGGGGAGCATGGTGTTATCGTCTGCGGCCTGCCTGTATCCAGGTGTGTATGTGTGGTTGTTTACTCGAGTTTTTATTTTATTTTATTGGAACCGACATTCTCCCCTCCGTGGATGGCCACGAGCGCTGTATATATGGCCCCGTCTTGTCTTCTCTTTCCCAGTGGAGAGATCCAAGATCTGCACTGTACGTAATCAGGATCCTGCTCTCCTGGCTCTCCTGCGCCTGCCCTCTATCAAGGTCTGTCTTGGCCGTGGTCGAGGGCACCTGCCAGAAGAGGCAACTACGTCCCCAGGGGGCCCTCCTGGCCTTCCATTCCCGGCACTGGCGCATTGCACGTGCCCGCGCGCCGTCGCCTTCGGTGTGGTCCAGTGGGAGCTGAAACGTGCTTTCCAGCCTGCACTTGAGTGGAGGACATGGCGTCATGCCGCTTGCTTGTTGTCTGTGGTCGGTCTTTGTTGTGCCCCCCAACTTGGCCGATCACCAGGCACTGGACCAGGCATCGCGCCAGGCATCGCGCCAGGTACTGCAAAGGATCATCGCTTCTGGAATGCAGGGCGTCTCGCACTGGGGTTGGCGTGGCCAAACAGGAAAGTGCGACTGGTCAGGATTGTGGAAACGAAGTGCTCCTTCCATATCGTCCCTAAATCCATCCACTAACGCGCTGCAGATCTGCCTGCCGGCCAGCCACAGCCAGCCAGTCAGGAGCGGCAGACAGCAGGTGGTTTCGCCCGCTAATCTTACAGAGTACCGTCGGATAAGAACAAGGGGCCTTCTAGAAGGAGTCTGGCAATTCGATTCGCAGACGGGCCATTACCAAGACAGCTCTTATCGCCCAAGTCCTAGAAAGCATGTTGTCAACCAATTCATTTGAGAAAGAGCCAACTGGACGCTACTCTCTTGTAACGCTGTTCACGTAATCTTGTTTACGGACCTTTGTACACCTTTGTACACATGCATATGCTCATGCTATCTTCGCTTCTTATAGCGACTCGATGGATGTGCTTTTCCACAAAAAAATAACAGTAAATAAAAATGCAAAAAGGGCAACGAGGATGTGTGTGCACTAGGGTGCCGCGTCCCGTGCTTGGCAGGCTGCCCCTGCATTGATCTATTCTAGGTGGGCTTTTCCTGATCTTGTCCATCTTCGGGAACCCACTGGTACAGAATATCAGTCCTCATGGTAAACTTGACTCCCTTGAGGACAGTCGCCCCCTCGTGAAGCAGTCGTTTGTGCTGAAATATCAGCACGCTGCCAGCCTTTGGATTGACGTCTACGCGCTCTGTTTCGTTCCGCGACAGGAAAGACGTGGCCCCGCCGACAAGATCGGATTCGGGATCGGCCTCGGACGAATTGTTGAGGTAGAGGTGCACAGTGTAAAAGGTCGTGAAATGCTTGCCATCCTCATCGTAGTAGTAAGGGCCATCGCAGTGTGCTGGACGAAGAGAAGCATGTTAGTCGTTCCAGCCACAGGCTCGAGAAGAGGAAGAGGGAGGAGGACTGACCTTTGAAGTACTGTCCGGCCGTGTACTTGAGGAAGCGCATCCGGTTGTTGAGCCGGCGGAACTCCCACTGTCCCGGCCCCTGGTATGCGTGTGCCGGGCAGGCGGCCAGCTTCTCCCGCAGTCCAGCGCTCTGCGCGCACCGCTCCCACAGACGGTCGACGACGACCTGCTGGTCCCAGATGATCCTGTCGCTCTCGCGGTAGCCCGGGATCGCAGCCTCCACGCCGACGCCCATGTTGACGAGGGCCGGTTTCCACGCGTTAAATTCTCCACTCGGTCCGGCGTCGCCGGCCCCAGGGACGGAAGCCTCTGCGAGGCGGATCAGCTCCTTGCACTCGTCCGGAGACAGGACATTTTCCAGTACGAGAGCTGTGCACCCTGCGTACTGGGGCAGTGGCGAGGCGGCAAAGTTGACGGGATGGGAGGTGATGGGCTTGGCCGGGGGGCCCGTCAGAAACGTGTCCGGAATGGCGATATCGTTGGATACGTATTTGGTTTTGACGGGCACGACCGGTGGTTGTGGACGGGATTTAGTGAGCCCGCTGGCCAGACCGCGAATCATTCCAAACATGTTTGGTTTTGGACGGAGAAACATACGAAGACCAAATGAAGAAAGAGAAAAATGAAGAAAAACACGTTGAGAGGCAACGGATTAAACGAGTGCTTGGCGGTGACACCCAACAAGGATGTAGAACTTATACCCCAACTTTGGCAGGCAGCGCTTTAGGCAACCACAAGCAAATCCCTATACTCACGTGATGTAGATTGTCTAAGGACACTTCAGCAACAACGGATTGTCTAAGGACACTTCAGCAACAACGGTGTCCTATTTTTTGTCCCATCCGCATGGATTTGTTTTTTAAAAAAAAATCCTTGCAGGCAGCAGCATGGCGCCCAGCGACCAGTGACCCGACGTGGATTACCCGTCGGGAATGCTAGAGTCGGCTCGCCAAGACGAAGTGCCGACGCTTCTTTAGGAGGCTGCCCCATATCGCCATATGGGTCGTATTGGTCGTATTAGTCGTATCAGTCGTTTGGGAGCCGCACGCTGCTAACTCAACGCCTTTGCATTCTCCTTCCTGCTCGTGGGCAACAACGGTGAGACCACATATCCCTGAATTTCACTCCAGTCCACTTAATCTACCTCCGACCTCGTTTCCCTGAAGGATTGTATGACATAGGCGTCCACATGACCAGATTCTTGTGCTCGCTCACGTGATGAAGCCGGGGTGCTTCTAGGACTCTCACTCTCAACCGCAGTATCCGAATAAAACTTATTTGCCCTGCTAGTCGTGCCGTCGGGGAATCAGAGTCAGAGTCATGGTCTGTTTGTCCGGCACAATGGGACTGGTAAGTTGGCAGCATCCATAGTAGAATCACAACCAGGAACGTATAAATCAACCACAAAAGTTTGAGATTGAACAATCTATCTAGTAATGACTGTGATGGTAATATGTATAGGTCAATAAAGTAAAATGTAGAGAGAATGACTGAAAACAAGAAGCAAAACAAATTTTAAAGTAAAAGTGAACCCAGTGAAAACAGAAAACACCGCGTCCATCCATGCGTGATAAAGTCCCCCCTATGCCTATTATTAACCGGTCCGATGCGAAATTCCCCAAAGTCTCTCAAATCCCCCCCCCGTATAAAGTAGAAGCAATTATCGTTTACAGTCCCGCAAATCAGTTCACAGACTTGAACGAAGGGTCGCAAATAATGTCGCTGACATCGGTCTTGGTGAAAGACCAGGGGCCCTTGCCGGCGTCCGAGAAAGTAGTGTCAACGTTGGCACCACGCGTAACAGTGATGGGGGCGCCGCGGTTGTCCAGGATCTGGCAACGGAGGGCCTGTTCAGTGTCGTCGCCAACGTTCAGCTCGACGGTCGAGTAGGGGCCGCTGCCGCCAACAGGCTTGCTCTCGACGCGCTGGCCGAATGGAAGCTCGGTCTGGCCGCCGATTTCAGAGGCCTGGTCTTGGAGGACCACACGAACAGGCGGCTTAGCAGTGGGAGCACCGCTAGTCGGGGCAGAAATAGGAGCAGCCTTAAAAGCAGGGTCGCAGATAATATCAGACACATCCGTCTTGGTAAACGACCAAGGGCCCTTGCCGGCGTCCGAGAAAGTGGTGTCGACGTTGGCACCACGCGTAACGGTGATGGGGGCGCCGCGGTTGTCCAGGATCTGGCAGCGCAGGGACTGCTCGGTAGCGTCACCAACGTTCAGTTCAACGGTCGAGAAGGGACCGCTGCCACCGACAGGCTTGCTCTCGACGCGCCGACCGAAAGGGAGCTCSGTCTGGSYGCCRAKYTCSGAGGCCTGRTCYTGAAGAACCACGCGGACAGGCGGCTTGGTGGAGGGAGCACCAGTCGGGGCACTGGTCGAAGCACTGGTCGAAGTAGAAACGGGAGCGGGAGCAGCTTTGAAAGCTGGGTCGCAGATGATATCAGACACCTCCGTCTTGGTAAACGACCAAGGACCTTTACCAGCATCCGAGAAGGTAGTGTCGACGTTAGCACCACGCGTAACGGTGATAGGAGCGCCACGGTTGTCCAGGATCTGGCAGCGCAGGGACTGCTCGGTAGCATCACCAACGTTCAGTTCAACGGTCGAGAAGGGACCGCTGCCACCGACAGGCTTGCTCTCGACGCGCCGACCGAAAGGGAGCTCCGTCTGGGTGCCAAGCTCCGAGGCCTGGTCCTGAAGAACCACGCGGACAGGCGGCTTGGCGGAGGGAGCACCAGTCGGGGCACTGGTCGAAGCACTGGTCGAAGTAGAAACGGGAGCGGGAGCAGCCTTAAAGGCCGGGTCGCAGATGATATCAGAGACCTCCGTCTTAGTGAACGACCAGGGACCTTTACCAGCATCCGAGAAGGTGGTGTCAACGTTGGCACCACGGGTGACAACGATAGGATGGCCGTTGTTGTCGAGGATCTGGCAGCGCAGGGACTGCTCGGAGTCGTCGCCGACATTCAGCTCCACGGTAGAGAAGGGGCCGCTGCCACCGACCGGCTTGCTGACTGTGCGTAGACCGAAGGGGAGCTCCGTCTGGGTGCCAAGCTCCGAGGCCTGGTCCTGAAGAACCACGCGGACAGGCGGCTGGGTGGCGGGCGGAGCGACGGGAGCCGCCTTGAAGGAAGGGTCGCAAATGATGTCGATGACCTCGGTAGGGGGGAACGACCAAGGGCCCTTGCCGGCATCCGAGAAGGTGGTGTCGACATTGGCGCCGCGGGTGACGATGATCGGCTGGCCCTTGTTGTCAAGGATTTTGCAACGGAGGGACTGCTCCGAGTGGCCGCCGACTTTGAGCTCGACGGTGGAAAACGGACCCGAAGAGCCAACCGGGCGGCTCTCGGCGCGCCGGCCAAAGGGAAGCTGGGTCTGGGAGCCCGTCTCGGTGGCTTGGTCTTGAAGAATCACACGGACCGGCGGCTTGGCGCTGCCATGATGGCGGGCCGGGGCCGCGATGGCACCGGCAGCAGCGAGGAGAGAAAGCAGGAAAGAGGACTGCATTATGTCGAATGTAAAGACTGGTGTTTTCTGACGAAAGAAACAAGAAGATGAACGAAAGATGGAAGGAAAATAAGGAAATAAGGAAAAAAAAAAAAGAAAAGACGTAAGGCGAAAGACGCAAAAAAAAAAAAGAAAAAAGAAAAAGAAAAAAGGGCTGATTGCTCGGCTCTTTGTTTTTTTTTTTTTAATTGTTTTGTTGGTTTATGATGAAACAAAATCTCAAGTGAAGACGGAATTCAGGCTCTCTTTATATCTTTGCATCTTCACCTTTCTTCCGCCATCTCGAAGCTGCGATGTGGTGTACGTTGACCATCTTCAATCAGCTTACCGGCCGATTGCAGGAGCCTCTAATTCGAGAGACACTTTGTTGGTGAGCCTCCGCTGGCCGTGAGCGTTGGCCCCATAAATTCAATAAGAGACATCTCAAAATACAACACTGTGGCAGCCACTAAGGCAAAAGAAGCTTAAAAAGCTTACTGGCACCAACAACGGGCTGAGCCCAGCGGCAGGACCTAAAATTGGGGGTAGGCAGTGCTGGATAGGCTGGCTTCCGGCGGCATGGTCGAAGCCGTTGGCCCAGAATACCACGCTGGCTTACACAAGGACCGCCAAGACAAACAACGCCAAGACGAAACGAAACGAAACAAATGCCGGCACTCCATGTGCAAACAATCGCACAGAACCAACCCGAGGCGCCGGGCAATGTCCACGGAACCTGGGGGAGGCCAAGACTGCTACGCTTCACGTCATCACAAAGTGAGACTCGTTCTGACTCTCTTGGGGTAGTGCTTTCAGGAACCAGTCAGGATGCCAGACTCGATCTCACTCCTGCTGCACACGCACACGCCGGCGACGGCCCTGACGCGGATCGACGCCGACGGTCTCTGGGAGGTGGAGACCCCCCGGGGCACCGTCCGGGCCCGCCGAAGACGCGTCGCGAATCAGAACCTGTTCATTGTCGCGGAAGAGAAGCCCTGGGCTTTGTTTGTTTCGTTTTCTTTTCTACTAGCCGGGTTGTCGTGCTGCTGCTGTTGTTTCCAGTCCGCAGCCAACTGGTCTCTCAGGGCATATGACTGGTTTCTGGCGTAGTCTTGCGCATTCCGCAGCGCTGACCGGCCATCTCTCATGTCTTTCCGAGAGGCGGTCAGATTGGTCGATGAGACAGGGTAGTGGTGGTATTTCAGCCTGCCGTCGTCCGCCTGGAGTGCATAGTGCGCATACAGGGTCAAGGTGTTGCCGTTCGTGGCAAAGGTCGTGACATGGGCATGGCCCGGAGGGTCGGGGTTCCCCAGATGGGCAAGCGCTTGATTCCGCGCACAAACGAGAGCCGCCCCGTCCTAGCTGCTCTGCAAACCCGCCTCCTTCATGCTCCCGTCGGGGCCCTTCCACTTGCCAGCCAGATGTGGCAGTGTTATGGAGCGCTGATTGTCCTTGTACAAAACGGCCCCATCCACATACTCTTCCACCGGGAACGGATCATACTCTGGCATTTGCAGCCCCTCGACAAAGTCTGGTTGAGGAGCGGAGAGGCCGTTGTTGAAACCTGCGTCCTTAAAAAACCCTGTGAAGGCATGGTTGAAGCTCCTCCTGTAGCCCTTGTCGCCATAGTCTTTGAGGAGTCTATTGCCGGCTTCAATGACGACCGTCGCTTCGTTGTAAGAGGCGTCGACTCTGTTCACGTAATCCTCGTACATAGACTCGGTGGGCGAGGCAGTTTGACGTTGCTCTGCGTACCGCTGGCGGATTTGCTTGAGATTCTGAGGAGCTTTGGAGCCAACACGATCAAGGATGCCGTTCCTGTACGCCCGGATAGCAAATCCCGTGGTCGTGGTCGATGTCGTCTTCGATGTGGTCGTTTTCGAGTCATCGTCTTCTGTCGACTTCTTCGGGGCGGGGTGCGGCGACCCCTCTTTCTCCCTCCTCTTCCTTGTCATCCTGTCGAGCCGAGAAAGGGTTTTTCCTGGTCAGGCGTGCCCTCTTAGCTGGCTGTTCGATGTCGTGGTCGCCAGCACTGCTCTGCCGTTTTCGAGACTGAGTAGCCGGGAGGACGCTTTCCTCGGTTCGTGGAGGGGAAGCGTCCTTGGCGTCGCCATGGCGAGTGGGCATCAGCGTCGCGCGCATTGCATTTGTTGCAGGCTTCAACGCGGTCGGCACAGATGGCCGCAGGGCGCGACGCGTTCTGGAGACATCGATGGCTGCCAGGAAATAAAACAAGCTTATATAATATCTTACAAACGAGCAGTGTTGTGCCCACCAGGCATCAACAGCAGCCAGCCGCACTGTAAGTCTTTTCTTTTCATTTACAACGACCAAGACTCGTTTTGGTTTGGTTTATCTCCCTCCTTTTTTGGTTTCTTTCTTTTCCTTTTTGTCGGTTCGTATAGTTGATCGTAACCCCCCCCCCCTCCCAATCCACGAATTCAGTATACTCGAACTCTTGTATGCCTCGCTCAGTTCACACCACCGTCGTGGCCATTGCCGACAAAAAGAGAAAGATGAAATGAAATAAAAGCAATCTAAAATCACCTAAAACAGAGTAGATGCAAGACCAGTTCTTGCTCCAATCTTACATCGCCTGAACTAATGAGCTAGTGTGGCCTGGCTTCGCATATCGCTGACAGGTTAATTTGCGATTCTCGGGAATTGCAGAACCAACTTTAGCTGCTCATTCTTATATCTTACATCTGCATCAGCCTGGCGTGGATACTAACTACACTGTGGGGTAGCTGCAATCCGAATCAGAGCCCGGTCTTTGCCCCGGAGAGTGAGTTCTCACGATGTATTACATCAGCAGATGTGCTCAGCTGCCTCTCACAGCTACCAGTTGCCCGGCCTCCGGTCAGAAAGACGGCCTCATAAGGCGACATATCCGTGGGTGAGACGGCCCAGAGAAGCCTTCACAAACGCGTGTAGCTGTCTCCGTTCCTGGCTAGGAGTACAGGGGAGAGTCCCTTGTTCTTTCTATGTTTCTTAAGACATCTCCTCAGCAATCAGCCTTGGTAGTCGTCTCAACAGCTTTACAGTTCAGGACCAGGTAGCGTTCCACTGCAGTATGTGCAACCCCTGTTGACCCGTTCATCTTACGCCTTTTTCTTACTCAGAAGACAACATATGTAATACAGAGAAACCGTTCCGCTTTAGTAAACAAAAAAAAGGGGGAAAAGAACAAAAAAAGGCAGCGTGAAACGGGGAATATCGTCGTTTCCTTGGGAGTATCTTGACTCCATCATTCAGGCCCAAATCTGCCCGTCCACGCCAACTTGCCCACATCCCTCATTCTCACTCAGTTTACACCACCATGGCCATGGCCAGCATGGCCACAGCCGTGCTTACCAGCGACGCTGCTCCTCCTCCGGCCGTCCCGCGGCTGGCTGCTGACGACAGCGGTGTCGGATGCGACGTTCTGTTGGATGCGGTTGTGGAGCCGTTGCCCATCTCTTTGCTGGCCTGCACACAGTACCAACTCTACAGCCCCAACCTTGACCAGGAACAAGACATCCGACAATACGCAATTGTACAGCTGGCCTAGCAAAAGAAGGACAAAAAAAGACTGCACGGCACTTCGTCACAGTTTCATTGTATCGAGGATACCGATGGATAGATACAAGACTGCATTGCATGATTTATGAAAAGCCAGCTGAGCGTATCTGGTGGCTCTTTGTTGAAGAATGCTTCTACGATTCTTGTGTCTTTGAAGGCCTCTTTTGCTGCTTCTCGTGAGATTCTCGCAAAATTCTTCCCATTCGTCCTGGGGTGGTGCATCTTGGACGACAACGAATTTTTTCTGGCTTTCCAATGGCCGCATTTTCTATTTGCTCGTTTTGACCGGCTTCACTCCCTGCTTTCCCAAGAACGGCTTGTGCAGCCGCTCCTCCGTGGCCCGGAAACACGCCGGGAACCACTGCTGCAGCTCCGCGCTGTCGCCCCGGCCCTGCAGCATCGCGGCCAGCGCCCGCCCGCACATCCACGCCAAGACCATGCCGTTGCCCTGGAAGGCGCAGCACAGCCACAGCCCTGGTTCGGGTTCGGAGGAGGAGGAGGAGGGCATCCCCGGCATCGCCCCCACCAGGGGGTACCCGTCCGGCGTGAAGCCCATGATGCCCGTCCACTCCTGGCGCACGCGCCCGTCCGGGTGGTCGGCGCCCCAGTGCGTGTCTTTGCCAAAGTACCGCGGCGTCGTCCCCGCCAGGTACGCCGACACGCGCGGGTTCAGCGTCGTGTCGTCCGTGGTGCCGTACTCGCACAGGCCCGCGTCCACGCCGGGCCGGCTGTCGGCGAACCGCAGGCCGCCGCCCATGACAATGTCGCCTGCGAGGCGCGCGCCGGGCGGCCGCGACACCATGTACTCGTAGCCGCCGTCGTACAGGAAGCTGTACGTCGTCGCCAGCCCGGCGGCCGGCATGCGGCGGCCCGGCCGCTGCAGCGTGATCTGCCCGCGCAGGGGCACGACGACGCCCTGCAGCCGCGGCACCAGACGCGCCGTGTACCCGTTGGTGGCCAGGACCACGCGGCGGGCCCGGACGGTGCCCCGGGGGGTCTCCACCTCCCAGAGACCGTCGGCGTCGAACCGCGTCAGGGCCGTCGCCGGCGTGTGCGTGTGCAGCTGCAGGCCCTTGGCCAGACACCGCTTGAGGATGCCCAGGACGAAGCGGTACGGCCAGATGCTGCCGGCCTCTTCGTAGCGCACGACGCCGCAGATGGGCGTCGCGTGGCTGCCGCTGCCGTGGTCGTCGCTGCAGGGGTAGGGGGAGGCCAGCGCTTCCTCGCGCGAGAGGAGCGTGTAGGCGGCGAGCGGGTCGCCGGGCGGCAGGGCGGCCTGGATGGCGGCGACGGCGGCCTGGGCGCGGGCCCAGCCGGCCGGGTCGTAGTGGACGTCGAGGGTGGGACAGGGGCGGGAGTCGCAGGCGATGCCCTCGGCGGCGGCGAGGCCGTGGACGGTGCGGATGCAGTCGAGCTCGAGGCGGGCGATCTGGACGGCGGCATCGGTGCCGAGGTGGGCGGCGTGGCGGAGGAACGAGAGATAGGAGGCGGCCTTGGTGTGGCCGCCGTTGCGGCCGGTGGCGCCGGAGGTGGTCTGGCGGGCCTCGAGCATGAGCAACGACGACGACGACGAAGAAGAAAACCCAGGGTCATCCAGCAGGTGCCAGGCGATCGAGGCGCCGGCAATGCCGCTGCCGATGATGACGGTGTCTACCTGGGCCGGCAGGGTCTCGGCGGACCGGAAGTCGGCCATGTCGGCATCCGGCGGGTCCTGCCAGAACGGCCGGGTCGGCTTGTCGCGCGGCAGCGAGACCGGGTTCCGGGCACGCTCGTCCATGGTGAAGTGGGTGTGTGCGGAGACGGGAAACGAGAGGGCGCGAGAAAGAGGGTGGGAGGGTCGAAGAGTCGAAAGAGTCGAAAGAGTCGAACGAGTCGAAGGAACTCCCCGTCTCGGGCGACAATCGAATACGGCAATGCGGGATATCGTTTGATTCCG
Organism: Raffaelea ambrosiae; assembly: GCA_002778195.1. Taxonomy (NCBI): domain Eukaryota; kingdom Fungi; phylum Ascomycota; class Sordariomycetes; order Ophiostomatales; family Ophiostomataceae; genus Raffaelea; species Raffaelea ambrosiae. The sequence goes on along the minus strand of PCDI01000001.1, from coordinate 2,296,417 downwards.
GAAACGCTGTCTTATCAGCAATCACGGAGTCCACGCATGTCCACACACTATTACAGAGGATCCTGGTCAGTCTCCCGGGAACATCCCTTGTTCTTTTCTTGGGGTTTCCCGTCCTCGGTCCCTGGCGATCTCCCACTGACTGATGGGCGGTCGATCGGGTCTAGAACTGTGCAGAGCGACGGAAAGGCAATTCCTGGCCAGATTGTTGCTTGTAGACGAAAGACGACAACGGAGAGGACTGGGAGAACGGAGGGGACTGAGACTGTGTTGATGTGTCCATGTGTGCGTGTGTCTGTCCATGTGTGCTCGTCGGCAATCTTATTGAGGGACATGCATCTCATCTCCTACACACTCCCTAGTTTCTCGTGCACAACGCCTTCTCGTGTGTTGGAGAAATAATCGGCCATCCGGTCGTGCTTCTCCACTGTAAGACTCTGTCCACGAACGAAACGGATGGCGGCAGTGACATTGCCAGCCAACAAAACATCAAATGCCAAACACGCTAGCAGAGGAGTTGCAGCGTTGCTGATGTGGCGACATCAAGATTTGTCAATCATTCTCGCGTATGGGTTGATTCTCTGCATGTTTCTTCTTTGTCATCATCGTATTTTTCTTCTTCATCATTTTCCTTTTCCCTGTCATTTTCATCTTCTTCTCTGCTATACGAGTACATACCAAAGGCACTGACTACTTTGCCCCGAACGGTTCATCTACCTTGATACGTGCAGAATTGGGGTGACTTTTGGAAAGAAAGGGGAGGGAAGAATGGAGGGTGGCGTTCGTGGGACAAACCCCGAAGGCTTTGGGAGACTGAAGGCTGTCATTTGTTTGGTTTTGTGTTGGTTCGTTTTGTTCTGTTTTTCTGTTTTGCTCTTTTTTTTTTTTTCGATTTCCATATTATTACATCATCATCTATTGAACTATCTTCTCAACACATACAATGGCAATGGTTATGTTCCCAACAGTGAAGCGGTCCGTTCGCATGACTCCCAAAGATGTTCATTCACATGTGCCAAGATATCCAGACCATCCACAATCCATCGGCAAGGAATTCCAATTGTTCTCGTTCTCTCCTTCCCACCCCATTCACTTCAGCAAGTGCCCGTCCGTCTTGGCCCCGGCCGGCCGCTGCCAGTACCGCGGCAGCGCGCCCCAGCTGTGCGTCACATACGCCTCCTGCACCACCTTTTCGCTGGTCGTCTTCGTCTTGGTCGCCTCCAGCGCCCACTTGGTGACCCCCAGCATCAGACAGCTCTCAAACATAAAGGCACAGCTCCCGGCCCCGACCTTGGCCGGCTGCTGCGGCTGCGCCTCGTCGCGCGCCGCCGCATAGCTCGCGCCGTCGGGGCCGTGACCGCTCATCGTGTTGTGCAGGCTGCCGCCGCCGGGCACGAACCCGCCGGCGCCGGCGCGCTTGGCGTCGTAGGCGCCCGCCAGGAGGCCCATGTACTCGCTCATGGTGTTGCGGTGGTACCAGGGCGGCCGGAACGTGTCTTCGCCGACGAGCCAGCGGGGCGGGAAGATGACAAAGTCGGCGACGGCGGTGCCGGCATGGTCGGAGGGGGCGGTCAAGACGGTGAAGATGGACGGGTCGGGGTGGTCGTAGCTGACGGTGCCGATCACATTGAAGCGGCCGAGGTCGTACTTGACCGGGTAGTAGGTGCCGTGCCAGGCGACGACATCGAACGGGGTGTGGTCCTGGGCGGCGCGGAACAGGCGGTGGTTCACCTTGGTGCGGATGACAAACGACAATGACTGTTTGTCCCCCTCGTCCTTGTCGTCGTCGTCGAAACAGGCTACGGGCGCCTGGAAGTCGCGGGCGTTGGCCAGGCCGTTGGACCCAATCGGCCCTAGCTCGGGCAGCTGGAAGTGGCCCTGGTAGAGCTCCAGAGCATAGCCGCGCGCAACCGAAGACGATGACGACGACGACGACGAAGAAGACAACTCCGCCACCTCGGGCAGGTGCACCTGGAACCGGATGCCCCGCGGGATGACGCAGATCTCCATGGGTCGCACGAGCAGCCAGCCGAGCTCCGTGCGGATGTCCAGCACGCCGGCCTGGGGCACGATCAGCAGGTCGCCATCGGACGAGTAGAAGGCTGTGTGCCGGTCCATGGACTGGTTGGCCGCGTAGACGAAGATGCCGAGGCCCTGCTTCAGCGTCGGGTCGCCGGCACCGCCGACCTGCCGCAGGCCATCGATGAAGTCGGTCGGGGATGTTGGGTCGGGGAACGGGTCCCACCGGAACTGGTCCGGCAGGTAGAGCAGCTTGTCGGCCGAAACAAGGCGGCGTCGGCAATCCTTGTCGTCGTCCTCGTCGTCGTCCTCGTCTGCCTGGAAAGGACTGACCGAGCAGGCCGGCGTGATGCGGTACAGCCAGGACTGTTTGTTTTCGTGCCGCGGTGCCGTGAACGCCGTGCCGGAGAGCTTCTCCGCGTACAACCCATGGGGAGGCTTCTGGGGCGAGTTGCGAGCTATTGGGAGAGCGCCGTCCACGGCTTCTGTTCTGATGAGAGAGGTCAGCAGAAGTTTGGGAGAGCGAGTAATCTTTCGAAGTGGGATCGTCCGTACTCGAGGTAGGAGCTGAAGCCGGTCTGATACCGGTACCTCTCCTTGAAAGCAAACTCTGTCAGCGGCATTTTGTTTCGCTGTGATGTTTAAAACATGAATAAAGTAAAAGCCAACAGCAATGAGACCAGCACAAAGCGAGATACAAAACAACATGCAATCCAAAAGTGTGACCTAATGTAAAGACGGCTTCCCCCGTGGGGTTCGAGATACTCCCTTTTCAACAAGAGAAACCCGCCAGAAACCGGGGAAACCCACCCCAAGTCACACGCGGTCGCATGGCGCTGGGGGTTCCCCCTATGCCGACACCTGAACGTCCCCCATGTCACAGACAAAGCCAACCGACAGATTGGCAAATCACTGCACTAGTGATTGGCGAAAGGGTCCTGCAGTGTCGGTGATGTTGAGGGGAAGCTCGCGATGGAATTGGCCCGCCGCCCGACGCTAGCCGAAGCTACGCGATTCCGCCTCCCCAGGGCGGTTCAAAAACACCCGTCTCCAAAATCCGACACAAATAGTCATCGATATGTTGCCCCGCAATACGATATAACAGGCAGCTGCGAAAGGCTTCTTTCCGTGTCCTTTAAGGGCATTCTTTGTTGAGGACGTTTGTCCATTGGAAATGATGAAAGCCCATTCCAACTGTTCGTTTGTTTGGCTTTCATCATTTCCAACGGCGTCCCGGCTGTTGGGCGCGGCTACAGCCTTGCGCAGGGTTCACCCGCACAAGGGCCCATCCAAGCCACTAACGGTTCTTAAAAAGTCACAACGCAGGGTCTGATCACAGCAATGCTAGTAACGGGACTGTTTGTCTGCAGCAAACGACTGAACGATTGATTCTTTTTATCTTGCTGCAGGGATATTTTTTGCGAGCAGAGACTAGTGTTCCGCCCAGGGAATGTGTATGCGAATATTGCAGTTGGCCAGATCTCCCACGTAACAAGAGCCGGGCCGCCTGTCAAAGGAGCCACAGCCTGTAGGGACGGATCATAAAACGTTGGCCAGGGCCGAGTATGGCATTCATTACTCGTCACCGCCCTTCTTCTTCTTCTTGCCGCCGCCGCCGTGTCCGCCACCAGACGCCGTGTTGTCCTTGGACAGATGTACAATCAACCGAGTCCACGACTCCTCCTTGTCCCACTCGAATCCCTTCAGGTATGGTGCGTCTAGCTCGTCATCCGCCTGTGGGTGTTAGTAGATGGGCGACTAGTAAGACATATCGACAGAAGCGGGACTGTGATACACACCTTCTTCCGAAATTGCTTGTGAATGGCATCCATGGCGTCCTTAATGGTGACACCCTTCATATTTCTTGCTGTTACCTCCAGCCCTAATGGGAAATGGAGGTCAATCTTCTTCACTGGTGGCTCAGTGAGAGGCTTCTTGAGGATGTCCTTGTCATCAATCGTTGTTGTGGATGTGTTGATTTTCCTGACAGGTCAGCTTGCGCTTTGTTTTTTGAGACAAACGGAGCCCTGAGACAAGACAAAACAGCGTCAAACATACCATCCAGTCTTTTGTGTCTCCTTGGCAATTTTGAGCTCGGTGCCCTCGGCCTCTGTGGATGGTTAGCATATGTTCCCCTCCACCCTTTTGTTCTCTTGTCTCTCTTTTTGTTCTTTTCTTTTCTTCACAACATACCCAGATCATTGATGTTCCGGACACCAGGATGGGAGACAGAGCCCGACTTCTTGTGGGCATGCTTCGGGGGTGAAGAGGACAAGCCCTGGACGGCAGAGTCGACCTTCGTTAATGGTTCAGTCATGTTGATGGTTGGGTGGGGTGATTCTTGATTTCTTTAAAGAAGAAAAGGCAAGAGTCGAAATGGTTGGTTGGGTTGCCTTTATATGGAGGAGAAGAGAGAGGGAGAGCAAGAGTCACGTTAGCTTGAGGCGGGTCTCGTGGAAGGAGCTGGAAGCACAATGGCGTGACAGCTTGGAGAGCCAAGCATGCAGAGCATGGCAAGACATCACCAAATATAGAACTTACAAGCTATAGCTGTGCGGAAGCAGGTGTGGTGCAGTAGTATTGCGAGATGGTGTGAAGTGTGAGGCTTCGATGGAAGTGAAAGTGTGAAGGAGGAGGGAAGAAAAGGGAGGAGAGAAGAGAAGAAGGAGGGAAAGAAAAGAACAGGTGGGAGCAGGATGTGGGCGAGGGGAATTTCAAAACAAAATGGGAAAGAGGGGAAAGGGAGAGAGAGGGAAGGTACGAGCGAAGCGGGAAAGGGGCTGGACGCAGGTGGTGGTGGGCAGAGAAAGCAGGTCACACTCATGCCAAAGAGGGGGATCTTCGGCAACAAAGTGGCAGCTGCGACCCGGGGCTGCTTCCTCATCTGTTACGTATTGCCCGCAGTTACGACATCATCGACGGGGTGGGCGCTTATTACGATGGTTAGACGGGTTCCTGGCAGGATGCGCTGTCCACAGTCAGACGACCAAGTCACGAGCTAACACGGAGCTGGGCCAATGTGGTTGTTGGGGCAAGGCCAGAGCGATCGACAACCGGCGTGACTACGATGGCAAAGGCCAGACGAGCAATTAAATGCGGAGCAATCTACGGTGTATGGTCTGTGAGACCACTTTGGCGTTGGTGGTATTACTATGTACTGCTGATTCCCCTGAGCGTCCCTTTGTTTCCTCTGAGCACTGCATTACTGTGAGCGGAGTCTGGCTTGACCGTCTCTGCACATGCGGTGGGTTGTGGCATCGTGAACATTCGATGCCTTATTTGGCCGCTCCTTCCAGGAGCAGACCAGCAGCAGACCGCTGCGCACAAAGTACGTTCTGTTCCTGCCTCGTGGGATTGTTGTCCCTTACGGAAGGCGCGGACGGCGGGCGGGCAGGTGATACAGGTGGATGAGTGGGATGAGGGGGCGCGCCACTTTCGCCCCGAGCAAATCAGCCAGAGTCAGCCTTCTCCCCTTCGTGCTTTGTGTATTACTCGTACTGAGTAGGTAGGTTATGCACGTACTTTCCGTTCTTTCCTTGTCTCGCCATCCCTTGGCTGCAATCGCGTGACCTCATTGCCGCAACGGCTGGGCGTGACAGACCACCACGGATGGCCTGTGCACAGCTAAACAGCTCCCTCTAGCGTGGCCTGAACGGGCATGGTGCGCCACGGGTCACGGGAACAGTGGACAGCAGCAAATCCTGGGGAAAATATGGAGAATGCGGGTCTTTGGCAGTGGTTTGGGGGCGCTGATTTGCCCTCTGGTAGGCGTAGCGATCTAGGAACCTAGAGGGGGGCACGGCTGCCTTCTGGTCTCGCTCTCCCGGAACCTGCTGATAAGATGCCTTGCAATCACCCATTTCGATCGAGAAAAATCGCCCGACTTCCAGATCTCGGGAGCCTCGTCTCTTGCCCAGCAGATGTCAGCCAGCGAATGCTTCAGCCCGAGAGATTATCTAGCATGGCGACCCAGACCCATCTCGCCCAACTTGTCGAATGAGTAGCAGAGCCAAGCCGTGGCAGTTCGTGCTCCGGTCTCGGAGGAAGCCGAAACAGCACTGCACCATCTCTATGCACCATCTCTATGCACCTTCGTCACGGCGGTCGCAGCGCGGTGCACGCTCTTACCTCCGCTCGATCTTCGACGACGGCCGAAGCATGTAAGAAAATATGGCTAAAGGCAGGTGACCAGAAACCGAAACAGCATCTGGCGGCATTGGAGTTTGGGTAGGGCGGACAGCCACATTGCCTCAGCTGTGGCGGACTGGCTGCGGTCGCTGGGCGGAGGCCATGACGCGGCTAAATACTGGGGATTTCGGCGAATTTGCCAGTAACTAGCACTCCGGCACTCTGGACGCTTTGGGCCATTCAGCCTTTCCGACTCCCCGGAGTGAAGATGCCAGAGCAGAAAAACAAAGAGCCCCCCAATAACAGAGCCCCCCCAAAAGAGGGCCTTCCAAAGTGAGCCTTCCAAAAAGAGCCCCTCGGAAACAGCCCCCCCAAAAGGCCCTCCCTCCAAAAAGGCCCTCCAAAAAGGCCCTCCCAAAAGGCCCTCCCAAAAGGCCCTCCCAAAAGGCCCCCCAAAAAGGCCCCCCAAAAAGGCCCCCCCAAAAAGCGAACTCGCGACCACAGTGACAAAAGGCCATGGGCAAAACAGGCGAGTTGATGGCGCCACATCCGTGTCGCCTTGTCTTAAGCCAGTCTTATCATTGGCCTCGTCGCAGCCAATCGTGTTGAGATGAACTTTTCAGCTGGTTTGTTTCGAAACACGGAAGGATTAGCCCTCAGGCCTTCACTCCGCGATATTTCCTAATTCTTCAGGGATGCGACAGGCAAGCGGACGATCTGGGCCATCTAATTTGTTCGCTTTTACCCTGGCACAATGCGCGCTTTTTGGCGCCTGTTGGGCAATATGGGCTTTATCTCTGCTGTGGCTGGCCCTTTGTCCCTCACACCCTCAGAGGCCTGGAAGGGTCTCCTTTTTATCGGCGCTGTGGCCCTTTCGTACACCCTTATCTCTTTGGCGGTCGCTGTGGCCGAGCAGCCCCCGGGGGCCATTCAGCTCCGCCGGCACACCATGCCCGTTGCGGGCCAGCGTGGCTTTATTGGAGGGCGCCAACAGCCGAGAACGCGAAAAAAATTTAAAGTAAGGAGATTGGATGGTGGATGGGCAAGTACTATGTAGGTTGCCTCGAAGAGAAGAAGAAAAAAAAATCTTGAATTGTGCCCAAACGAAAAAAAAGAGAGAAACACACCACCACTTGGGTGTGCTGTGAAAGAAACAAAAGAAGGACTTTCCGCAAGCAGCGAAACAAAGAAAAAGAAAGGAACAATCATAATAAAAGCAGAACCATCGCATTTCTTTTTTGTTTCTTCTTGTGTTTGGTGTTTCGTTTCTTGTGATTGTCGTGACCGACCCTCCAATTCTACTGACGTCTCCCCTTCATCCCCTTCTATCTTTTGCTTTCCTGCTTTTTTGCTATCTGTCTCGCCACCCTCTTCAGCCATGGCTATCATGAACGTCGATATCGCCAGTATCGCCAACATCCGGATGCTCTCCATCGCCGGCCTCTTCGACGACGAGCAACAGGTGCTCAACCACCTGTGGGTGGTCTTGCTGGGTCTGCAGGCGCTGCTGGTGATCATGGGTGCCATGTCGGCCATTGTGCAGGCATACGCCCGCAGACGGCCGCGCAAGCGGGTGACTTTTGCGCTCGACATCCCAGAGGAGTCGTACTCTGCCATGGCCTGGACGACAACCACCTCGCCAATGATCTCGTCACCATCGGCCAAGGTGTGAGACGCATATCAGGCGCCGCTCAGAAAAGGGCAGACCAAGTGCAAACCGAATCCTTATCATTACGGGTATGCTGTACCAAACATCTGCTTCCCTATTTTTTGACTGAGCTGTTATGAGATCACAATCTTTCAAAGTGTTGGAGAAAAAAAATAAAAACTGACACCCAATGAAACAAACAGCTTTTACGAGACGGAACACGAATCAACGATTAACGAGCAAATCCATTTTCTTTCTTGCCAAACGACCAGCCAAAAGAGACATACTGCCGAATGGACACACACACACACACACTACATTGTCCTGAGTCTACACCAGACCAGACAACAACGGCTGCCACAGGCCTCAGTCGTACAGCCCGTCGTCGTCTCCAGCCGGTGTGGTCTTGGACGCGTGCGGCGAGGTGACGCGGATGCCGTTTTCCAGGCGCTCCAGCGTCATCGCATAGCCCTTTTGCGAGCACCACGACGCGACCATCTTGACGGCAGTCTTAATTTCACGGCCGTTGAGGACCCATGCCGACAGCTCCTGGAGGTCCCCGTCCTCGAGCTTGGAGGCAAAGGGGACGTCGGCCTCTGCAGCCGTGCCATTGTGGAAATCATCAGCAGTAGCAGCAGCCTCGCCATTGGCAGGAGCACTGGCCTCACCACTGGCCTCACCACTGGCATGCTCAACGGCGTCCGTCTTGGTGGCCTCGCTGAACGCACTGGCCTGGCTGGCATCGGACACCCCGTCCGGAAGCGCAGCAGGCGACAGCTGCAGCTTTCTCTGCCGACGCTTCTTGATGCCTTCGCTGTCCGTCACCACGCGCGCCAAGAACTTGCGCCAGACCGACAGCCGGGCCTCGGCCGTCAGCGGCTGGAACAGCAGGTGCAGGCTGACACGGCTGCGGAAGGCGGTGTCGATGGTCTTGTAGAGGTTGGTGGTGAGGAAGATGATGCCACGGAAGTACTCGAGCTCCCGGAGAAAGATGGACACCAGCTCGTTGCGGGTAATGTCCTGCGGGTGGCGCTCGGCCATGAAGACGTCGGCCTCGTCCAGGAGAATGACGGCATCCCATTCGGTGGCCATTTCAAAGACTTTTTTGACATTGGCCCCGAGGGTGGCCGCGCTGACGCCGAGGTCTTCAGCCTGGAGGTAGAACAAGGGGCGGTGGGTGCGGTCGGCCACTGGCAAAAAAAAGGCAAGAAAGGTCAGACAACAACTGGGATACACAACAAGAGCATGACTCACGCGGGGGAAGACGGAGAATGCCAAGGGTGGAATAATGGGGACGGAGATGAGGGAAGTGTGGAAGGATTTTAGGCAACAGCATGATGGGAGAAGATGACCAATGTGGCGGCATTCGATGGTTGTTGACGGATCAGCAAGCAGGAGATAGGATAACTTACCGGCTTCGGCGGTCAGCGTCTTGCCGGTCCCGGGAGGACCACTCAGGAGGATGATGAGGCCATCGCCTGGTAGACGGTGTTAGTCGAAGGACACATCGAACAGAGAGTACACTTTGGAAACATGGCAGATGTGAAAAGACAGTGCAACGCATGCCCGGTACAAAACTCACCCTTGCCAATGATGACGTCTTCCACTTTTGTCTTGTTGTGGCCATGGTTCTCAACAAAGGACAACACCATGTCCTTTTGCTGTTCATCATACACCAAGTGGTCGTATGCCTGGTCGTTCCACTGCATGGGCTGGATGTCTTCGACAAACACCATCACTGCGGCACAGTTAGTCTGAGCCAGAAAGGTAGTTATGCAACTGTTTTGACGCGTTACGGCGCGGTCTTACCCCACAGCTTGTTCTTCAGAGCATACGCCTCGACCAAGGGGGACATGAACTTGAGATCCTCCGGATGCTTCAGCATGGTTGCCTTGTTGATGGCCTGATCCTCCTCGTCCAGCCGCTTCAACGACGCCAGTTTCTTCTTGATGACCTCATCTGGGCAAAGTGTTAGCATGGGGCAGGCTATGGGGCAATTCTTTGTGCCCTTTCAAATTTGGAAGCCCCCCCCCAACAGGGGAGAGACGCGTCCTACCCTCTTCTTCCGAGTCCGTCTCGTCGTCCGCGCAGCCTCTATTCCGGCGCTGAAGTATCCGCCTGCGACGCTCTGCTTCGCGCATCGCCCGGCTGCGCGTAGCCCGTCGCCCGGTGCCCTTGACCACGCTCTGCTGGTTCACCGAGTCTTTGCCCTCGCGCACGCCCTGCGCCAGGTGGTGCTTCTTGTAGCCCACCACGTCCACCAGGATGCGCCCGTCGATGTTGTGCTTCTCCGTCTTGTCCTGCGCGACCTTGTGGAGGCCCAGCCCCGTGTACTGGCAGTACGTCAGGCCCTGGTAGTCCAGCACCAGGCGGCCGCGCTCCGCCAGCCGCGTCTGGATGGCGTCGGCGTCCGGCAGGTGCGAGAGCGGACAGTGGTCGAACGAGTCGAGGGGCTTGTTGCCCTCGAACTCCTCGATCTGCAGCTCTTGCTTTTCCCACACAAAGGCCTCGCCGTTGAAGCGCAGCACCTGCGCGCGGATCTCCAGCGCGCGGCTGTTGCCAATGCCCGGGGGCTTCACATAGGCGGTGTCGAGCACGCGGCTGAGGACGTCGCAGTTGGCGCCGTGGCTGCGCACGACCGAGCCGCGGGGGAAAAAGGTCCAGGCATGGTCAAAGGACACGAGCCCGCGGCTGGCGAGCTGGCGCTGCTTGGTGCGCACTCCGGCAAAGAGCTCGTCGAGCACGTTGAGCAGCAGCTTCATGAACGGGTACAGCGGGTCCTGGGCCGACAGACCGCGCAGCTTGGCCAGGATGGCGTCGTAGCAGAAGTACAGCGGCCGGAAGGGGTAGCGGAACGTGGCGGTCTCGTTGGGATCCAGATGCATCTCCTCGGCCTTGAGGATGGGCTCGAGGGCCGCCACCAGCAGCGGATTCTGGATGTCGAGCTGGTGGTAGCGCAGGGTGTAGCGGCCGCTGATGATGGGCTTGTCGTTGTCCTTGGCCTTGTAGATCTTGATGGCGACGCGGTCCTGGGCCTTGGCCTCGCTCTTGCTGAGCTGGCGAGGCGGGTAGTCCTGCCATAGGATGTTGTTGCAGCGGTCCATGCCGCCCTCGTACATGGTCTTGGCCACGACGGCGCTGCCGAACCCGCTGTTGTCCTTGGCCGCCGGCGAGGCGCTGCCATCGGCGCCACCAGCTGCGGCGCCCTTGCCACCGTTGGCCGCATCCAAGTCCGTGCCGCTGTCCGAGTAGTCCGACAGGGTCTTCTCATCCTTGTACTTGAAGACCTTGCATTTGATCTTCCAGATGGCCTCTTTGACCTCCTCCTTGTCAACGTGTGGCATATGCATTTTTTGTTTTGCCAGAGCAGGGAAGGAACAACAAGTATACACAACTGAATAAAGTGAGGGGTAACAGAGATGCTGGCAGCTTATGGACAACGGGATATAGAAAATACGCCCTGGGCACCTTGTGGGAGAGTGATCGTACTGGGGTATTGTACGAGTGTAAGTCCACAGAGGCTGAGGTGGGACAAAATGAGAGGGAATGGAAAGAGAGAGAGAGAAAAAAAAAAGAGAAAGAGAGAAGAGAGGAAACGAAAAATAAAAAACTGATATGCGGCTCAACATATATAAATCCAGACTCAGACAAGCACACAATCCGTCCGTCTGACTGGCCGACGGCAGCCTGGTCTTCTTGCAGGCAGCCCAGTTTTTGTAGGGCTTCCTATCATCCAGAGTCCTGGCCCGCCAACCAGATGTGTGGAATCGTGCAGGATAGTGGATCCAGCCACTGGGCAGGAAACGGGACACATACAGGAAGCAGAGTCTGTGGGGTGTGGGAGCCCCGTGGAAAGCCTTGTCTTGCCACCAGCTCTGTCAAACACGAAAACGGGCAAGCGATCTGGCCTCGGATGGCCTCAACTTGTCTCAAATGCAGATGCAGCCGCATTCTTGGCCAGCATGACGTGCTCCTGCTTGCTGTAGGTGCCGTGCTGTAGGCATGCTTAACAATGCATGATCCTTGCGTTGTTGTGCGTTCTGCCCCGATTGCTGTGGTTGTTGGTGAATGTCTAAAACTTGGTGATGCCTTGCTTGACAGCCCCAAGAGGTCGCAGCTTTTAGCGCTGGTGCCTAAGCTAGTAGTGCCGGTATGTTGGAGCTGCCACCGCACCACAATAGCACTCTACCTGGCCCCCAGAGGCCAGCGACGGCAGACAAAACAGCATTGGATCAGGCAACCCACGGACCACCGTTGGCATTTGGACCCGCTATTATCCGCATCCAGACTAGTGGTAGGCCATATCTGAACAGTAGGAGTAAGATGTCCTGAATAAAAAGAATAGCAAAATAAACTCGATAAAAAAGGCACCAAGGAAAATGAGGAAAAAGGAAAAATTAATAAAGAAAAATAAGAAATAAGAAAAAAAAAATAACACGAGAGCTGGCAACCCAAAAAAAAAGCCCTTTGGCTCACCACAACGCACAATCTCCTGACACAGCCCAATTCTCCCAGCATCAACAAAGCCCATCCCTTTTGGACTTGCGCATCCTTTGTCCATCGCTTTTTCTCGAGGACGAAAGCGTTTTCTCACTTGTTCTGCGCCCCTGTGCACGCATCCCTTGACTTAATTCTCATCATCGCGACAGGGCTCTCCTTGCCTTCTTCTCGATAATTCTGCGTCCGCATTCTTCAGCATTCGTCTGCCTCTCATTTCCAGTCGTGTTTCTCCTTTCAATACCGTTCTTCCCGTCTTCCCTTCGTCCGTCCCTGCCTCGTTTCAACTCTAACAATCGCCCCCCGCCCCTTTCGACATCGTATTCACGACTGTTCCTCGTCACCAAAAACAGCACACATCCGTCCATCCGCAATGGCCCCAAGAAAAACCGCGGCGGCAGCGGCAGTCAAGGCCGCGCCAGCCAAGGCGGCAGCTGCGAAGAAGGCCGCCGCGACGAAGACCAAGACTCCCGCGAAGACAAACGGCGTGGCAAAGCCCAAGGCCACCGTGACGAAAGCTGCTGCTGCTGCCACTCCTGCTCCTGCTCCTAAGCGCGCGGCCAAGAAGGTCGCGAAGCCCTCGGCCGTCGATGTCGACGACAAAGAGAACGCCGATCCCAAGCCGCGGGTCAACGGCGTGGTCGCCGCGCCTGCGGCTGCCGCGAAGAAAGCCGTCGCTCCGAAGAAGGCGGCTGCCTCGAAGAAGGCGGCTGCCCCCAAGACTCCTGCTGTGAAGAAGGAAAAGACACCCGCCCCGACCGCCCCGGCTGCTGCTGAGCCCAAGCCGGCCAAGTCCACGGCTTCCAAGCGCAAGGCCGACGAGATCGAGGAGCCCGACGCTGCCGAGAACGAAGCTGCGCCGCCGACCAAGGCTGCCCGCAAGACCAAGGCTGCTGCCTCGCCGGCTGCCGCTGTGGCCAAGAAGGTCCTGGGCCGGATCGGCGTCCAGATCAACCACGCGCCGACCCAGCCGATCGATGTCTTTGTCTTTGGCGAGGGCAGCTCAGGTGAGCTCGGTCTGGGTGCCGTGCGCGTCGATGGCAAGATGCCGAGGGACGTGAAGCGTCCGCGTCTGAACGCGAACCTCAACGCGGACAAGGTCGGCGTGGTCCAGATCGCCGCCGGCGGCATGCACACCGTGGCCCTGACCAAGGACAACAAGATCCTGACCTGGGGTGTCAACGACCAGGGCGCGCTGGGCCGCAACACCAACTGGGACGGCGGTCTGCGCGACGCCGACAAGGAAGACGAGTCCGACAGCGACGACGACGACGACACGGGCATGAACCCGTGCGAGAGCACGCCCGCCGAGATCGACACGTCGGACGTGATTCCAGGCACCAGGTTTGTGCATGTGGTGGCGAGCGACAGCGCGTCGTTTGCCCTGACCGAGGACGGGCGCATCTACGGCTGGGGCACGTTCCGCGCGCACGACGGCGTGCTGGGCTTCTCGCGCGAGGTGCTCATCCAGAAGACCCCCGTGCTGCTGCCGGAGCCCAAGAAAATCAAGGCCATTGCGACGGGCTCGAACCACATCATGGCCCTCGACGCCAAGGGCAAGCTGTACACGTGGGGCTGCCCCGAGCAGAACCAGCTGGGCCGCCGCTGCGTGCAGCGGGACATCAAGGAGTCGGCCCTGCGCCCCGGCGGCGTAGGCTTCAAGCGCGGCGTGCACATCAGCAAGATTGCCTGCGGCTCCTACAGCAGCTTTGCGCTGGACTCCAAGGGCAAGGTGTACGCCTGGGGCCTGAACAACTTTGGACAGCTCAACGTGGAGCAGGGCGCGGGCGATACGGACGCCACGGTGCTCGACGCGACGCTGATGACAGGCCTGGACGCCTACCAAATCGTGGACATTGACGGCGGCGAGCACCACTCGCTGGCGTGCACCGCGGAGGGCAAGCTGCTCACCTGGGGCCGGATCGACGGCCACCAGGTCGGTCTCGAGAAAGAGGCCTACACGGAGGAGAACTCCATCTTTGACGAGCACGGCCGTCCGCGTATTCTGAAGGAGCCGACTGTTGTACCGGGTAAGAGGACACCTGGAAGAGGAGACGAAAAGAAAAAAAAAGACATGGACAGGAACTAATATACTTTGCGCAGACATTCCTCCTATTGCTCAAGTCAGTGCCGGCACCGATAACAGCTTTGCCCTCACCACCACTGGCAAGGCCTACTCGTGGGGCTTCTCGGCCAACTACCAGACGGGCCAGGGCACATTCGAAGACATTGAGCTGCCGACTCTCATCGACAACACGGCCGTGCGTGGCCGCAAGCTGATCTATGCCGGCGCTGGCGGTCAGTTCTCCATTTTGGCCAGCCTGGCTGGCGAGGCTGGCAAGGCTTGAGCCGGTCTCTCGCTTTCAACAACACGCCGACTTGGTATCCCAAGTTAGCCTTCCCCGAACTGTACTATAGTTACTACTGTTTTATTCTTTATTTTTGCGTTGCATTTTTCTGTTTATTGCTGTCTCGTTCTGCTTCTTGCCATTTGTCGTTATTCTGCTACTGTTTCATGTTTTCTGCTCTGGGTTTGTCTTCTCCATTCCCGCCTTTTAAAGTCTGGTTTTTTTTCATGTTTTGCTTTCTGTTTTCTGTTAATCTACTTCTGCGTCTTGTCTGCAGCATTTTTTTTTCTACTGGCTAGAAGGAAAAAAAACAAATAGTCATTGGGAGGGGGGAAACAACAGACCGGTCAAAAGACAAGGGAAAATAAATCATGGCGTCGAGTCTGCTTAGATAAAAAGACGGGTTATACACTGGGTTACGCCACCAACAAAGAGCAGGCGAAGCGAGCGGTCTGGAGTTTCTCGGATATGATGCTGCATTTTATTTGCCCTTTTCTTTTTTACATTCAAGTCATTTTTCGAATAATCTGCATTTTGTTCTCATGTGATGGTTTTTAAGCTCCGTGCTCTTGACGCAATGCAATCAATAGTTTGTCCATAGAAGAGCATCTTCCGAAAGACCATTTTGAAAGGACTTGTGCTTCACTTCAACTTCCAGGAACAGCAAACATTCTACTGGAAATCAAGTGATCATTCAGGTATTATTGTCTGTGCTTTTCCACCTCTTTTTTTGTTTGCTCTTCTATAATACAGGGTCATGCATGCGTGGATCAGGAAAAAAAAAATAAACAACTACAACGGTATGCGTAAATCTGCAGCAACCCAGCCCTCTCAAGCCAGTCCTCCCAACCAAAAGAGCCCCCCCGTAACAGCATCCTTCTCCACCTCTCTTGTCTTGACGTCCAAATCAAAGAAGTGTATGCGTTATGTGTTGTGTGCGTGTGTGCGTGTGTGCGTGTGTGGTGCGGTAATGGCAGCGGCATAAAAAATAGATGGTGACGCCTGACGCCGGGGGAATCCCAAAGCCATCCCTATCTTTCCCGACTTTGCTTCTGCCCAGCCCGTGTTTTGTTCACTATTGCCTGCCTCCTTCCCTCCGGAATTGTGGAACCCTTCTCGTCCGTGATATATGGTCTCTTGATCCTGTAAACATCCCTCCTCCCTGTCGGCACCGGCCCGTTTTTCTTTTTTCTTTTCTTTTTCCCTTCTTGCAACAATATGCTTTCTTTCCCTTCATGCAGCCACCCGATTGCTAATGACCTTGGCCATGGATCCGCTCCCCCGGCTGCTAAACACACCCATGATGCCAAACCCGACATAGAACAGCGCCAGTGGGTACGCCACCAGACCGCGCATCCCGCGCATGCGGCCCACCGCGCAGAACATGCCCGACGCGCTGTACGTGCACCAGCAGATGGCCGCCGTCGTCATGACAATGCCCAGCGGCGTGTCCATGGGCAGCACGATGCCCACCAGGCTCGTGGCCACCAGCGGCAGCAGACAGTACCCCAGCACGCTGGCCGACCGCGCAAACGTTAGGGTGCTCGACAGGTTGCTAATGCTGCCGCTGCGGGAGTGTTTGCCAGCGATGCCAGACGGGCCGACGCCAGGCCCGCCGACAACGCCGGGTGTGGCCCCCGGGTAGCCGGGCGTGGCACTGCCAGACGCGGAGTAAGAGGGGGGTCCCGTCTGGGAGCCGGGCGAGTTCATCTGGCCATCGGGGGACATGAGCGACAGGATGACGTGCAGGAGGATGGAGCCGAGGAGGGCGAGGCCATAGATGTAGCCAAAGTGGACCTTGCCGGAGAAGAGCAAGAAGGTGCCGTCCATGAGGAAGAAGATGAGGGGGCCAGCGAGGTCGGAGTCGTCCATGAGGTGCTGGTCGATGCGCTGGAAGGGGTTGAGGACAGCGAGGGTCTGAGGAGGAGTTTGTTAGCGACAAGGAAGGCGTAGGGACAGACTGTTCGTAACATCACGAATATCATGGCGAGGCCACAACGAAAAGGACCGCAATCCACAAAAGAGATCTCACCTTTGCTTGGATATGGCTAAAGTTCACGCCCAGCTCTTCCAGCAGCGGCGGCTCGCCGTCGTAGCCCTCCGCCGAAAAGGCGGCCAGCCAGCCGGTCCGCAGACCGCCCTGCTCGCCCATGCGGCCTGTGACACCCGGACCGCCAGCCGCACCGCCAAACCCACCATAGGCCGAGGCAATGTTGCCGCTGGTCGGACCGTAGGCGCCATAGGCGGCCTGCGCCGACGTCGACTGGCCGGGAATGCCTGGCGAATACGTGGACGGGAAGAACTGGAGGTTTTGCGCTGCCGAGGGGCCGTAGGCGGGATTGCCACCGCCAGGGGCGCCGTAGTACTGTGCCATTGTGTGTGGAGGGGGGTCGCGGTGGTTCGCGGTCTCGATTTTCGTATAGATGCGGAGGGGAGGGCGCGCCGGGGTTGGCAGAAGCAGGTTGGCTGTTGGTTGTCGTTTTGATGTGCGAAAGTTGGTGATAATTTCGAAAAAAAAAAGTGGCTTCGAAATTCGGTCTCGAAAAAAAAAAGGGATGGCGCGAAACGGAATAGCAAGGATAATTGCCGGTCGCTGGTCAAGCAAGAATGCGCAAAAATGAGAGTCGAGAAGGGAAAAGAGAAGATTCACAGAGAGGCAAAAAAGAAGAAAAGAAACAGAGGCAAGAGAGCGTGGTCGGGAAGAGACAGAGAGAGCGCGTGAGAGAGGTATTGTTTCGTGACGTAGTTCTTGCCAGATGGCTGCGTGTCCAAACGGGCGTCGTCTTCAACAGAGCTCCCTATTTTCCCCACGTAACCAACCACGAGCCGGCCTGTTGCTGGTTGACCGGCTGCCTAACTACTAACTATAGTAGTTACCAGTTGTCCGCTGTCCTCTTGGTAGTGGTGGTGGGGAAGGCCCTGTGGCGCGCTACAAGTATTAGCGGCTCTACAGAATAGGGGAAACGCCAGAAAACAAACGCCTCAGTACCGTTCTTCTCGGAAATCCGGGCGATGGAATAATCCGGAACAGCAGCTGGGACCATCCAAACGAGCATGTGTGTGTGTGTGGGGCGACAATTTTTAAGGTAACCAAATGGGTTCAACCATTTTGCGGGCAGAGGAATTTTCGATGCGATTCTCTTTAACGCCTCTCTTTTTGGAACA
Source organism: Raffaelea ambrosiae (assembly GCA_002778195.1). Classification (NCBI taxonomy): domain Eukaryota; kingdom Fungi; phylum Ascomycota; class Sordariomycetes; order Ophiostomatales; family Ophiostomataceae; genus Raffaelea; species Raffaelea ambrosiae. The sequence goes on along the minus strand of PCDI01000001.1, from coordinate 2,278,615 downwards.
AAAACCACCGAGTATTTGCCAACACCCGCCACGAATTGTGCTTTGCGCGCAACACAGGCTGGAGAATTTTACTCTTCTGTTGTCACAGTTCCTCTTGGTTCGCAGATACGTGTGCACGGCAGGCTTGTTCTTGCAGCCCGGCCGTTCTGGAACACAAACCCGGAAGCGACGAGACCGAATAGCCGAAATTCGCCAAGATGGTAAGCTGAGATGGAGACGGGACCAGGACGAGGACGGGACCAGAACGGGACCAGAACGGGGCGAGAACGGGACGAGAGAGAGAGAGGTCGGGCCAGAAGCACACTGACACTCTTTGTCCAGGCCTACCGCATCATCACCCAGGTCGTCATCACCGGCTCGCGCGTGCTCGGCCGCGCCTTCACGGAAGCGTACAAACAGGCCAACGCCTCCAGCCAGTATGCGCGCGCCCAGGCCAAGGCGGGCGGTGCGGCGGCTGGCGCCACGGGCCGCGCCAACCTGTCGTCCGGCATGACCATTGACGAAGCCGCGCAGATCCTCAACGTGCCGAAGCCACCACCGGGCGGCGGGTCCACGCAGGCGGCGCTCAACTACAACATGGAGGAGGTGATGGACCGGTTCAAGCGGCTGTTTGACGCCAACGACCCGCAAAAGGGCGGCAGCTTCTATCTGCAGAGCAAGGTTCTGCGGGCGCGCGAGCGGATTGAGGCGGAGGTGGGCCCGGCGCTGGAGCGGGCGGCGCAAGAGGCCGAGACGAAAGAAGGGTTCAAGCCGAAGCTGTACAAGGACCGGTGATGGGGCTGACGAAAGGACGAAAGGATGACAGCTGAACCGGAAAGCCCCTCTTGAGTCTCCCCGAGGACGAGAGTCTGGTCGACGACATCCTACATGGCCGATTTCACTTTCCCACGAGGCCCAACAAGAGGCCCAACAACAACCTGAAAAAAATCTTCACTCTGACATTTTCGGCATAGCTCAGGCGTTATTTTGTTTTGTTTTTTTTGCATGTTTATGTTCTTTAGCTTTTTCCATGGACGACTATTCTCTTCTTCCCTCTTTGTCTTTTTCTCCCTTTTATTTTTTTCTTCAACGGAGATTTCCAAATATTTACAAATTGTCTAGAGGGGACGAGGAGAAGGAGCGGTCGTCTGGTGGTCAGTGGTCCGGACGTGGAACTCGGATGTCACCATCCAGTTGTGTATAGCTACGGGTATATTGTGTACATCATCCGGCGAGCATTCAACGGGGAAAGGTAAACACGCAAGGGGGAGAGATAGAAAAAAAGAAGAAAGGAATATCACATAGATTATACATGACAGCGAGTGGCCTCTGTTCAGACAGACAGTAGAGTTTGCACTCAAGAAGAAGATGCCGATGGCGACAGGATACTGTGCCAGTGAAGACAGCATGGACAACCAACTGAAACAAGCTGTGCTTGTACGAGAAGCATGGGCGAGTCTGAAATAAACACACTGGCCGACCTGCGTGGCTCCCGGAATGTTCTGCCTGTTCCGTGTTTCCATGAGGCATGCCATCCAGAAAGGGCCGGTCCGTCTTGTCGGGTCTTGTCGCGTTGGGTCCTTGCATGTTTAGTTGGGTCTTGCTGTGGCAATCAAGCTGAGGCTCTTGCGCAAGCCACGTTTTGGCCATATGCTTACGCTGCACATTATCGCATGTTCGCCTGTCTCTTGTTTATTTCATTGTTCGGCGAAACCTTGGGGGAAATAACGCGGTGCGAAAACAATTACAAACGTTATGCATATTCCAGGCTTTTTTGCCACCCCCATTGATTCTGTCGCATGGCTCTCACAAGCTGGCTAAATTGGGGATTCACGTTTCTGTTCAGAACCAGGTGACCACGAAACCTGGTCGTGTTTAGAGATGCAAACGAGAGGAGAGACTTTCCAAAAAGAACGAAAGAAAGAACAGCTCTGGCGAATGTGAGAGCGTTCTCTTGCCCTGCAAAACCAGACGGCGATCTTGGCCCCTGGAGTGGACAGGATTCAGATACACGGGATGAAAGGCAACCTCTCATTCTTGTCAGTTTGTGTTCTTTTCTGTTAACCAGAGGGCGAACGACCCGAGCGATCGTCAGCGAAGTGCGAGCCGAACATGCAGACAAGATGGCAAAAAAAAAACCCCCCCCCAAAAAAACAAGGGATGCAACGTTCTCGCGCAGTCTCTTTTTGTTCTTCGTCCCGCTTTCCCTTATGCAGAAGCGGCTGCACGTGCCAGCCTGGCGCTTTCAATGCCGTTGCATGAACGATGCGATCTTGATCGTCGGCGACGAACCATTCTTCCAGCTTTTCCAGACAACTTTCTACTCTCTTCTGTGCATATTCTGCCGGCAAGGTAGGTCCTGCCTGTCGGCCCATGCCACGATCCCCTTCTTTCGCTCGGGTGCCCAGTTCCTTGCCGGCTTTGACCGGTCAGATCACCATCCCGACCCTGTCACATCGAGTCTTGCGCGCCCGATATCTGGTGAGATTCGAGAGAATTCGGATAGCCAAGTGAGCTGGTAGTGTGCAGGGGTGCTGCAAGAAAGTTGCCGGCCCGGAGAAAAGAACGCAATACAATCCCGTTCACGACGCCCGACGAATTTAAATTGAACGGCAGTGCGCAGATGCCATGGGCCAATCCGAGGAGACAAATGGGAATGTGACTGAAGGGTACAGAGTGGCACGGTAAAGAGAAGGAAAAAAAAAAAGACATGAACGAGTGAATGCATACTACATGCGTAAGATACATAACTCGACTGAGCGTGCTTGAATAGATGAATACCATGCATGAGCGCACGGGTGTCTACCTCAGCCCGCGTCATCCTCTTGATTAAACGGCACGCCAGTCGACCCAAAGAGGAATGCAGGTAAGCCGCAGCCAAGGGACTTGTGGTTTTGCTTGTTTGTGTGGAAAGCGGAAAAGAAAAAAAGAAAGCAGAAAGGAACAGGAGGCAAGAGAAAGGAGCCCCCGGGTGGCCAGACGTCAATATGGCCAGAAATGCATTTGCCCTTCCTGTTTCTGTTCAATGGCAAGACATGGCCACTCTGTCTTGTGTGTTCTCATGCTCATTCTTCACAATAACAAGGCCAGGCGTGCTTTGTAAGAACGGAGCAGACCGCCGGCATGGCCAGAGAAAGAACCGCCCGCATTTGCTCTCTCTATTTGCTGCCCTCTCTCCTCGGGGCCCTCCCTGCTCATTCGATCCCGGTTTCCACGCCATGTCTGATGGCCATCGACACCACCGTTCGACCGATCTTTTCCATGGTTCGGGCACGCAGCACCCACATCACCCAGACTTTTTTTGGGCGCCCTACGCACACCCCTACTCACACAATCCGTGCCGGGCGAGCCACCCGGCACATGCCCAAGGTTAATTGGATGCACAACCACCAATGACCTGTCAAGACAGACAGGGATGGGAACGAAAGGCTCCGATCTGTTCTGAGCTCAGACTTTTCCGAATGTCTTTTTGGGGGAGGTGGAAAAGGCATGGCCCAGTCGCCTCGGACCTGGTCCGATGCTGTCATGCTCCTTTTTCCGTACCTCGCTGTTCTGGGTTGCCATGTACCTTTTCTCGCCTGCTCAGGGGACCTCAGTGCAGATTGGCAGATTGATGGATTGAATCGATGTAGAATGGGATGCAAAGTCCCGGCCTGATGGGCCCGGCCCCTGCTTGCCATCCCATCCGAAGTGACGACTTTGCAGAGCAGTTCATGAAAAGGGGTGATCGAACCTGCAGACAGCCATACATGTACTCGTACTGCTGCTACGGTGCGTCTGCAGTGGCACTGCTACCCCCGTTGACGGCCTGTTCCCAAAGTGCCTCTTGGTCCTTGATCCCCAAAAAGGCATCTGCCCTTTTTCTCTGTCTTCCCTCTCTTTCCATCTCGGTCTGTGTGTTCTCAGCTCGCCATTTAGAGCATCACACCCTCCCACTCCCCGGAGACCACACCCAGACATACGCCCCAAGGACACACCCTCCCAGCTTTTATTTTCTCTGGCTATCTGACGTTCTGGATTTCTGGTTATTCGTCCCCCCCGTTCCGTTCCAGTCTTGATCGTGTTGCCTTCCTTCCCTTCCGCTTGTCTCAATTCTCCTTTGCGCCGGTCGTTCTCTTCTTCTCCTTCGGCTTTCCTCTCACGTCGACCTTCCAAAAGTCGAAACAGCATCGCGTTCCTGCCACGCTCCCCTTTCTTTGTTCTTGCGCTGGCTCTTTGTTCCGGCCTTTGCGATCTTTTTGTAGCATACGATTTGCCGGGCTGTGCATGTCCTGTTGTTTGTTCATATTAACCCTTCTTTGTGTTGCCCCGATATCCCTGAAAGCCTTACACGAGAGCACTGCCCTTCCGTTTGCGATCAGAAAAACGCGCTGCTTCCAACCCTGTGCCTGGGTGGTTGGCGCATCACAGGATTGAAAATCTTGCTCAAAGAAAAGGCGTATTCCTTGACTGGAGAGAGTCCAGAATACCCGCGCCGGAAGCCGCAACCAATCGCCTTTCTACTCAGTTGCTTGACAATTTCTTGACCTTTTTTTTTCTGCATCTGGATTCTTAGTTATTATTCTCTCTCTCCTCTTTCCCTCTTTTTTTCTTTTCCACTTTCAACTCCAAGCTGGGCATGATGCACAACTCGACAGGACCATGTTGATTCGATGGGGCCTTCGAGTCCTGCTAGCTGGATGCTCAGTGGCGAACGCCGTCCCCATGCAGCAGCCAGACGCCCGAGCAGCAGATGCATCACCGCGCCGGATCGTGTCCGTACTTGCGCCAGTCACAATGCCAGCACCGACACTTGCCCGGCCGCCGATGCCAGCTGCCGTGTCAGGACCACCGGCGACGAGTACCACGCCACGGCTGGACGAGAAGCTGCCTCGAGTCAAGCTCCGACCGCTGCGGCGCAGAAGCGATAGCAACAGCTGCAGTCACAGCAATGCCTCCACCAGCACGAGCATCATCATCGCTGACAGCAGCAGCAGCAGCAGTAGTGAAAGCATAGCGTGAGTTTATTATTCTCTCTCTCCCTCCTTTTCTCTTGTCTGAAAAACAAACAAAAAAAAAACGGGTTGGCATCCTGATCTGATACTGGGACAGCATCGTATCGTTGTCCGTAGCCGGGCCGACAGCGTCAGCGCCCATGGCAGAGGGGCCAGCGCCGGGCGCGGTGGCGGCCACCCCCCTGGCGACCACCAAGACGCCCGCGGTCCTGACCACGGTCGTGGTCGTCACCGACACGGCGACCACCACCACCACCGTGCCGGGCAATGCCCGCGCCACGTCACAGGTGACCGCCATCGTCACCACCACTCTGACGCAGCCCAACCCGAGCCAGGTGACCAAGACCAGCACGGTGACCGTCACGTCCTTGACCAAGAGAGCCATGGCCGTGACAATACGGCAGCGACGACGACGACGACAACGAGGACTACGACAGCGGCAGGACGACCCGACGTCGACCTCGACGGTCACGTCCACGACCACCAGTTCGGTGACGGTCACCGTCACCGACGGCGGAGTCGACACGGTGACGAGCACGATCAGCAGCACGGTCACGGTCACCGTCACAGCGCCGCCGGAAACGACGACCGTCTTCACGACAACGACGACGACGGCCGCGGCGTCGCCATCGGCGTCTCCTCCGACAACGACGACGACAGAGCCCCAATCCACGCCTCCTCCCCCGACACCGACGGAGACAACATCGACACCCCCCAAAGAGTCATCCTCCACAGAGGTGCCGCCGCCGCCACCACCATCGTCATCATCATCACTGCCGCCATCACCACCGCCACCACCACCACCACTGCCGTCATCAGCTTCGCCGTCCCAATCGACATCTCCGACTTCTCCATCCCCGACCGTCATTACACCGTCGATTTCAGCGACTCCGCCACCGACAGGAACCGAGACGTCACCTCTTCCGTCGACAGCCAGCAACAGCGGAACACCACCGCCTCTTCCGCCCTCCAGCGGCTCCCGTAGTGCCACCTTGAGCACACCCCCATCCGCCCCTCCGTCTACCTCCCCGATGGAGATGACGTCGGGACGGTCGTCTACCACGGGCGCGGCCACGTCTAGCCGTGCTTCCTCCTCCTCGACCAGTTCCCAAAGCACCTCGTCCGGGACATCGTCTCCCACCACGTCGCCCTCTCCGTCCGGCGAGCCCTTCCCGCTGGGCAACACGTTCGGCCTCACCGCGACCCAGATCGCCGGCATCGTCCTCGGCGTCGTCGCCTTCACCCTGTTCTTGCTGCTCATCGGCATGTTCCTGCGGAGGTTCATCCGCAGGCTGCGTGCCCGCCGCCGGGCCGCTGGCTGGGCCGACCAGGAGCAGCAGCTCACGCCCCCCCTCCTGCTGACCACCTTTGCCGGCACTACGTTCCCAGGCGGCACTCGCTTTTCGGGTGACGCGCTCTTCTCGCCGGGCCTGTCCCCCGGCATCGCCCCCGCCTTTTCGCCCGGCATCTCGGCCATGGGCTCACAGACGCGCCTGCGGCGGCAGACAGCCGACGGCACCGAAGGCAGGGCTGTCCTCACTGGCGGTGCTGGCAGAGGCGGACGCATCCTGCAGAGGCAGCACGTGACGCCACCGCTGGGGGGAACGAGTGCGGGCGGCGGCCCCAACGAGGTGCGCGTGGTGATCCAGCCGCCGCCGACGAGCTGGGGCAGCCAGAGTGCGGGCGGCGGCGGTGGTGGTGGTGGTGGTCCTGGTGGTCCTGCGCGGAGTCCGCGCCAGTGGCCGCTGCCGCCGGGTCACATGGGCCCGCCCGTGAGCATGGAGATGGAGGACACGACGGGCGACAATACGCCGTACGACCCGGGGGCATGGAGCACGGGCAGTGAATTCGGCACGGGCCGGGGGGAGGACGGAGGTGGAGGTGCCGGTGTATTGCCACCGCAGACTCACCGCCCGCCCGAAATGCAGCAGACGGGCAGTGGCATGACGACGCGCAGGGAGTCGGGTGTGCCGAGCTCGGCCGTGCTGGGGCCAGGCGACTGGGGCGGCAGCGGCAATGGAGGGGGCCATGGGGAAGGTGCGGCTGGAACTGGAGGAAGCAGCTTGGCAGGACCGAGCAACCAGAGCGACAGCAACCAGAGCAACCGGGCGAACCACGGGAGCGAAGACGATGCTGGATCGCACCACAATGGCAACGACAACAGGGATAATAGTAATAACAACAACCAGAACAACGATATCAATGTGCCCCAGGGCGGGTGGCGAAACCGCAGTCGATGGACATTTGGGAGTGTGCAATGAGCAGAGGTGTTTAGACGTTCTGGGGGGTTGCTCCGAGGAACATATCAGGAGTTTGATTTTGCAAAGGGGCCCTCTTTGACTCTTTTCTGGTTGGATTCTGGTTTTTTGGTTTATATATCTTTTTTTTTTTCACTTATTCCCCCGTTTCATTTTTTTTTCATTTTTCTTCTCTTTTTTCCATACATGACTGCAACAGACAGGCATCTCAGATATAAACATAGCCAAAAGATATCCTGACACAAATGTAGAATTGCAATAGAATACATTGATTGGGTCATAGGTAGTCTTGGACACGGTAGGGCGAAAGATCCCTCCCGAAAATAAAACCACATGCGCGCACCCGTAACGCAAGACCCCTCCAACTCGATCGTGATAAAATATAATAATACCTCAAACATACAATGACCTGTAAAATCACCGGCCAACCTCTTCGGTAATACTTTAAAGCTTTCTCCTACCTCCCTAGAGCTCTCTTATCCTTCCGTTTTCAAAAAGTTTTCTGATGTTTTAAAATTATTTTTTATTTTCTGAAGAGTACTCCCCGGTTTCCTTAAAACACTCCTTTACTTCTTATACTTCTCCTCTTCCCAGAGAAACCATCCATCACTTAATAGGAGAAGCTCGGGCTGATCTTAACGAGTGGGCAAAGCTATATGGATTTGCTTTTATAGTTGGCCAGTCTAGAACGAATCGTCAATTCTATTTTCCTGCAGTTTTTATATACATAAACCAAGAAAGTCAAAAGGCAGGACAGCAGAGCCGGAACTGGAATGGAACCTACCGGGGCTGGAAGGCACACAGCGTGTGCATCAACACGAGGATGGACAGTGAAACGGCGTAATACTGGGGGACATTTGTAAATAGTGTTGAAATTATTTAAAGAATAGTATCTGGGGACTCCTGGACATAGTCCCCAGTGGCATGCTATCCATTACCATTACTCGGCGTTTCTCTGCTTCATTCGCTTCACCATCGCTTGGCCATCGCTTCGATATGATACATGTATTCGCGGATAATTTTCTGTTTTATCGGCGGAGGTGCATCGACAATAGCACGTCCCAACTGAGCCATTGCCGAGGCCAATTTCGTGCCAAAGGAAAAGCGCTGTGGTCGTCGTATCGAGCTCATGGCATTCCCAAGAATGATGCCGGTCTTGCGCGCCAGTTTGGAGATGTGGCGTCGGTAGAGCAGAGGCAGGTCCTTTTCCGCCTCCATGCAGGCTGTGTGGCAAGCCAGTCTCCAGACACTAAACACCGATTGGGGGCACTGCGTGGACATGGACGTCACAGTGTTGGTCGCCGTGGCCATGACCTTCTCCATGGTCTCCATTGCATATTCTGCATGCCGCCTCGTACGGATCTCGCTGAACCCCAAGATGTACGAGACAAGGCTTTTTCGCACTCCATCCTTCAAGACGGCGTCGTTCCCAGGTATCACATATGCGATTGCCTCCACCAGGAGCTCTCTCACAGCTGTGGCAACCCCATCCAGTCCGGCCACGATGGGCAGTGTAAGGTCCGCAGGGGCTGCGGTGGGCCCACTGTTCTCGAGAGTGTATGGCGGTGCGGGCTCAGAGGGCGACACGGAAGAGGAAGACGTATTGTCGGATGAAGACGGCACCTGGCCCTGATCAAAGATGTTGGTATAGGTGATGCTCCACACTTCCCCGGGTGCCGGGCGATGCCTGCGGCCCAGGTTGCTGATTCCTGTTGAGATTCTTGTTGCAAGTCTTGTCATGGTGGTGGCGATGGAAAAGACAAAAAAGTGGCGCGTTTCTCGTTGTTGGCGGTTCTTTGTCTTGTTTTTTATTTTCTTTTTTCGGTGTTTGTTCGAGTTATGTTTCGTTCTATTCGAGAAGGTGAACGGGCTCGAGCAATGTTGATCTGACTCGTGTGGACAGTAGGGCGGAAAGGAGGGAACAAGAAATATGGTAGAAAAAAAAAAGATATCACTCCTGACAAAGCACGCACATTATATTTTCGGGCCTATCACTTGGTTTCTTTTAGGGTTTCTGTGATTGTTAATAACAGGATTTGTAGAGAAGCAAAATAGAAAAGAAAACAGCGCAAAAAAAAAAAGAAAAAAGCGCAGAACCCACACTGAAACGGAAACATCACTGTGTGAGGGAAGACACACACATACACACACACACACATACACACGTAAATATTGAACCTAATCTGCGGATGCTACGCAAGGCACGGCTGCGAACGGCCGAGTCAGTGCTCTTTTTCCACAGGCGTCTGTTGGTTCGCAGCCAGGTGACGACTGCAGCCTCGCGCTAAAAGAGGAAACTGACGTCAACCAAAATGGGCACTTACACGCCTTTTTGTTCACGTGCCGGCCAACGTGACTACGAACTACCGTGGAGGGGCAAATCAGAGTTTGGTGTACGCCGCGCGCACCTAGCAAAACCCGGCAGTCTTTTCCTAAGCATTCTATCTAGTGACAAAACGCAAACTGTTATGAACACATTTTCTGGACCGTTCCTTGGGATGGCTCTGGTGATGCTCCTTTGTCTTGGTGTCCCCCGTCTGTGCACGTCTCCCCAGACAGCCCAGAGAGTGGTGTGAGCCGCGTTGGACTGGCTGGGTCGTTCAGTCCCATGACCAGACTCTCTTGGCTCCCAGTCCACCGTTGGCGGTTGGCACTGTCCTTGTTGTCCTCGTCCTGGAGGATGATGCCCAGCCCGACACCGCCACCCGGCATACCCTCCAAGCTCTTCTCTGACGAGAGTTGCTGATTCTGTCTCTCCAGGTCTTCCGCTTCCTGGCTGGCCAGGTCCAGATACTGCTGGTAGTCCTCGTCGTCCAGCAAGTTCGAGCTCGGTCGCCGCGTGAGGATGCCAGACGGCGACGACGGCGTATGTGCCACTTCGTCGTCTGCGTCATTTTCATCCTCGTGGTCTGGCTGAAGGCCAAGGTCCAGCGTCAACAGCCCATCCTGGTCCTCTGCCATGCCCCCCCTGTCCCCTCCTTGTTGTTGCTGCTGCAAGCTGTATTTGTTGCTGTGGCCGGAGCCTGTTCGACTGCGCGGTGCCATTCCACTCACAAAGCTTCGCAGACTCAGCGTGGTGGGTGTCCTGTGGACAGTCGACGCCGGCGGTATCGTCTCCACGGGTATGGGCGGGACCGGCAAGATGCTTCGCAGGACCTTGGCGTCGGTGGCTGGGGGCTGGCTCACATTGACGCAGCTGCTGCTCGCCTCTCCCGCAGCCGAGGCGAAAGCCGTGCTGCCCTCGGAAAAGGGCCGCGAGCTGGCGGCCGTGGTTTCGCTGCGGATGTGCCGCAGAAGACTGCCGGGCTGTTGGCCGTTGCTGTCGTGTTTGTGGCTGCCCGTGCTGCTCTGTCGACTGCGTGGCAGCGGGGTGGTATGGGCCCGTGTCCAGGGGTACCCGTGGTAGCTGACGACACTGGTCAGGTTGACACTGTTGTCTTCCTGGTCGCGGCCGCCGTGTCCATGCCGGTTTCGGTGAATTCGATAGCTCTGGCGGTGCCGTTGCAAACGCGTGGACAGCCGGCTGGTAGGATCGCCCAGGCCGAGACGGGGCACGGCCCGGGCGAGCAGAGGGCGCAGCATCGGCGCCGAGGCGCAGATGATGGCCATGTCGCATTCCAGAATGGTCATGACAAAGAAGCCCAGCGTGTTGGCGACCTGTGTGCGGCTGCTGCCGCTGTGGTTGCTCGTATCACCGCCACCGCTGGCGGGCCGGTAGTGGGCATGCAGACTGAGCTGCAGCCGGGTCAGGCTCGCGGCAATGACAAACACGCCCAACGACAGCACAAACACGAGGGCCATGCGCTGGCGCGGCGGCAAGCCCAGACGGCTGATGCACGGCAGCACCAGCAGGATGAGCCAGGCGTCGGTGGCCGTGTGGAGGCTGGCGCTGGCGATGAGCAGGGGCCGAAAGGCAAAGCAGACCCCGACGGGGCGGTCGAAGAAGAGACCCGGACCCGGGTGGCACTGGAGGATGCTGATGGCCAGCAAGGGCAGTCCGTAGGCGACAACGGCGACCAGCGTCAGCCATGCGAGACGACGCTCACGCGGCCGCGTGTCGGCGGCAAACATGCGCAGGTACAGCGCCAACACCGAGAGCTTGGTGAGGCAGAGGCAGAGCTGGTACAGGATGAGGCCGAGGTAGGTGCGCAGCATGTAGGCCGCGACGGTGGCGGAGTCGTGTCCGGAGATGGACTCGCGTTCTGTCGCGAAAGCGCCGGCGGAAGAGGTCCTGCCCTCCTCCACACTCACGACACTGGCCCAGATGACGGCGTGCCGGATGTTGGGTGTGAGGGAAGCAATGCTGTAGACGACACAGACGCCTGTCGAGACGAGCCAGGCCAGGGCGATGAGCGTGTCTTCCCAGAACCACCTTCGCAGCAGCACCAGACGGGACCAGGCCCGTGCGACGACGACGACGGTGCAGACGGCGTGTGGGAGCAGCAGTCCGACGAGGATGCCTGTGGTGCTAACATAGTGCGATCCATGGTGGCGATGGTACGAGGATGATGTGTCGTTGCTGCTGCCGCCGCTGCTGCTGCTGCTGCTTCCGTCTATTGGACTTGTACCGTTGTCGTATCGCGGATGCAGGCCATATGCCATCTTGGCATTTTGTATGGTTGACCCTTGGGGGGGGGGATTCTGGGGGTCTGTCTTTTGGTGTCACTGCAGTGCCATGCTCATGCAATTGCGATCTTTGCAGAATGTACAGAGAAGAGGAAACTGTGACCACAATATACCCCAGGCTGAAAAAAAAAAAGAAAAGGCCAACCAGGGACAGCCAGCATCCGTTCGCCGGGCAGAGAGGGCCGGACATGGCGGCAGTCTGTGTGTGCATGCGCATGTGCATGCAGTGCGTGCACGCCATCTAGCCAGGTGGAAGCTGGGTTGCGTAAAGTGGCCACTACCAGTCGACATGCGAAGACGGCATTAGGGGCCATCCGTATGTGCATCCATAGTGTATGTATGGCCACACTCTATCCGGTATTTCCCAAAGACCATGCCGGGCAATGGTCTTATTGCATGGCATGTATGTATGGGATGAAGGGAGTTGCACTAGCAAGACCTTGCAGCAGTCCCTCGGAACAGCGTGGATTTGCGAATGAAGGAGAGTCGGCCTGTCGTGCCGTCTCCCATCTCGAGAGAAGGCAAAAAACAAAAAAATCAAAAAAAAAAAAGAAAAACATCAAAGGAAAACAAGCATGGTGCCAGAAAGGGGCTGCTGTCACTGTGGGGGATACCAATATGGAGAGTTCATGCTGTGGTGCTGAACGGGCTGGAAGACCATCGCGGAGAACCGGCCTCCGGTGGTTCGCTAGTTTGGGCCAGTTTGGACCAGGGTTGGGCTCCTTAACCAGCGTGCTATTATGAGGCGGCATGGCACTTTAGGCGAGCTGTCTCTGCTCATTCTAAAGAGTGGCAAACGGGAGACGCGTTGGATGGATCGCAAGATGGACACGGTGCACTGTTCACGTTGGTCTATTGTTGGACTGAATCAAACTCCTCTTTTCTTTTCCCTTTGCTCATCGAAGAAGAACAGAAACTCCACAAGGTGGTGGCTGACACAACTCACGAAAAAGAGGAAGTCGATGCGGTGCAAAGGATGCGCTGCAAAGGAATGTTTCCACACAGTTGGACTCCGCTTTGATGATGAGTCAGACAAGACCCGCCCTCCCCCCAATTAATATCCAGATCAATGCTCTCAACAGGCAAGCGGTTGGACCTCACCAGCTGGGCGGTACAGCAGGCTGGACAACCCATATCCCGGATCGGCTGGCCTCCAGCACAAGCTGCACGCAGAAGCTGGTGTGCGCCTGAGGAAGCTTGACTGTGCAGAACTCCATCCATTCGTTCGCCGGCGCTCGGTCTCGTGCATCGTCCATTTCCGCTCGTCTCTCCCCCTGTATGGAGATGGAGGCAACCCGTACCATGCGCGTTGGCAGACGCAGTCGAGACGGCCGTGGCGTCGATGCCCACGCCGCGCCCAGATGGTCCGTCTCGTCTCGTCTCGTCCGGTCCCTTTCCCTCACGCCTTGGTCCGCACCAGCCCCTTCCAGTAGTCAAAGCTGTTCTCGTCGCTCTGCAGCTGCCACACGCGGCCTGTCGGCCGGTATGTTGTCGTCCCGCTGCCGTCCGCGGCGCTGTATGCCGAGCTGTACCGGCTCGCCTCCTCCGCCACCACCTCCTCCACCCGCAGCAGACCCCAGTCCGCGCTGATCCCCAGCACGCGCGCCTGCGGCGCGCCCGCCACCGCTTCGAGCGTCACCACCTGCCCGCTGTGCAGCCAGTGCTTGTAGTACCGCGCTTCCAGGCTCGTGTCCGCGCTGCCGCCGCCGAAGCCGTAGCGGCAGAACTGGCGGTACGCCGTCTCCAGCCGCGGCAGCAGGCTCGCCAGCAGCTTCTCGACCCGGACGGGGTACCGGCGGTACGTGTCGGCCGGCAAGACGTGGCGGGCCAGGGCGTCGACGCTCGTGGTCGGCCGCTGGTTGGTGGTGTTGAGCCCGATGCCGACGACGACCTGGTAGTGGCCGTTGCTGAAGGAGCAGTGCGAGAGCATGCCGCCGATCTTGATGTACGGCGGGCGGGACGCGTCCTGGACAGCCGCTGGGTCGCGCGCGTACACGTCGTTGGGCCACTTGAGCCGCACATCCAGCGCCGCGAACCCGGGCGCGTACGCGTGGATGGCCTCCACGATGACCAGCGCCGCAATGTACTGCAGAAACACGACGGGCCGGCTGCCGTCGTCGCCGCACGCCGAGCGCGCCGGGAACTTGTGCGGGTGGTGGATCACCGTCGAGAAGATGAGCTGGCCGTCCGGCGCCAGCCAGACATTGGCGCCGCGGCCGCGGCCGGCCATCTGGGTGGTCGCCGTGAACGTGAAGCCCGAGGGCAGCGTCGACAGCAGCGCCGGGTTGGTCTCGAGCAGCGTGTTGGTGCTGGTGGTGACCTTGGCGTACATGATCTGGTTGCCCCATTCGAGGGACGGATTCGCGGAAGCGGAAGCGGAGGCGGAGGCGGAGGCGGAAGCCGCTGGCGAAGCGGACGTGGACGGCGACGGCGCCGGCGGACGCCGAGGATAGGCATACTCCCGCGCAAACGGGGGCTGCGCTTCCAGGTCCTTGCGGTAGGCCAGCAGCCACCGGTAGAAGAGGCCGACGTCAAAGGCGGCGATCTGGCTGGGCCAGCCGCCCTCGTAGAAGACGAGGCGGGTGGTGATGCCGGGAGGATTCGACGACGGCCCAGACACCGCCGAGTCGCCGTCGCCGTCGCCTCCGACTCCGCCGCCGGCAATCTCGTCCACAATGTGCGCGGGCAGACGGGCCTCGCTGCCGGTGCCGATGCGGCGCTGGTGGCGCACATGGTTGGTGTGGACGAGGGAGCGCCAGATTTCCTGCCGGACGAACGGGCTTAAAGGCGGCGGCGGGGCGACGTCCTCGTCGCGGTCGCTGCTGCTCCCGCTGCCCGCGGACCCCCGCAAGGCGCGCCCGACGGCCTGGCGCACGAGGTCGATCATGCGGTCAAAGTCGCGGCGCTCCTGCTGGTACTTGGCGCGCCAGTCGTCGATGGAGAGGGCGTCCATGTCGGCGGTGGCCTGGTGGATGCCGTCGTCGTCGTCTTCGTCGTCATCGTCGTCTTCGTCGTTGTCGTCTTTGTCCGCGTCCGCGTCCACACCGTCGTCCACATCTTTCGTTTCCGTCCCACCTCCTCTGTTGTCTGTCTCCGGCCCCGTCCGCGCTTCCTCTTCCTCGACCGTCTCGCCCTCCTCCTCGTGGGCCGCCGTGGCCCGTATGATGTCCACAAACAGGCTCTCGTCCAGCGTGGCGGCCACCCCGGCCGCCACGCGCTGGACCAGGTCGGCCAGCTTGGGGTAGCGCAGGGCGCGGTCGACTAGGCCCATGAGCATGGCGGTGCTAAAGGCGGTGCGGGTGGTCGTATCGCTGTGCTCCAGGCTGTCGTGGTAGACGACCGGGGACGCGGGCCAGTCGCGGGGGGTGTCGTCGGGCCGGATGAGGAAGAACTTGTCTTTGCCGCCTTGGATGATGACCGGGCCTCGTTCGTCGTCGTCCATGCGGCCGTGCCACACTTTGTGTCCGAGCAGCTGGAACAGGAGCTCGTCGGCCTCGTCCGTGTAGAGCGTCGTGATGTGGTGGGTGGTCAAGTGCTGCGGAAGCGAGCTCTGGGCCGCGGCTTGGGCCTGGAGAGAAGCGGACGAGGACGCCTCCCTGCCGCCGACATCGAGGCCCAGCTTGCGCAGACAGGCGACGAGAAACCGCGATCGTGCCCGTGTCGGGGGAGCGTCGTCCTGGCGCAGCGTCTCGAGCATGGCCTGGTAGTTGGGCAGGTCGGGCCGCTCGACCAGGTTGGCGGGCTCGAACTCGGGATGCGGGCCTGTGAGGAGAGCTGCGCCGTCGCCGACCTTGACGTAGATGACCGCGGCCCGGCTGTCCTTGGCGCCGCCGTCGACGTCAATGTCCGGTGGGTAGCTGGCCAGGACCTCGACGCCTTCGGTCGAGGCCGCGTCCACAAACACGCCGCCACCATTGTAGTAGCTGTAGGCAGACGGGGGCAGCGCGTCGGCCTGTCTCCTGCTGGACCGGCCGCCAGACCGCTTGCCACGGCCTCCACGGCCTCGGCCACTTTTGACGGCGGGAAAGGCGTTCCCGTGGATCGTCAGCCGGACGGCCCGCGCACCAGACTCGGTGTGGTAGGCAAACCCCTTGTAGGCGCCGCCGCGGCAGATGCCCGGAAAGAAGGCGAGCTCGCGCGTGCCAATGACCTCGAGGGCCGGGTTGCCGACCTCGAACTCGCACTTTTGGCTGGCATAGTAGCCGCCCGCACAGAAGCCGAGGTAGCGGCCGCCGGCGCGCACATACTGGCTGATGCGCCGATTGCCGGCGCCATTGAGCACGCGGCCGTAGGGCACATCGGCGCCGCCCGGAATCACGAGCAGCGCGCAGGTGGCCGGCCAGGGCTCCTTGAGCAGGGCCGCCTCGCCGATGGGAATGACGGCATAGTTGGGATAGAGGAGACGGCGGAGCGTCAGCAGGCAGTGGCGCACCGACTCCGAGGTGGTTCCGGGGCCTGGACATTGGTGAGCATACCGACTGCCGCGAGACACGCAAGAGACACGCTAGAGACACGCAAGAGACTTACCCGAGTAGACGAGCACGTTGAGTTTGAGACCGACCATGGCTGAGTGCGCGCTGCCACAAAACAAGTGACGATGGTGAGGCTGTTGGGCGGAAGGAGAGCTAAACATGTATTTTAGTGGATGAGCGCAGCAGCGATTAGGGGATTGGCCCGTGGATAGCTGCTAGCTTTTTCGCAGAGGCGTTCACCGCCTAAGTGTAGGCGCTAATACGTCCAGCCCAGCTAGTACCCCAAAGCAATCGTCTTATTCAACCGTCGACAGCTCTCTTTGTGGAGTGACGCAGCAGACAATTCGGAATCCCCCCTCCCTCAACCACACGCGCGCCAAACAAAAACAAAAAAAAAACCCCCAGCTCTGTGTCCCAGCCATGTCCAAAGACGAGAGCAACGCCGCCGCCGAGCAGGCGCAGCAGGAGGAAGACGACGACGAGCCCGACGAGTGGTGAGTGGCGAGTGGCTCCGAAGGGGCGGAGCCGGACGTCCGGTCCGGGAGAAAGACACAGCTCGCTCACACACGCGGATTCACAGGGACAAGAGGATCTTCAGCACCGGCTGTGCTGGTGGGTGCAGACCTGAGGAAGACGCCGTTCTCCGAGACGCAGAAGCTGACAAGAACAGACGAGAACATGAAGCTGACGGATTGCTACTACGACACGAAGGACTGGCGCCAATGCAGAGAAGAGGTATGTCAGAGACGAAGCCACGGAGCGGGAGAAGAAAGACAAAGAGGAAGACCACAACAAGGCAGCGAGAAAGAGACATCAGCTCACAGCACCAGTTGGCCCGGTTTCGCGAGTGCTGGAAACAGCACAACAACGACGTGCGCACCAGCATGAAGGACGTCGAGCCGGAGAAGAAGTGAATGCAAAAGGCGCAGGCGGCAGGCCAACGAAAACGGCACTCGTACCATGTAACTACATACATACATCTCTTGTACAATAGACTCCTCTCACGAACACACCACGTCCCGGACTTGGCTGAGCCCCAGGCGGGGAAACCTCTCTGAAAATACAGGGCAGCGCCACACCTTTCCAGGCTGGTTCCTGCGCGGCCTTCTGATTGGCCCGACCCGCCCCAGCTGGACCCTCCCAGCCTCTCAAAATCTCCAATCCGAATCTTTTCTACTAATTTTGTCGTGCATCCAGATCGTCTCCTCTTTCCCAACCCTTCCCGCCCGTTTGCCGTCTCCTCATTCTCCCTCCTCCCGCCCCCCATCTCGACACCCGCCCTGCAGTTTTCACACAATGGCCACCGCACGTGTCGTCCAGACCCTGCCGCCGGTCTCCCAGACGGTCTCTCGGCGGCTCGTCCTGCGCAGCCGCGCCTCTCTTCCTCTCTTGTCACAACAGCGCACAGCTCAACAAACGGCGACCGCGATGGCCCGACACAGCAACGATAACAGAAACACGGCCTCCCGCCATCGGTCCTTCCACGCGAGTGCACGCACAGCCGCCACCTATGCGCCGTCGCCGCGAACAGCCGCCAAACCGCGTACTGCCACCACGGCTACCACCGCCGCCGCCGCGCCCGCATCCAAGACGGCCACCCGGGCCTCGTCCGCGGCGTCGTCGCCGCCGTCGTCGGCGTCCGCCGCACCCAAGTCGGCCAAGGAAGCCACCGCCGCCGCGGCCCTCCCCCCCATCGACCTGAATGCCGATCCCCTCCCCGAGGTGCCGTCCTCGCCATCGTCCTCGTCGACGGGCGAGCCGGTGGCCCAGACGGTCGACTGGTCCTCCTCGTTCCACGGCCTGTCCACCACGGCCTTCCCGCCCGACGTCGCCGCCAAGCTCATGACCCCTCTCGACCCGGAGGACGTCGAGGTCAAGCCCGACGGCATCCTGTACCTGCCCGAGATCAAGTACCGCCGCATTCTGAACCTGGCGTTTGGCCCCGGCGGCTGGGGGCTGGCGCCGCGCAGCGACCTGACCGTGTCGCAAAAGGTGGTGTCGCGGGAGTACGCGCTGGTCGTGCAGGGCCGCCTGGTGGGCGTGGCGCGGGGCGAGTGTCCGTACTTTGGCGGCGAGGACGGCGTGACGACCGGGGGCGAGGGCTGCAAGTCGAATGCGCTGATGCGGTGCTGCAAGGATCTGGGGGTGGCGTCAGAGCTGTGGGACCCGCGCTTCATCCGCACCTTCAAGGCGAAGCACTGCCGCGAGGTGTGGGTCGAGCATGTGGTGTCCAAGCAGAAGCGCAAGATCTGGCTGCGCAAGGACTGTCCGCCGGCGTACCCGTACCAACTGTCGACCGGGTCGGCCAAGCCGGCGGTGCGGTGAGCGGGACTCTCTGGAGGAGAGGGGAGGAGACCGGACGACGGACAGGGGGAAAGGACAGCACGACGAAGAAAAAGATAGAACGACAATAGAGGAGGCATCACGGCAGGATATCCAAGCGCATCTCACAACAACAACAACAACAACAACAACACCACCACATTTTGTAACGATATCAGGGTGACAAAGTCTGGGCATCGGAGGGGGGCAATTGAATGAAAATGAACTACTCATCTAGAACCACGCATCGTTTCAGCGTTCGTGTAAGAAAGTGACCAATGCTGCAGAGTGTGATATGTGTGCACTGTCGTGCAGCTGTAAATTGAGTTGCAATGCAATACGTCTGTGAAGACGAGCGTCTCGACAAAAAACTAGACGTGAAAACAGAACCATATCAACAAAAAAGGGGACAAGAATAAATGCAGCAGATATATGTTTCCGAGAACCTGCCCATCCCATCCCTCTTCCTCCTTGTCCCATAGGCTTCGAAGTAAGCTCTAGAAGAAAGGCAAAAAAAAACCCCCCAAGTACGCCGTCTGGACCATTCACAGAAAAAAAACATCACCCTTGACCCAAACCTGTAACACGGTGCATGTCTCCCGTTCGACATCCAAAATCCGCATACAAAAAAAAAAAAAAAAATAGAACCTCAAAAAGCAAACAAAACAAAAAAAATAGCAGGAGCACAAGATGCAAGGAACCGTCTAGACTCTTATTAATATGTCTATTTGTCTGCCGACTGGTCCGCACCGCTCGCCTGTGCAGTCTCGCCACCGCTGCCCCAGATCCACGACGACCATGAGCCTTGGCCCGTACCGCTGACTGTCCGCCGCCGCCGCTGGCGCACTGTCGCAATGTCCTCTTCGGCACCGCTCTCCGCGTCAATCTGTTCAAACGCGTCGGCGGCTGCGGTGCCCCACACCGACGTAGGCGTGGCATCCCCACCACCGCGTTGGTGTGGTTCCGCGTGGTCCTCTTCTTCTTCCAGCTGCGCGGCCTCTTGGTCTAGGGCCGCCAGAAGCAGACGGAGGCGCCCCCGCTGGGTGGCAATGAACGTCGCACGCTCGGAATAGGTGGCCGGCTGATCCTGGGATGAGGTGCCGTCGTACGCGGGAGGGGGCGACGACGTCGAAGACGAAGCCGCGGCAGCAGCCGTGGCTGCTCCCGAAAGCGCCGAAGCAGCGGCTCCGCCCGCGGCACCGGTGGCCGTGCCGAGGGCCTGGAGTGTCCGTGACAGAAGAGTATAGTAGTCGCTGCCGTTGGCGGCGGCGCCCACGGGGCCCGGTGCGTCGGGCAGGATGCCCGACGCCGAGGCGCTGTCGACCCCGCCGGGCCAGCGCGCACTCGGCAGCGTGAACCGGGCGAGGAGGGATTGTGTGTAGGGGTAGGCCGCAGGCGGCGCTGCGGCCGAAGCCGCGGCAGCCTCGGCTTCGGTGGGCGGCAGGCCCAAGACGTGGGTGCGTAGGTAGGCGATGGCCTTGCGCAGGTATGCGATGCTTTCGGTCTTGAGGCGTTCGTGGGCGGTGCCGATGAACTCGTCGATGCGGGCTTCGTGTTCTTCGAGCCAGGGGTGGAGGTGGCTCAGGTACAGAATGCGGGCGCCCTGGGTCTGGGGCAGGACCAGGTACAGCAGGAAGAAGAGTCGCATGTAGTGGTAGAAGGGCACCCAGACCAAGATCCACTCGGTCCAGGCCTCGACGAAGATGACACAGGCGTAGACGACCCAGTACATGAGCCAGGGAGCGAGTTCGGCAGGATCGGCGGTTTTGAGGGCCTTGTAGGAGGCAAAGAGGGGGAACAGGAAGGAGGCGACGGACCTGGAGGAAGTTAGCAGAAGATCAAAATAAAGAAATCTTGAGGGGTTGACAAAGAATGCAAAGTGCGAGGCAGGAAGACAAAAGACAATACGAGCAAGTGGTGAGGACGTGGTGAAGCTCGTGATAGTTCGTCAAGAGTCAGGAAAAGAGCACGACTTACGCCAGAGCCTTGGGAAAGACGTCAAACATGGTGGCGGCTATGCGTAGGAAAGAAGACGTCAATGTGGAAAAGTTAAAAAAAAAAAAAAGAAAGAAAGAAACCTGGTAGACAAGAGCGTAGCAGGTTCGTACGGGCGAACAGAGTCGACTGGGGGGGACGAGGCAAAAGAAAGAGAAGAGAGAGAAGAAGAAGAAAAGCAAAGCGCAAAGAAATACAGAGAGACGGCTGAGAAGGGCCCCTCCTTGTCTTTCACAAGGCAAAATAAAAAAAGCGACCGGTCCGCAAGGCAGGAGCGATGGCGACGAGTAAGTGGACCGAGGAGAGCAAGTGACAAGAGAGAGAGGCAGAACGACGGGCCCGCGCGGATAAGCTGCGGGGTGAACCAGGCAGTGTACGGGTACGAAAAGAGGGGCGGTTCGTCCTTATCCAAGGCTGCAGGTGACCAAGCCCGTGGGCGCGTGCGGGAGGTGTGGCGGTCGAGCCAGGCGGGTTTAGGGAACCGGACCCCACTACGAGCCCCTGCTAGCGGGGGGTGCGGAACGGACGATATTATGGGTTGGCGTACGGTGTAGGTGAATGCGCTCCAAAGAGCCAACAATCCCAAGAACGACAAGTGCTCTCTGGGGCCAGAGCCTATTAGCGCCTTTGGTGCTAGCGCCAATATGTTGCTGCACGGGCGCACGCCGACGTCATCCAACGGCTGCAGTGGAGTAGGTGGGGGGGGGGGAGGGGGGGGCCTGATGGGTGGTGGTGGACGAGCAAAATGCACACCGTACTTGGAATGTCCGCGTTGCTCTTGTGAGCTCGTCTGTGCAAGCTAAGACGGGACCAGCTGACGCTGACCAGACCAGTCGCCGGGATGCATTGCAGTGGCACCTTTCTCTTTTGGAATTTCGTTTTCGGCAGAACAGGGTCCTTGGAAAAGAAATGTGGGTGGGTGTATGTGTAGACGAAAACAAAGCCAAGCACGAAATAGGAAAAAGAAAGCAAAGACGGACATTGGGAGGACAAAGAAAAGTGCACGTGGTCGTGGTTGGATTGAGAGACAAGGCACAGCTGGTCAAGGGAGAGGAGGCAAAGACGTGTGTGGAAGTACGAGCCCAAGACAGAAAGAAAGGAAGAACCAAAATAAAAGTGAAAGAAACCAGGCGCAGTCGGAGAGAAAGAAGTGCGGTTTCCCGGAGGTGTTTGAAGAAAGCACGAAAAAGGATCACCAGCAAGCTGCAAACGAGACAACCTCTTTTCAGAAAACATCGCACTCACACACCGCGACTCCCCACCTGTCCACAAATCCACAAGTGGCTCTGGTGTTGCTGGCCTTGTGCAACCTGTCCCCCTCCTCCGAGGACACTTGTAGGAACTCGTAGGCAATGTCGTGCTCGAGATCGTTGGCTGACGCGGCCACGATGCTGGCCAGGCAGACATCGGAATATCGGGAGAATGGAGCTCCATCTTACCACGCCAAGGACAGCTGTTCAAGCGATGAAGTCGGGCAGAGAAGACAAATGAGGAATGAGTATCGAGCGGAGCGAGGAGAAGCAGATCGAGCGGAGCGAGGCACGAAAAAAAAGAGGTGATTTCTTGTTATCTACGACTCCTGAAATGTGCAGCAAAGATGACCTGGTACCATGTCGACGCCTTGCTATTCAACTACGCCCCCTCCCCCTTCCTTGCCAGCACCCTCTAAATGACCGTACATGAAAAGACCGCCATCCTCCATCTGCCTGTTACTCCGTGTTTCCGACCAGCCACAGCCTCCGGAACCACGAGCCCTCTGTGGCCGCCAGCGTCGGCGGGTGGCCCGTCTCGACAATCTCGCCCTTCTCCAGAACGACGACCGTGTCGCATGCCTGCATCACCATGTCCAGCCGGTGGCTCACCATCACCACCGTGTAGTCCGCAAACTCCTCCCGGATGACCAGCTGCATCGCCTTGTCCGTGTCCTGGTCCACGCTGGACGACACCTCGTCCAGCAGCAGGACGCCGCTGTTCCAGCCACGGGACGTCCGCACGCGCCGCCGCAGAATCGCCCGTGCCAGGCTGAACAGCTGCTTCTGGCCCTGCGACAGCGTGTCCGCCACCAGGCCCACCGACAGCCCGCCTCGGCCCTCCACAAACGACCACAGGCCCACGGCCTCCAGCACCGACTGGCACACCACCGCGTTCGAGCTGGCGCACGGATCCAGGTTCTCCTGGAACGACGTGCCGTCGGGCAAAAACACCGCTTCCTGCGGCACGGCAATGATCCGCTCCCGCAGCGTCGTGCGGTCGATCCGGCCCAGCGACAGGCCGTCCACGAGCATCGTGTTGTTCTCGTCGTCGACCACACCGTGCGGATCCAGAAGCTTCAGCAGCAGGAGAATCGTCGACGACTTGCCGCTGCCCGTCCGTCCGCAGATGGCCACCTTCTCGCCGGCCCGGATCGTCAGCGACAGCTTGCTCAGCACCCGATGCGGCTCGTGGTCGCTGTCAAGGCTGCTGCTGCTGCTGCCGCCGGCGCTGTCCTCGGGCAGCAGGACCACGTCTCGTGGCGCGTCGTACGAGGCCGTCACATTCTTCAGCTCAATCACGCCCTGTGTCGGCCACTCGGGGCCCGGCACTTCGGTCTCCGCGGGCAGCGACTCGGGAGGCACAGTCTCGTGCAGCGTCTTGAGCCGCGACACGGCGCCGACCGAGGTTTCGAGCTGCGTGTACGATTGAATGAGGTGCGTCAGTGCCTCGCCAAAGCTCATGAGCGACACCAGACTGGCACCGGTCAGACCCGTGTTGGAACGCAGCTGCGTCGCCAGAGACATGATGGCAATGGCGAGCACGGCCACCAGCACCTGCAGCATGAATCCCAGCCACCGCTGCACCATAGCCAGCTGGTACGCAGGGCGCTGCGACTGGTCCAGAAAAGCGTCGTTGCGGGCGATTCCCGCCTGCACCCACCCAAAAGCGCGGAACGTGGCCACGCCCCGGATCGTGTCCAAGAAGTGCGTGTACAGGGGACTCTTGGCCTCCAGATCGAGCAGCCGCAGCTGGCGCGATGTGCGCAGGTAGAACATCTGCACGGCATACAGGACCACGGCCAAGAAGGGGTACGTGATGCACAGCCACGGAGAGGCCGTCGCCAGCACGGCCGCCGACGCGATGCACACAAACAGCTCCGTGATGGAGTTGAGCAGCGACAGGGGAAGCTCGCCGTCGATGAGCGTGATGTCCTGGGAAAAGTGGT
Organism: Raffaelea ambrosiae; assembly: GCA_002778195.1. Classification (NCBI taxonomy): domain Eukaryota; kingdom Fungi; phylum Ascomycota; class Sordariomycetes; order Ophiostomatales; family Ophiostomataceae; genus Raffaelea; species Raffaelea ambrosiae. The sequence continues at coordinate 2,254,770 of PCDI01000001.1, read as the reverse complement.
TGATGATGACACCCGTGTCCGTCTTGGTGAAGAACCAGAGGGGAGCCCGGATCACCGTCTGCAGCGTTGTCAGGTGCAGCCGCGTGCCCGACGCATGGATGATGTTCCGTAGGCACACGACGCAGGCAAGGGCCAGAGACACCAGCTGCGACAATTGGAAGAGGGCGTACAGCCCAAGATAGAAGGCATTCGAGCGGCTGGGGTGGGGCGACGAGTGGTTCTCTGTCCAGAACTTGAGCCAGATGTTGCCCCAGCTGCCGAAGAAGCCAAACCCGAGACAGGCCAGCAGAAACAGGGCAATCGTCGCCACGCTGAGCAAAGATGCATAGTACTTGAAGACCGTCCGGTCTCCCCGGGTACGCGCAGCCTCCCTCTTCTTCTTCTTTTCCTTCTCGGCCCTTTGCAGCGACTGGGACTGCTGTGCCAAGGCTTTCAGCAGCTCGGCATCGGGCACATAGCTTGCCGCGGCTGCCGAGGACGAGCCGGCACGGACACCACCGGGCCTTGCTGATTTCGTTCGCGATGCAGCGGGAAGGATGGCCAGGTCACTGTCGTCCTCGTAGTCGTCGCCATGTGCTGCCGGCCCCTCACTGTTTGCGTCGTCCGCGTTGCCGCCGGGCTTGATGTCCAGGCTGTGCACGTACTTGCGGTTCGCCAGCAGCTCTTCAAACGTGCCCTGTTCGAGAACCGTGCCGTCGACAGCCAGGGCAATGATGTGGTTGGCCGAGGGAAGGTGGCGCACAGAGTGGGTGCAGAGCACGGTGGTGGCATTGTCACGCGCCAACAGCCCCTCGGGGCCGAAAACACGGCGGAACACCTGCTCCTCCGTGTCTGCATCCAGACCGCTGAGAATGTCGTCAAAGATGTAGAGGTCGGTGTTGGCATAGAGCGCCCGCGCGATGGAGACGCGCTGCTTCTGCCCGCCGCTGAGAGTGATGCCGTTGCTGCCGACCATGGAGCGGTCGCCCTGCGGCAGCAGATCAATGTCGGGACGCAACATGGCTGCGTCGACGGCCTCGTTGTACCGGATTTCGTCGAAGCGGCCTTGGTCCGTGGCGGCCAGACCGATGATGTTGTCCCGCAGGGTGGCGTTGTACAGATACGGCACCTGGTCGCAGTAGCCGACACGGCGCATGCGGCCATCGGCGGTGCGCATGTCCATCTGCAGGTGGCCGGCGAACTGGGGTGTTTCGCCGATCAGAGCTTTGCACAGCGTCGATTTTCCAGAGGCAATGGGACCCACGACGACGGTCAGCTGCGCCGCGGGGACCGACAAGTCGACGTTCTGCAGGTTGTACGTGGCCGGCTCCCAGCCGTAGTTGCCCTTGCTGATCACGATGCCCGCGGCCACCGGGGCAGGCGACGAGGGCGCCGAAGGCTGCGCCCGCACCGTGACCGACGCTGTCTTGGAGTCGCTGGGGGGCCCCTGGGTCAAGGGCTCGCGGAAATCGACGCGCGCGTCCTTCTCGAGGAAGGACTGGATGCGGCTGACGCACGTCAGGGAGGCGACGAGACCGGGGAAGGCCTGGAGCAGGAAGGCCAGGGGCGTGGCAAGCAGGTTGATGAAGGCCAGCGAGGTGAACACGGTGGCGACATCAAGCGACTTCCCACTGACGGCGTAGGTAAAGACGGGAGACATGGTCAAGGGGAAGTAGGCCATCACCACGGTGAAGGTCAGCACCATGCGGAAAGCCACGCCCCGCTTGATGTCCTCGATGCGCAGTTTCTGAATAATGGCCTCGATGGGGCCGGCCAGGCCCGAGATCTTGAGATGCTTCATGTGCATGACGGCGTTGGACGTCATGCCGACGCGCTTCTGGATGGCGCCCATCCAGGCTTTTTGGCGGGCGCCGACCAGCCGGCCCGAAAACGTGGTAGCGATGGCGCAGCAGGAGACCACCACCAGGGGAGCCGCAAACGAGGGCCCGATTTGTTCGTAGAGCAGCCAGGCGGCGAGGCCGATCTGGATGGTGTTGGCCCAGTACTCGTGCACATACAGGAAGCCGGCGCGGACGCGCTCGACGTCGGTGCTCATGAGCGTGACGGCGGCGCTGTCGTCGCCGGCATCGAGGCGGGCCTCGGTGGTCTTGCGGTAGACGACGCCGGCCAGGATGCCGCGGATCATGAACATGGCGCGCTCCTGCGAGTAATAGTAGACGGCCTCGGAGATGGCGGTGCCCAAGTAGACGATGACGGTGGCGCCGATCAGGCCGATGCCGTCGTTGGGGGGCGCCGTGTCGGCCGGCTGCGACAGAAACTTGAGGACGGAGTTGAGCAGGAAGGGCTGGCAGAACTGGAAGCCGGTGAGTGCGATGCGCGGGGCCACCGGCAGCAGAAGCGGCACGGCCATGGTCTTGCTGACGGCCTTGAGCAGGCCGTACTTGGAGCCGCCAAAGTCGTAGCTGCCGTGGCGGGCGGCCGTGGCCGTGGCCGTGGCCGTGTCCTTGTCGGCGGTCTGGGGCTGGGCGACATACGCATCCAGCTTGTGCTTCAGGCGGCCGGTGGCCATGTTGGGGTCCAGGGCATAGAGATCGTCAAAGTCGAGCACTTTGCGGAAGCCGACGAAGAAGAGGGCGTGCAGCCAGGCGAAGGAGCTCAGGCCAAAGAGGCCGCTGGTCTCCTCGGGGCTGTGGTCCTTCTCGTTCCAGCCCGCGCGCACCATGGGCGTCTTGTGGAGGGACTCCAGAGCAATGATGGCGGCTTTGGCGGAGAGAGCGGCGGTGAAAAGGCGGCAGAGCTGCGTCTCGGCATAGAGGCCGGAGCGGGCGAGCCACAGCGTGCGCGCCTGGGTGACGTCGAAGAGGATGGCCAGCAGCAGGTAGCCGGTCAGGAGGATGGAGGGTCGCAGAGAGCGGCCATGCTCGAGGAAGGAGAGCAGGCCCAGGGCCAGCGACGCCACAAAGTAGAGGGCGGAGGAGGCCACAAAAAGCGAGGTGAACCTGCTGCCGTGGGAGGCGGTCAGGCCGAGGACGCCGAGCTGGAGGCCGGCGAGCACGACAATCAGGATCTAGACGGGGTCAGATGCGGCACGCAGACTGGAAAGAGAGCCAGAGAGAGAGAGAGATCGCGGTTGGTTGCTTACAAGCTTGGCTGTCTGGAAAAGAGTTCCAGAAACGAGAACGGGCGCGCGAGCGAGGTACACCAGTCGGGGCAGAGACAGGGCAACAAACACGGCCGACGGAAGAATGGCGAGGAAGATCTGCTCGAAGCGGATGGTGAAGTCGAAGTCGCCGCGGCAGCCCTGGACGGCCGGGCCGAACGAGTTGTCGTCGCGGCACCCCGAGAAGTCCATGATGAGGAATTCCGAGGTCCAGAGGTCCAGACAGACGGGGATGGGGGGGCGGCTCAACTGGGCGCAATTGGGGGGGCTTGTGGTGTCAATGGGGTGAGGACGCCGTTCACGCAGTCAGTGCCAGACGGTGTCGCTGGAAGCGAATGCCGCCGGGAACAGGGCCTCGGGGCGAAAAAAAAGCTGGACGACGATGCTATTTGTGTGGATTGCATCCTTCGAAGCTGCTGCCTGTTTTCTCGCCTTTTTTTTCGGGGCCGTGGAGGTCAGATAGGCCCCTATCTGGAAGGCGCTGACAGCTACGACGGATCAGGCAGGTACCTGCTGGCACGGCATGAGCCCAGCGAACGGAAGCGACGACCAAGCACCAACGGCTGTAAGCACGGGCGAACGTTGGCCAGTCTTTCTCCTCTGAATGGTTGCAGGAAGATGACTTTTTCCCCTTTGTTTTGTGCAGGCATCCTTATCGGCCGTCTGCTGGGCCGCTACCGCGCCACGCCAAGAACCATCCACATCGCGATGAGGTCGCAACAAAATGAAATTCTCACCTCCCTGGCGTTGCACTGAAATCCTTTATGAGTTCAGCCCTTCGAATGAGCAGTTGACGCCGTTGTGACTGGTTAGCAAATACGAGCTGCCCAACAAGCACAGCTTGTTTTTCCATTTGGCATCTTGGCCTGTTCAGGTTGGTGTGGCAGAGCACGACTCTTTGACAGGTGGGATCCATTCGGATGGGATTGTATTCCAATTCTAACCCAAGGCAATGTCTAAGATGAACGAAATGCCAAAGAAAACATTGACTGTGAGCTACTATACCAGATACAAGATGAATGAAAAGCAAGCCAAATGAACAACCAAATAAACAATAGATGAAAGAAGAAACCAAAACGAACGAACCAACGGAACCCGAGCGTCGTCCCTCTACGTAGACGCCTGCAGATGCCGGCTCTTTTCGGCCACCGTCGCCGCCAGAGCGGCCAGGGAGCCGGCCTGCAGAATGTTGAAGATGGAAATGTCGGCCGCGGCCTGCAGGACCAGCATGTTGCGCAGCTCCACGGCCACCAGCGAGTCGACGCCGTAGTGGGCCGGCGGCTGGCTCAGGTCGATCTCGTCCACGGGCGTCAAGAAGATGTCGGCCAGCTTGGCAGCGATGGCGGCGCCGATGAGCAGGGCCGCCTCGGGCCGGGAGCCGGCGCCGGCCAGCTGGGTCGCCAGCGACACGTGGCCATCGCTGTCGCCGCCATCGGCGTCGGACGCATCCTTCTTTGTGCGGCGGTACTGCAGGGGCAGGAAGCGGGCGTCCCGCCCCAGCTGCGAGCCGCCGTCGACGTCCCACTGCGAGCCGGCGCCGGTGTTGAGGCCGACGATGATCTGGTGGTGGGACGGACCACCACCCTGGGGCCGGAGGATGGCGGCCTGCAGGGCCCGCAGGACGTCCTCCTCGTCGAGCATGGCAAAGTCGCTGCCCTCGCGGCGGAAGCGGTCGTTGACGGCCTTGTTCTCGGCCTGGGCCACGAAGCCGACGTCGTCGATGGGGCCCAGGTCGATGGCGACGCCGGGCAGGCCGCGCGCCTGGCGCCAGCGCGCCATGGCGTCCTCGTAGGCCCCGCCGGCGGCGTAGTTGCTCTGCGACGTGATGCCGACGACGCCGGAGACGGAGGAGAGCATGACGAAGAAGTCGAGGGAGCCCAGCTGGGCAAACTCGGTGTGCAGGTTCCAGGTGCCCGCGAGCTTGGGCGCCAGGCCGGCGCGCCAGTCGGCGAGCGTCATCTGCTCCAAGACGGCGTCGCGCAGCAGCATGGCGCCCTGGACGACGCCGCGCACCGGCGGCAGGCCGTCGTCGGCGCACGCGCGGAGCGCCTTGGCGAGCTCGCTGGCCAGGGACACGTCGCAGCTGACCGGCTTGACGCGGCAGCCGGCCGCGCGCAGCTCGCGCACAAAGCGGGCGCCGTCCTGGGCGGCGTTCTGGGGCCGGTCCAGGGCGCCGGCGCTGCGCGACAGCAGGATCAGATTCTGGGCGCCGTGCGCCACCAGCCAGTGCGCCACCGACCGGCCGATGCCGCCGACGCCGCCGACGACGAGGTAGGAGGCATCCGGGCGCAGCTGCACGCGGGGGGCGAACCCCGGGGGCCGCGGCGCCACGCGCACCTGCTCGTCCGGCCCGGCCGAGAGCACCACCTTGTGCACCGCCGCTGCCTGCACCTGCCGGAAGGCGGCCTGGACGTCCCGCATGGGATGCACGGCGACGGGGCGGACGGGCTGCAGCGCTTTCTGTTCGACCAGGCGGCCGACCTCGGCGAGCATGCGGCGCACGTCGGGCCCGCGGCGGCGCACGAGGGTGGGCACATCCAGCGATGTGAGCGAGACGCCCCGGGCGAACGCCGCGGCCAGCGGGAGCAGGCTGCCGTGGTCCGTCGACGCCTTCGGGCCCATGTCGATCAGATGTCCCAGGGGCGCGAGGGCCTCGAGGCTGGCCGGCAGAAGCGCGCCGGACAGCGCGGCGTGCAGGACGACGTCGACGCCGCGGCCCTGGGTGGCGGCGCGAACGGCCGGACCCCACGACGACGATGCGCTGCTGTCAAAGATGCGGCCGGCGGGGATGCCGTGCGCGTGCTGGAGGAGCGAGCGGGCCTCGGCTGACGCGGCCGTGGCGTAGATGTCGGTGACGCCGCGGTGCCGGGCCAGCATGATGGCCGCCTGCGCCACGCCGCCGCCGGCATCCGCATGGACGAGGACCGACTGGCCGGCGGCGAGGCGGGCGGTGTCGACGAGGGCGGCATACGCGGCGGCAAAGGCCAGCGGCATGGACGCGGCGGTGGCAAAGTCGGCGCCGCTGGGCATGGGGACGACGACGCCGGTCCACGGGACCGAGACGCGGCTGGCCAAGGCGGTGCCGTCGGCGACGAGCGCCATCACCCGGTCGCCCACGTGGAAGCCGCCCTTGGCCTCCGCCTCGGCGCCGACGCGGGCCACGACGCCGGCACACTCGAAGCCCATGGCCCGGTCCGCGTGCTGGCCCATGGCCGCGAGGACGTCGCGCGCGCTCAGCCCGAACGCCCGCGGCGCGATCTCCACCAGGGCCGGGGCCAGCGCCGCCGCGTCTGTCTTTTTCTCGTCGCGGACATCGTCCACATACGCCAGCGTGTCCAGGTGTCCCGGGATGCCGACGGCCAGTCGCAGGGGACGGTCCTGCTGGAACAGCGGCGCCAGGGGGAGGCTGTCGGCCTCCTTGTCGTCCTTGTCGCTCCAGGGCGGCACCAGCGCGCCGGTGACGAGACCGTGGTACCGCGCGTCCTTGTAGACGCGCGGGATCAGCAGGACGCCGTCGCGCTCGGCGTACTCGAGCTCGGCCGGGCCGCCGCCGCCGCTGCCGCTGGCATGGTTGTGGACAAAGGCCTCGTCGAGGACGCGCACAATGGCCGCGACGACGGCGGTCGCGGCGGCGGCGTCGTCGCGCACGGCATGGGCCGGGTCCCGGTCGAGAGACAGGTACGGCCGGCCGACGTACTCGTTGCGGAGCACGCGCAGGACGCCCTGGCTGAGGGCCTGCTCGGGCGGGCCCTGGCCGTCGACGGCGCCGCCCGCCGTGACCCAGAGCAGGCCGCCGCACTGCGTGACCATGGCCCGCAGGCCCTCGAAGCGCGCGGCACTGTCCACGTCCGGCAGCCAGGGCTCTTCGAGCTCGCCGATGAACACGCAGATCTTGTTGCGGAAGGCCTCGGTGGCGGCGGCCGTGGTGTCTTCGAGGACGAGGTGCTCGACCGGCGGCATGCCGGGGCCGGCCACGGCCTGGATGCGCTGGGACAGCTGGCCGACAAAGCCCGGCGGCGGCGGCGTCTTGCTGCTGGTGACGACGGCGAAGACCGCGTCGTGGCCCAGAGCCGATGGCGTGGGTGTCGCCGCCGCCGGCACCGTGGACACGACGATGCTGCTCCGGGGAAGGACCGCCTCGGCGGCGGCGCGCACCTCGACGTCGACGCCGCTGAAGCCCGCGTCTTGCAGGATGCTGTCCCAGGCGGACGCCTCCTGGACCGTCTCGGCCAAGAGCAGCGTGCCGCCCGGCTTCAGGAGGGCGTGCACGTTGGCGGCCGCCTGCTCCGTGTCCTCGGCGGCGCGCAGCGCGTGCCAGGCGACGACGATGTCGTAGCTGCCGAGGTCAAACTTTTGCGTGGCCGGGCTCTCCTCGATGTCGAGCTGGTCAAAGGCCAGGACGTCGGCCCAGGCGGCGCCGTCGTCGTCGCCGTCGTCGTTGTTAGTCAGCGCCGCGCGGGCCTCGTCGACGGACTCGGCCCACGGCTCGGTGAAATGCCAGCTGGCCACGAGGGGGTCCCGGGGCGTGCCCAGAGTGGCGAGCAGGCGGCGCGTGGTGTCGGCGCCGCCGCCGATCTGCAGGACGCGCACGCGCCCCGGGTTCTTGTGCACGATCTTGCGCAGCAGCGTGGCGCACACCTGCTCGAGGGAGGCCGTAGACGCCATCTCCCGCCGGATCTGAGCGAGCGCCCGCGGCTGGCCCAGAGACAGGTCGGGCCCCCATTCGGTCCGGCTGCACATGCCCTGCTCCCGGGCCGTGGCGGCGGCCGCGTGGCTGCTCTTGCCGGCGGCGGCGGCGGCCCCGCTGCCCCGGCCCAGCGAGGCACACTCGAGCCCCTGCATCTGGAGGACGGGGGCGCTGGTGGCGCCGTCGGCGACGGTGATGTCCACACAGCCGCTCTGGGCGTCGTCGCGCAGCAGGCTCGTGTCGCAGCGCAGGGTGTGGCCGGGCTGGCGGGGGATGGCGCTGGACACCCACAGCGAGGCGATGGACCGGGGCAGCTTGGGGTCGGGCTGGGCGGCGCCCAGGCCGGGCAGCGTGGCGTAGAAGGCGACGACGACGGCGTCGAGGGTGATGGGGTGCAGCAGGGTGGTGGCGGCAGCCTGGGCCGGGTCGGTGTCGGTCGAGGCCTCGTGGCGGACGGTGATGTCGCTGAGGGACCGCGGCGTCCAGCCGTCCTGGACAATCTTGGTCGTGTTCTGGAACAGGGGCCCGTGGTAGACGCCGCGGGCGCGCAGGTTGGCAAACATGTCCTGGGGGTCCTTGTGGCGCGTGTAGGCCGACAGGGGGCCCATGGAGGAAGCGAGGGCCGGCGCGGCGGCGGCGGCGGCGGCGGCGACTTCTCCCCGTTCCACCAGGATCATGCCCTCGGCGTGCAGCGTCCACTTGTTCTCGAGCGTGACGGTCGCGATCTCGAATCGGCGCCAGGGGCCGCCGCCGTCCTTCTGCCCGGGCACGGCCGGCCGGAGCGTGGTCCGGATCTCGACGCCGTCGGCCCCGTCCGGCACGACGAGGGCGAACAGGAAGCGGATGTCGCGCAGGCGGACGCCCGAGACGGGCGGCGCGTCCGGTGTGCCCACAGCCTCCTCCGCGTCCAGCTGGCGGGCCGCCTCGATGGCCAGGCAGAGCGAGCCGGCGCCGGGGAAGACGATGCTGCCCTGCACCATGTGGTCGCGGATCCAGGGGGTCTCGCTGACGCGCAGGATGCGGCGCCACACGGCCTCCGTGCGCGGGTCGGTGCCGGGGACGGGCATGCCGAGCAGCTCGTGCGGCGGCTGGCTGCGCGCGCGGATGGCGCGGTTGAGGCGGGCTTCCTGGAAGTGGCGGATCGCGTGGTTCCAGGGGTACGCCGGCAGGTCGGTGAGGACCTGGGCGTCGTGGTCGGCGTCGCCGTCCGCGCGCGGAAAGTTGATGGCGCGCATGGAGAGCGGCAGGCCCGCGCGGAACAGGTGCAGCGCCGCGGCGCGCATGCTGTCGCCGGCGTGCTCGTCGCGGACCAGGCAGCCCCAGTAGGGCAGCGGCGACGGCCCGAGGTCGGCAAAGTCGGGCTGCGCCAGGATCTCGCGGATGGGCCCGCCGAGGGCCGTGTGCGGGCCGACCTCGAGCAGCACGTCGACGCGGCGGCCGGTGGGGTCGTCGTCCGGGTCGTCCGGGTGGCCGCCGCGCACCATGTCGGTGAAGGCGTCGACAAACTCGACCGGCTGCACCAGGCTGCGCACCCAGTGGTCGGGGCTGGCAATGTCCTGCACGCGGGTCATGCGGCCGCCCGTGACGGCCGACGAGAAGGCGGCCTTGAGCGCGGTCGGGGGGTTCTTCGGGGCGGTCCGCGCCATCTCCTGGCGCAGGCTCGCGCGGTACGCCTCGGCAAAGGGCGCCATGAAGTGCGAGTGGTAGGCCTGCTGGACGCGCAGACGACGCGCAAACACGCCGTCCTGCTGGCAGAGGTCGACAATCGCCTGCACGGCGTCGGCGTCGCCCGAGACCGTGACGCTCTGCGGGCTGTTGACGCAGGCAATCACGGCCTGGCCGGTCGACCGGACGCGGTCGAGGTACGCCTGGGCGTCCTGCGTGCCCAGCCCGACGGCCGCCATGCCGCCCTTGGGCGCGCCGGGCGCCTGGTGGGCCTCGTTGTCGGCGGCCAGCTTGGCGCGGAAGTAGGCCGCGGCCATGGCCTGGCGGTGGGTGAGCGCGCCGGCCGCGTAGGCGGCGGCGATCTCGCCGGACGAGTGGCTGGTGACGGCCGTGGGCGTGATGCCCCAGGCGGCCAGCAGGCGCACCAGGGCGATCTGCACGGCGACGCAGATGGGGATGCTGACGCTGGTCGCGTGGACGCGGGTGGACCGGGCGTCGCGGGCGGCCAGCTCCTCCCGCAGCGACCAGTCGGCGCCGAACTGGCGCAGACACGCCTCGGACTCCTCGATCGAGCGCCGGAAGACGGGGTACTCGGCCAGCAGCTCGCGGCCCATGGCGTACCACTGCGCGCCCTGGCCGGTGAAGACCATGCCGATGCGGGGCGGCGTGGTCGCCGACCGGCGGGTGGGCTTGAAGTGCGGCGCGCCGAGGGCCTGGATGGCGGCGTCCAGGGGGGACGACGGGGACGACGACGACGACGACGACGACGGCGACGCACTGTTCTCCCCACAACGCACCTGGTGCGCGGCCACCCAGGAAAAGAGGGTGCGGCGCTCGCCCAGCGTGTAGGCGAGATTGCGGAGCAGCTGCTCGGCGGCCTGGGGGGTCGTCACCGACGTCTTTTTGCGCTCCAGGTACGACTGGAGGTCCGCGACCAGCTGCTGGCAGCCGCGCTCGTCGCGGGCGCTCAGGACGAGCACCTTGGCGGTGTCGGGCGTGTTGTGGTTGGCGCCCTGCCCGTTGGTGTGCCCGTTGGTGTCACCGTTGGTGTACCCGTTGGTGCCACCGAAGCCAAAGTCGGGCGTCGACGTCCACGGCTCGGCGCTCTCCAGGATGACGTGCGCGTTGGAGCCGCCGTAGCCAAAGTTGTTGATGGACATGCGGGGCGGCCCGCCGGCGACCAGGCTGGCCGGCCACGGCTCCATGGCGGTGGCGACCTTGAGGCGCCACGCGGCCAGCTGCAGCTTGGGGTTGGGCACCTCGTAGTTGACCGTGGGCGGGATGAGGCCGCGCTCGAGGCAGAGGACGCCCTTGACCATGGCGGCCAGGCCGGAGGCGGCCTCGGTGTGGCCGACGTTGGTCTTGACGGAGCCGATGCGGAGGAACTGGTCGGGGGCGTCGCGGCCGGCGCCGAAGATGGCGGCCATGGCGGCGGCCTCGATGGGGTCGCCGGTGGGGGTGCCGGTGCCGTGGGCCTCAAAGTACTGGGTGCCACGGGGGTCGAGGCCGGCGCGGCGGTAGCAGGCGCGCATGAGGTCGACCTGGGCGGCGCCGGAGGGCGTGGTGATGGTGTCGGTGCGGCCGTCCTGGTTGAGGGCGGTCTCGCGGATGACGGCGCGGACGGGGTCGTTGTGGGCGAGCGCGTCGGCGAGCCGCTTGAGCACGAGCGTGGCCACGCCCTCGCCGCGGCCGTAGCCGTTGGCGCGCGCGTCAAACGCAAACGACCGGCCGTCCGGCGACAGCATCCCGAGCGACCCGATGACCTTGAAGGTGTCCGGGTTGAGCATGACGTTGGCGCCGGTCACGACCGACATGTCGGCCTCGCCGCTGCGCAGCGTCTGCATGGCCTGGTGCAGCGCCACCAGCGTGGTCGAGCAGCCGGTCTCGAGCGTCATGCTGGCGCCGCGGAAGTCGAAAAAGTGCGAGATGCGGTTCGACGACATCGGGCTCCACGTGCCCACCACGTTGAACCGCGGCAGCCGGTCCTCGTCGCGGATGATGCCCTCCTGGTAGTCGTGCGTGAAGACGCCCGCGAACACGGACGTCTGCGAGCCGGCGACCTCGGCGAGGGGGAGGCC
>PCDI01000001.1:2147788-2243165 GCA_002778195.1 Raffaelea ambrosiae | reverse complement strand
GGGGTGGAGAAGAAGAAGAAGATCTTAGCAGAGGTGAGCTTGAACGCGAGGGCCCGCCAGGGGGGATGTACCATTCTCCAAGGCCTCATAGGTCGACTCGAGCTGCAGACGGAACTGCGGGTCGACGGCCTGGGCCATCTCGGCCGAGTAGTTGAAGAAGGCGGCGTCGAAGGCGGCCACGTCGTCGTCGAGAAAGTGGGCGCCTCGGACGTGTGTCTATACAGCGTGTGTGCGTGTCAGCCAAGGGACCCACGAGGCAAGAGAAGAGTGGGCGGGGCGGCCTACCGTGCTCGTCCGCTCGTGGTTGGGGTGGTAGGCACCCTGGAGGCTAAACCGGTCCGCGGGGATCGGGCTCCAGCCGGTCTGTCCAGACGCCATGAGGTCCCAGAGCTTGTCCGGGCTGCTGGCACCGCCCGAGAACTTGCAGCTCATGCCGATGATGGCAATGGGCTCGCTGGCCCACTCGCTGTCGTCGGTGTCCATGGTGTGCGTAGGTTGGACTTGGGCCACGCGGTGTCCCGGGCAAGGATGGACGGGCGTAGAAGAGAGGAGGAGACCGAAGTCGACGTTTGGTAAAGGGGCGTCTGTGGCGGGGTGTTTCGAATGGAGGCAACGGCCAGTCTTGGGGGATCGAAGCGGAATTTCAGAATTTCAGGGGCTGGATGGTGCAACGGCAGTGGCTGCTGGGCTCTTCTTCTCCAGGCCTATGATGTACATCACGAGAAACACGAAGCAATTGGTTTTTTTGGGTTCGGTATGGTGGCCATGCTTCTGACGGCCCGCGTGTCTTATAGACACCACGCCAGAAGGCTGTGGTCCACGCCTCGCGACAACGGACCCAGCGATACCGACTGAACGGTTGATAGTCCGCTCCTGCAGGAGAGTCCGATTTGCCGCAGGAGTGTCGACAACGTCGCGCAGCACGTGCCAACCGGCTGGGATGCTGACCGAGCGCAGGGACAGCCTCGCGCAAAACTATGTCCGGCTCGCAAACGTTGTCCCGGCGGCAGCAGGGTGTCGTTCTCCTGCCCAGGCGAGGTGGCGCGGGCAAGGTACCCGCATGCAACGTCGATGGGATGAATAGGGGGGGGCTCTGGTCTCCAGGCTCCCTCATGCCGCCCCAATGGGGCTACGCGGTCGGACATTTGTTGTCATGCTTCCAGCGCCCCGGCGCCGGGACCCGTGGCAGGATTGGGATGGCTCCTTCGCGGCAGGCAATCCTACTCGCGCTACGCATCAGACGGATCGACAGAGGCAATCACAAAAAAAAAACGGAGACTTCTGGGCCTCGTCCGGGTTTCGAGGTTTCGACCAGGGCGCATCAGCAAGTGGACAAACCCAGATGGGCCCCCGCGGATGCTGCAAGCAGCAACGATCGCCCGCGGCGCACACCAGAATGCAAAGGTGGTGCGACGCCTCGCATGCAACTCTGCCGTGTGCCGAGCGAGAATGTACTCGTAGTGTTGTTAGCTGGCGGGCCGGGAACGATGTGGACAAACGTTGGCCCTTGGCTCCACAAGGCGAAATTCGCCCTTGGGGTGATTCCAAAGCCCACTAAGCATGTGGAACAAGGCTGGCGCCGTTGCGAACGACTGCTATTCTTAGTGCCCGCCCGAGCCCCGCCCCGCCTGAGGCCCTGGCGAATGGTTGGCTTCCTCCTGAGCTTGGCCATTGCTTACATAGTATCATCCCTCCCCCCCCTCCACCCGCCAATCCACAACGACCTCTGCCACGACACCCGCCATCCTGCCCCTTCCAGTCCCAGGAGCATCCACCCTCCCGCAGGAAAGCACGGAAAGAACGCACGCAAAGCCATGGCAGGCCGGTCTGCACAGTACGGCCAGGCGTGTCTGGCCTGTGTCAAGACCAAGTGCCGGTGTGTGCCGCGGCCCAGCGGCGATGGATGCGAAAGGTGCGTTGGTCCTGGCCCCGTGATGATATACTGGCGGGCCCTCTGGGCGCAGAACGACCGAGCAGCTGACAAGGAAACGTGGACACGCGCCCCCCCCCCCCAGGTGCCATCGTCTCCAACGCACATGCCAAACGGCCGACGCACTGCGTCGCCGCCACGACGCCCGGAGACAGCCGTCGTCGGCCTCGCCGAGCGCATCGGACGCCCGCATCGCCAAGCTCGAGGGCACGCTGGGCCAGCTCATGTCGCTGCTGCAGGCGAACCACATCCCGCTGGGCGAGCCCGCCGCCCGCCGCAGCCCGTCGCAGGAGCCGTGGGCCGACGGACAGGCGCGGCCTGGCGGACAGACGCGGATGGCCACGCCGGCCAGCCTGCCCGGCCAGCCGGGCGACCGCCCCACGCCCGACGACACGCCCGGCGACCACGGGGACGGCGCCCCCCACACAGGGCGCCTGGCGTCCGAGGCGGGCGGTGGCGGCCACGGCCTGCTCTTTGGCGACGAAGACGAGGACGACCGTCGGCGCCACGACGCCATGGACACGGCGTGGTGGTCGCGGGCGAGCGACCCCTTTCCGGCCCTGGCCAGCCCACCGCGGCTCCAACAGCCCCTGCCCACGCCGGCCGCGACCACACATCCCGGCTGGCCCGCCCTGTCCACGCCGGCCGCGACCACACCGCCCGGCTGGCCCGCCCTGTGCACGACGGCGACGGCCGGGCCGCCCGACACGCCCGACACGCCCGACACGCCCGACACCGCGGCAGCGTGTCTCGAGGCCTTCCGGCGACACAAGCTGCACCACTGCGCGTTTGTGCACCTGCCGGCCCACGTCACCGCCGAGCAGCTGCGCCAGGAATGGCCGCTCCTGCTGCGCGCCATCGTCTGCGTGGCGGCCCCGTCCCTGGCCGAGCGGCGGGCCCGGGCCGTCGAGCTGAAGCGCGTGCTCCTGGAGGCCGCCTGTCTGCCGCTGTCGCCGCTGTCGCCGCTGTCGCCGCCGCCGTCCGCGCGCCCCGCACACGCCGCCGTACGCCACAAGCTGGACCTGCTCACGAGCCTCCTCACCTACATCGCCTGGGGCTGGGACCACCTGCACAGCAGCAGCAGCAGCAGCAGCAACCCGTCGCGGCTGATGATGCTGGCCGTCGCCCTGGCCAACGAGCTCAGCCGCACACAGGCGGCGGCGGCGGCGGCGGCACCGGCGAGCGGCCCCCGGCCGAGCTCGATGGCCAGTCTCTTCGATCCGGGCAGCGGCGCGCAGGCGTCCCACCACCACACCGACGGCGCCCCCCCCGCCGAGTGGGCCGTCGACGCCCCGCTGCGGCTCGCGTGCCAGAGGGCGGTCCTGGGCTGCTTCCTGCTCGGCTCGGCCGTCGCGGCCTACTTTGGCGACGTCGACGCGCCGCGCTGGCTGCCGCCGCTGGACGACTGCCTGGCGGCGGTCACCCTCAGCAGCGCCCACCCGGCGTGCCTGTCCGACGGCATCCTGGCCTTCCAGGTGCGCCTGCAGCTGCTGTCCATCAAGGCCGTCCAGGCCTGCGAGCGCTGCCAGCTGCCCGACCAGCCGCCCGCGCCGGTGCTCCCGGCGCCGGTGCTCCTGTACATCAAGACGCTGATGGTCCAGCTGCAAGACCTGCGGGCCTCGATTCCGCCGGCCTTTCAGCACAATGTTTGTACGTACACCAGACTACCCAGACAACCCAGACTACCCAGACAACCCAGACTACCCAGGCTACGTCTAACCTTGTTTCTTTTCCTAACATGACAGTCCCCCTCGTCCATACCTACTTCACCGAGCTGTGCATCATCGAGACCGTCCACGCCCAGGAAATTGCCGGCGCGCCGCCGCCGACCAGCGGCGGCCCGCCCGCGCGTCTGTGGCACTTTTGGCAGTCGGCGCTGGCCATCAAGTCGTGCACGTCGACCTTTCTGACGCTCTCGCCGTCCGAGTTTCTGGGCGTCTCCATCATCCAGTGGGCCCAGCTGGCCCGCTGCATCGCCACGCTGCACAACTTTTGCGCGCTCAGCGAGCTGGGCTGGGACCTGACGGCCGTGCGCCGGCTCGTCGACTTGCCCGCCCTCCTGGCCAGCACGGCCGAGAAGCTGGAGCTGGCCGCCGCGGCCGAGGTCGGCGAGCCGTCGTCTGCCGACAGTGTCTTTGCCCGGCTGGCCAGCGGAATGCGGACGTTCCAGGCGACCTTCTCCCCGAGCCATGGCGGTGGGACGTTTCTGTCCCAGCAGGCCCAGGCCCAGGGGCAGGGGCTCGGGCTCCAGGGGCTCCATGGGCTCCAGGGGCTCCAGGGATCGCAAGGACCGCAAGGACAGCCCATGGGACCTACCCAGGGAGACCCACCCCCAATCCAAGTCGGCACCGGCGCGGGAGCCGCGGCAGCGGACCCGGGGGCCGATGCCGATGCCGACGCCATGCTGCAGGTACAGCAAGAGGAATATCTCCTGAATCCTACGCTGTGGCTGGACCGAGTTCTTACGGATCACGACGAACAGACAGTGGACGGAGCGTAGACGCGAGCGGTCCAATGTTGGCTGTCTACGACGATGGATGGACCTCGATTTTCTTTCACAGATGACTCCCATGTAGATACCAGTTTTCTTGCTTTGCCCTCAATAGACCCACAAAGTTCAGTGTTTCTTTCCCTTCTTTTCAAACCCGAGTCTTGGGGGTGCTTGCCTCGACACTCCTTGCAGGCTGTCTCCAAATGCGTGTACAGTGCGTGCTACAACAGCCACAACCATGACCCATGCCTGAATACAACGAAAGACCCCCCCTCCCCTTTCTCGCGCCCCGTATGACCCATTCATCTCATTTGCGCACTGCCATGCCCAGGCGTTCCTCGCTGATTAAATAAGAGGCTTACCTTGTGCCGTCGCGGACGGGATTCCGTGCCGTTGGGGCAGCGTTCCTGCCTGGTTGGGTCTGAGTGGGTCCGACCGGCATTCACATTCCGGTCCTGTCACTTACACGGCCCGGCTGGCTCCAAACAAATGATCCCACTTCGATCTCAGATTCCCTCCCTCTCTCTTCTTGCTTCCTGTCTGAGCATAGTCTTGGTCTTTTTTTGAAACAAGCTGGAAAGGTGGGCAATATTCTGTTCTCTAAGTATAACAGGCCCGACAGACTTGCCATAACTGCCATAATTAGCTCCCACCGCCACCACCACCACTATCACCACTAAAAAAGCCAGCCCACCAGTCACGGCCAACACAGCAACATGCATTCGCAGGAGGACACGTCGGACGGGACTCTCTCTTCCAGGGAGGTCTCCGTGATGGACCGCCCTGCGCACGCTGCTGCCGCCGCCGACGACGTGGAGGAGGACGAGTCGCGGTACCTCTCGGGCGTCGCCCTCTGGTCCGTCCTGGTGCCGGTGACCGTCGGCTACTTCCTCATGTTCCTCGACACCTGCATCGTCGCCACCGCGTCGCCTGTCATCACCCAGCGCTTCAACTCGCTGGTCGACATTGGCTGGTACGGCGGCGCCTACCAGCTCGGCAACGCCGCCGTCCAGCCGCTGGCCGGCAAGATCTTTAGCCACTTCAACACCAAGTGGACGTACCTCGTGTTTTTTCTCATCTTTGAGCTCGGGTCCGCCATTGCCGGCGCCGCCGTGTCCTCGCCCATGTTCATTGTCGGCCGCGCCGTCGCCGGCGCCGGCGCGTCCGGCATCGGCACCGGCGCGCTGACCGTCATCTCGTGTGTGCTGCCGCCGCGCAAGCAGGCCAAGGCGCTGGGCATGAACATGGGCATCGGCCAGCTGGGCATTGCCCTGGGGCCGATTCTGGGCGGCGTCTTTAGTGAATATGTGTCCTGGCGATGGTGTACGTCCCCCCCCCCCTTTTGTGTACTGCTGCTCTTCTGTTTCTTTTCTCGGCTCACACCCCCCAGGCTTCTATATCAACCTCCCCCTGGGCGGCGCCTTCATGCTGTTCCTGGTCCTGTCGCGCATCCCCGAGGTGACCACGAAACGGCCCCCCCTCGAGGTCGTCGGCACCGCCATCAAGTCGCTGGACCTGCCCGGCTTCCTGCTGATCAGCCCCGCCGCCGTCATGATCCTGCTGGGCCTGCAGTACGGCGGCACGCTGCACCCGTGGAACAGCTCCGTGGTCATCGGCCTGCTGGTCGGCGGCGGCGTCACGGTCCTCGTCTTCCTCGTCTGGGAGCGCCGCCAGGGCGACGGCGCCATGATCCCGCTGGCCATGCTGCAGACCAAGATCATCTGGTCCGCGGGGGCCACCCTGTTCTTTCTGCTGGGGGCCGTCCTGGCCGCCGAGTACTACCTGGCCATGTACTTCCAGACCGTGCACGGCAACTCGCCCGTGATGAGCGGTGTGCACATTCTGCCCACCACGATCAGCCTGCTTACGTTTACCATTGTCTCCGGCGTGATGAGTGAGTTCGTCGGGGGGGTTCTGCCTTGGCACATGGCGCTCACCCGTCCCTGGTCTGTTCTGGTCGATCGCAACGGTGGCCCCTTGCTAACCTGCCACAGCGGAGAAACTCGGTTATTATCTTCCCTGGAACCTCGGCGGTGCCGCCCTCGCCGCGGTCGGCTACGGGCTCATGTCGATGCTCAAGCCCGACACGCCGGCGGCCAAGTGGATCGGCTACCAGATCGTCTACGGCGTCGGCAGTGGCAGTATGATCTCTGTGGTAGGGTCCTTTTCCCGCTGTCCAGTACCGCCTTGTTTGCTTTCTGTTTCCTAACGTCTCCCAGCCTTTCATGGCCATCCAGAACGTTGTCCCGGCACCGCAGATCCCCATCGCCATGACCATCGGCCTCTTCTCCCAGGCCATCGGCGCCGCCACCGGACTCGTGGCCTCCAACGCCGTCTTCACCAACGGCCTGCGGCAGGAACTCCAGCGGCGCATCGCCGAGATCGGCGTGGACCCAGCCATCATCGTCGACACGGGCGCCACCTCGATCCGGCAGCTCGTGCAGGGCGACCAGCTGGTGGCGGCGCTGGAGTGCTACACCGTGGCCATCAGCCATGTGATGTACCTGGGTGTCGGTCTGTGTGTGGCCACGTTTGTATTTGGCACCGGATTGGGCTGGAAGGACATCCGCGTGGCCAAGAAGCTCCAGGAGATCAAGACGTCGCGCTCTGTGAGTGAGGAGGAGAAAAGCGAGACCGTCCAGCCGGCTGTCGTGTGAGGCGTGAAAAACGAAAACAAAAAAAGGGGGGAAGAGACAAAACAATCAAATCAGAAAGCGGGAAGAATCTGAGCACTTCATCAGTAGTAGGAGTATCTAGTTTGGCACGATACCATTTTGATATACATTTATTAATTATTAAGCATATTTGGGGTACGGGGAATCCAGGGGAATTTGGCATACAAAAGTTGAGTAGTAGCACTAGTTGTATTAGATGGATTGAATAGGTGAATGAAAGACAAACAAGTATTCTAGTTATAAGGCCCACGTGCGCAGTATCGAGACTCTTTGTCCCAGTTTCCCGGAGCAAGCATTTTACACTTGTACGAATTTGTCCCATTTCTATCGATAACCATAAACAACAGCGATACTCGTGCTAAAGCTTCTTTGCTACACACCCAATCTAGTTGTTTCCCGACGCGCCATCTCCTACAGCGTCACAACAACCTTCTTGGCCGAGACGCCCTTCTTGCGAACATCAAACGCCTCCTGGAGCTTGTCCAGTCCCTGGCCCACCACCAGCGGCTCCGGCGTCGGCACAAACTGCTTCGTCTCCAGCGCCGTGGGCAAAAAGTCCTCAATGATGGGCCGCACGGGGGAGTCGGGGCCGACGCCGACCGGGCCGCTGACGACAAACTTGACCTGGATGCCCGTGGCGGCCTCGTCCACGCTGTGCTTACCCTCGGCGCGGGCAATGAGCGTGCACGTGGGCGCCCGGCCGTCGGCCTTGTGCCGGGCGATGACGGTGGCAAACACGTCGGCCGTGTCGTCGCCGAGGGCGTAGCAGCCGCACAGCTCGCGGCCGAGGACGGCGGCGGCCAGGTCGTCGGCGATGGTGCCGCTCGCGTAGTCAAAGACCTGGGAGGCGCCCAGACGCTGGGCCAGCGCAAAGTTGGCGGGCGACGACGTCGAGACGACGTCGTAGCCGGCGGCCCTGGCCAGCTGGATCGCGGTGCCGCCCACGGCCGACGCGGCGCCGGCCACGATGACCACGCGGGAGGGAGGCGGCGCAGGAGTCGCAGAAGAAGCAGAAACAGCAGAAGCCGTCGCTGTGGCCGGCCCCACCTGGGGCAGGTCCAGGCCGAGGTAGTCCGGGCTGAAGAGGCCGACGCCGGCCGTGAGGAGGGCCAGCGGCAGGGCGCAGGCCTGCGCAAAGGTGACGTGCGCGGGCAGCGGGACGGTCAGCCACTCGCGGGCGAGCGTGTAGAGCTGGAAGCCGCCCTCGGCGGCGTCGTTGGAGGTCAGGGCCGCGGCAATGGCCACGACACGGTCGCCCACGCGAAAGCGGCTGCTGCTGCCGCCGACAGCCACGACGGTGCCGGCCACGTCCTCGCCAATGACCACGGGGTAGGTGATGTGGCCGAGGATGGCGCCGCCGAGCATCTGCTTGAGAAAGTCGATGGGGTTGACGCCGAGAGCAGCGTTCTGGATGACGAGCTGGCCCGGACCCGGCGTCGGGTACGGGGCCGGGCCGACCTCGAGCGGCGACACCTGCGGCGCAGACATCCAGGCCGCTTGGTTCACTGGGGTGTCGGACATGATGGTCTTGGCGAGAGAGAAGAATGGAATGGTGGGAAATGCGTCGAAGCGAGTCGTGTTGGTACGGGAGTTTGTTCTTTCTCGTTTGGGTATCAGTGTAGTAATGCTCGTCTTATTGTGGCTTTTATGGGAAGGTGGGCTCCGTGTTTGTTTTCTTGGAAATGACGTTGGACAGTGGACAGGCGACTGCAGGTGTTTTCTTCGTGTGCAATCTCCCCCAAACAGGAAGATGAATGATTGACCGAAAACAAGAACAGCAAGACAAAAAGCCAGACACGGGGATCCCCTGGCTTCCGTGTGCGGTCGCCCCAATGCAAGTGGATCCTGTATTCCGAATGCCGGTTGGATTCCGGTTGCGACAGGGATCGTCCGCGTTGGTCAGGATTCTACCCCGGACTTTGTTGAGCCTACAACCCGGTTGGAAGGCTTTCGTTGAATTAATAATCTCTGTCCTGGGTCATCAAGGGGGCCAGTTTGGATGGCAGGGTTCCTGCATTGTTCACAGCCACTGTAAGTCATCTATGTCTAAATGTCACTGTGTTAGTCATTGGTCTGCTTGGTAACCCATATTGACACATGGAAAAAGTTGGCATTGCAAACCACCACTGCCCTACTTTTCTATACCAATAGCAGACCAACATGGAATCTCCGTGCTTGTATACCTCCTGCTCGTACCTATGACCCCTTGCACTGCTGTTGTCTTGTTCCCATGCTGGTCTGAATATGCAGGATTTGTTCACAAACTCTTGAGTCTCCTCAAGTTGTTGGAAGACGGAAACAAAATAGATTTTTTCTAATTATAGTAAACTCTATCTTTTGTGTTTTACGTATAGGTGATAGCTTCCATCAGTCGTCAGCAAGAGCCACCCCACACCTGGACCAGGGCGATAAAGGAGAAAAGACATCGTAACATGGTGGACGAAATAAATCAGAGCAGGAAAGAACTTGCAAAGACAACCCCCCCCCTAAAGATTCTCACCCGTGGCTCGCGTCCACGTCCAGACGCGCACAGACGAGGATGCGGCCGGCCGGCTCGGTGTCCGGCCCGGCGTCCGGCTTCTCCCCCTCGGTCAGGGCCAGGTAGCCGCACAGACGCTCGACACGGCGCCGCACGTCCTCGAGCAGTTTGCGCGTGAGCTTGTCGTTCACGTCCTCGCTGCCGGCCTCGCTGCTGGCCTCGCTGCCGGCCTGTGCCTGTACCTGCGCCAGCTGTACGAGCGCATCGCGCTGACGATCCAGGTACAGACGCAGCAGGCGGCGGCCGAAGGCGCGCTGCACGGTCGTGCTCAGCCGCACGTCGCCCACGGCCAGGGGGCAGGGAGTGCGCAGCCCGAGACGAAGGCCGCTCGGCGGCGGAGGGGGTGGCGGTGGTTGTGGTGGTGGTGGTGGTGGTGCATTGTGGCTGTGATGGGAGTTGTAGCTGCTGCTGTCGCCCGTGCCGACAGACAGGGAAGTCGTAGCGAATGACGACAGCGACGACGACGACGACGACGACGAGGACGAGGCAAATGTGCCCAGGGCCGAGTCGCACCAGCTGCTACGGCTGCTGTGACAGCTCCCACGGAGGCTGCTAGTGTTGGTGCTGGTGCTACAACTGACGTCATTGGACTTGTCGTTGGACATGGTGGCCGTGGTGGCCGTGATGGCCGTGGTGGGCGCGCAGCCGCTCTCGAAGAGGCCGAGCAGGTTGCTGACGACCATGGTCAGCAGCAGGAGCGTCTGGCCGCAGCGGCCACGGCCGACGCAGACGGGGCAGCGGATGACGGCAGCGCGCGTGGCGCGCACGCGGTGGTCCAGCGCGAGCAGCGTGTCCAGGGTGGCGGCACTGCTGCTGCTGCTGCTGCTGCTGAGGTGGCCGCCCGGGACGCCGTCGTCGTGGCGGCTCTGGCACTCGCTGATGCAGGCCAGCTGCTTGGTCAGGTCGACGTGGCAGCGCCGCCGGCAGCGGGAGGTCCCACCGCTGCCACCGCTGCCACCGCCGCCACCGCCGCCGCTGGTGCCGGAGCGGCCCGCCGCAGAGAGCGACGTTTTCGTGGTCGTGGCGGGCGCCGGCTCGCGCGCGCGGAAAAAGTTGGTGCGCGACAGGTCAGCGGTGGCGATGGTGGTGGGTGGGGGGAGGGCCTTGCTGCTCGGCCGTCGTGTCCGCGGCGGCCACGGCCCGTCCACGGCGGGCTGGGGCTCGGGTGCCGGTGATGACGACGCCAGCGCGTCACAGGGCGATGCCTTGGACGTGGCGTTGCCATGGCG
This sequence comes from Raffaelea ambrosiae, assembly GCA_002778195.1. Lineage (NCBI taxonomy): Eukaryota > Fungi > Ascomycota > Sordariomycetes > Ophiostomatales > Ophiostomataceae > Raffaelea > Raffaelea ambrosiae. The sequence goes on along the minus strand of PCDI01000001.1, from coordinate 2,232,301 downwards.
AGGGTGGGAGCGGACGCGGCGGCCCTCGCCGCGTGTCGAGGAGAGGCCGTCCGACAGGGGCGAGGACGACGGCCAGGTATGCCGGGCCGCTGCGGGGACGTCAAGGCCGTCGCCGCCGTACGAAATGGTCGCCGGCGACAGACGGATCGGGTTGGCTGCGTCCAAGACAAACATGTCGTCCATCGGGAGCGGGCAGGACGGGTGGGCGGTGGTGATGGTGGTGTTCTCGCCGCCGCCGCCGGCCACGGAGAAGTCGAGCATGCTGTCCAGATCGGACCAGTCCATGGGGCCCATGCCATAGTCGATGCGGCCACCCATGCCCATGGCCATGGCGGCGTCTCCGCCGAGCGCCGCCGCGTCCCCGACATAGACATCGTCTGTGTGAAAGGTCTGTGGCGGGGGTGTGACGATCAGCGTGTTGTCCGCGTGGTCGGGGGCGTGGTGCTGGGCCAGGGGTCGGGCCTGTGGTGGTGTTTGCATATCTTGGCGAGGCGACTGGTTCTCGGCGAGGGACCGGTAGTCGGCGGCGACGGCGGGCTCGGTTTGCGTTGCAGTCCGATGCGGCCGCTGTGGGAGCCGTCGTTGCTGTTGCTGCCGTTGCTGCCAATGCCGCTGTTTCCCGGGCGACTGGACCGGGAGCAGGGGCACAGCCGAGCTGGTGGGGCCGGCGGTGCCGGTGGTCGTGGCCGCCGCAGAGACGGCACCGGAGGCAGCCGCAGCGGCCTTGAGGGCTGGTCGACCGATCTTGCGGTACTGGCTATAGACACACTTGTGGCCATGCCGGAGGCATCGTGCGCACGACGGCTTGGTCTGGCTGCACTTGACCTTGGTGCGGAGGCAGGCATCGCACGACGAGCGGAATTTGACGTGCGTCGCGGGGGGGTGTTGGTGCGCCATGCCGTGGACAGCCAACATTCTTCAGCGTGTCCGTGTAGCGTGCGGGAAGGACGGCTCCGTCCAATCTCCTGTTTCTGTGGTTTCGGGGACGGCGACGGGGGAGGGAAGGGGGGTGGGGGCGTACAGCGCAACCAACCAGCTTAAGTATCGCAGCAGCGGTAGAAGAAGCACGGCGGCACGACAGCACGACAGAACGACAGCACGAGCAGGTACGGCTCATGCCCCCTCGCAGGCCACCTCTCATCCGAGGAGGGCGGCCGGCCTGCTTGAGGCTGAGAACTACGAAGGATTCTTCCGCTTCCTATGGAACTGCAGATCTGCAGCTGTGTTATCTTCGCCCTGTAAGCTTTGTGTATCCAGCAAAGTCAACCATTCCATTAGAGGAAAACGACTGTTGGATACACATGCCGTGATGGAGACGGGAGGACAGGAGGAAGACAAGTGTACAGCAGGTCGAAGGCGAGAGAAACCCCGGCACTGAGAGCGGGGTCTATCCCACGTCAGCATGCAACACTGCCCAGTTGCTGACGATCCTTCGCAGTCCATGAAGAGATAGTACAAAAAATCAAACAATAAAAAACTGGAAGAGGCATAGCTGTAGCGTAGGAGTCTGCGACTCCTCTCCATCACCCCGAGTGATCCTTCGCGCCTGTCTTGTTGTGTAGTGCGTCGTTGTCCAGAGGTGGTGGCGAGGTTCCGTGACTAGTGATGTCGCTTTGATACCCTGATGAAAACGGAGGTGCTCGTTGATTTGATTGGAAGCGTCTCGTCGTGTAGAAAGCGGACTCGAAGCTTCGTAAACGTGAAGTAGGCAGAAGGAAGTCTGTGGGAGCGTAGTCATGAAGGTGCATGCATTATAAGGAGAAAAGACGGAAAGCCAAGTCTGTAGCAAACGCACTAAAGAGAGAGAGAGAGAGAGAGCGCATGGCTAGCCCTAGGCAAGGGAAGGGCCGCTGGGTGGGGGCTCCAGCTAACCATACGCGGCGTATCGTACGCTAAGCTTTTGACGACAATACGTACCACATTGTCAATTTGAGGAAGGCGCGTTGCGGTCTTGCGGACCAAGCCTCGTTGATGCGGAAGGCACCCGCACCCACCGGACGTCGGAATCCTTCCGGAAGTCATGGCCCCGCGGCAACGATCCTGACACACCCCGCGACGCGTGCGTTCGTCCCGATCCACACACTGACGGCGACTCGTCGACACGCATACGAATGTCTACTGCGGTGATCCTGCAGCGGGGTTTGTCGTATCTCACAGGCGCCGCCATAGATGCGACTTGTCCACAGCTGCCCACCGGTGCAAGTTGCTAAATACCGTGGGAAACAACAAACACGACAGGAATGCCTCAATGGGGTGTGGGATGTCTGGATCGTTGCAGTGTTGCAGTTTTGCAGCTCTGCAGTTCTGCAGTGCATGGGAATCCCGAGTGTACTGAGAGAGGAGACCGATTGCGCCACCGGCATGCATTAGTGCTCTTCGTCCACTCATACGGAACAGGGAAGTTCCACCTACCGAAACCTCCCAATATCGTGACAAAGAGCTTGGGCCTCCCCTGCCGGTTGGCCTCTAGTTTGGTTGAGTCAATTGTTGCCAACTTCACAAGAAGTTCATGTTTCTACTTTCTAGACAGTGTGATGACCCGACAGGCCAGGCTGCCCTACCCCGATACCCAAAGAGGCGCAATGCCTCCTGCTTCCCCTATTCTAGCGGTAAAAGATACAGCGACAGCAAATGATGGCCTTCCAGGCAAGCCGATCGGCCGCGCGGCTGACACAGGCCGGGCCAATGAAAAAAAGGGCCCGAACGATGGCGGCGCCTTTCTGCGAATCATCGTCGTTCTCGCTCGGCCGCTCTGGTGAGCATGCAGTCCTAGCCGGCTACGGCGTTCTCAGCAAAGGACACACATACAACCCTACTTGCATCTCCCTCAGCTGACAACTGCCACTAGTGCAATACGGGGAACGAAGGACGAGAGGAACCGTGCCTGCCACGTCAGCAAGACTACAATAAAAAATAAAATAAAACATAACAAAACACACAGCTGGCTCATCGTGTCTAGCTCAGATGTCCAGCTGCAGCCACAGAAGGCCAATGCGGCCACTAAGGCTAGGGCTGCAGCACTAGTGGTAGGGGGCCTGAGTGATTCGTGGGCGGACGTGTACATTGGCTACCAAGCATTGGTCGCCGTCGGATCCGTATTGGTCCTTCAGATCAACGCCGTGGTGGCGCCATGTCGCTATTTGTCCGTCGCCGGTACCCTCTACTGGTAGTTCGTTGGCGGCTTCATTGGCGTCTAGACCACCCAAGAGCATCGTGAACAGTCGTCGCCATCAATTCGCTACCCAGGAACAACGCCGGGTACACCCCCGTGAGGCATGCCATGTACTGGAACGGAGGCTGTCCTCGCCAAAGACTAAAAAGCAATATCAATTTTCATTGTATTGCGTTAGAAATCAGCATTGGATATTTATTTTTTGATATTCCAAAAGACTATTTCCAAGACAACACCTGCCAACTGCAACTCGTTTAAATTGGCCACTTGGATCAATAGTGGTGCAGAAATATGGCGTCCACACATAATTACGTTCTCGCAATTGCACATCCAAGTCCCTTGAGAAGCTACACGGGACCAAAACTCGCTCCAAAAAAGAAAGAGGCGTGACTCTGAGTGGTGGGCTGATCTGACAGTCTCCGACATTCTCCAACGTTGCCGCCCAGGCCCCGGAATGTCGACCAGCATACCGAGAGAAGGAAGAGGTACTCCTCCTCGCTATGCTTGTCTTCATCAGACGACACACGGCACTGCATGTGTATAGAACAATGGCATGTGCGCTTTTGTCGAGTTCGTCTGCATTTCACAGAGCCTCGTTCAGCATCCTGTAGCTGCCGAATCGCCCCCACGCGCCATTGCACGCCATTGCACCACCACCAGTTTGATCTCGGAAACGGACAAACAAATCACGCGGATGGCTGTTCACGTTTGAGACCAACCGGCCCTATCCTGTCTTTCCGTCCGGTCGTGTATCACCACCCCAGCTCTCTGGATTTTTGGGGGGGTCACTTGTCAGCCAAAAAGAATGGAGCGCATGCCAGATCGGCAAAGTCAGTGAGCACGGCCCGTGCGAGAAAAGGGTCGAGCTGCTTACTTTGGCAGCCCGCAATGTGGCGTGCACAATGCGCTGGACGTCCTTGGTCTGGATGGCGACCCGGTGGTCGCCGTCCCACTCCACCAGCTCGGCGGTGCCAGGCACGGCAAAGTCGGCGTACAGCGCCCGATGCAGGGGCAGGCCGGCATCGGCGCGTCCATGGACGTGCACCGTCGGCAGCCGGAGGCGGTGCTGGTTCTGCGCGCACGCGCCCACGGACGGCGGGGCCCGACGGCCGCCACCGCCGCCGCCCGGCCGTTCGAGGCCCTCGAGCGCAAAGGTGAGCTCGCTGAGACCGACCAGCGGCGCCCGGCCGGCCAGCAAGACGCCAAAATGCCAGTCGACGCCGGCAAAGCCGTCCCTCGACGGCCACACGTCCGCGTCGCGCTCTCGCCGCACTTGGGTCTCGAACAGCACGCTCGCGGCGACCTTGGCGCCCTGGCTGAAGCCCAGCAGGCCGACCCACGCGCCGTGCCCGCCCGCCTCGTCGTCCGCCGCCATGGCGTCGCACAGGGCCCGCTCGATGGCGGCCGCTGTTTGGACGTCGTGGTCGTGGTCGTCGTGGTCGTCGTGGTCGTCGTGGTCGGCATCCGGCTGCCCAGGCAGCCAGCAACGAAACGGGCCGTAGCGAGCCGGTGGGTAGACCGTCGCGAGCGCGGCCGCATCGGGACCTGGCGCCCCGGCGAGGTACGGGGCGTCGGCGAACACCAGCCGAAAATACGGTGCCGTGGCGCGGATCAGGGACCGGCACTGACGGCGGAAGATGGCGGCGGTGGTGCCTCCGCCGTGGAGACAAAGCAGGCGCGGGAGATGGGTGGTGGTGGCGGCGGCGGCGGCGGAGGCTGTTTGGGCATGGGCGGCTGCTGGTGGGGGGTGTCGGTGCAGCAAGGGGCTGACGGACGGCATGATGGCACGGTCGTTTGCAATTGGATTGGGGGGGGGGGGGGGTGCAGGGTGAAGGTTGTGTACTGTCAGAGAGTAAGATACATGCTGCCACAGGCAAGGTGCGTTTGAGAAAGAATGGGGGCACCGTTGATCTGGGCGGAATGAGTACTACGGGATATACACGCAAGTGCCGAGCGGATACTTTATACAGGCCAACGTAAGCCGTGAGAATGAAACAGCAATCACATCAAGCGCATCAAGCGGTTCGGGTATTTTTTTTTTCTTCTTATGTCTCTCCGTGCCTCAGACTAAGCCAGAAAGGCAAGAAAACTAGCCTGGATTGATCAGAGATGGAGGTCTGCCATCGAGATGGACAGGGCGGGATAGAACTAGTGGGTCCCGGAGGATCCTCAACTAGCTGTTCCTACCACTAGGCACTGGGTGCACTGGTGTGTGTAGCACGAAACTGGGCCTCGATGAGTGACACGGAACACCCGGGAGGGGTGCGCGTCCCCAGGAATTCCAGCCGGTCGTCCACGGACTTGAACAGTCGCTCCCAGTGGGACGCCGTCCGCTCCACGGAATTCCAGCCGATGGCCTGGATCATGTCCATATTGCTGCGATGTGGGGCCCCTTCAGTTAGCATGTCGTCAAACTGGGAACGGGGCTTGGCAGAGTATGGCTCGCCGACCATGGTCCGTTCCTCGACGCGAACGACAACCAACGTACTAGGGCTGCTTCTCGCTCCACCGCGTGGAGGCGACGTCGCCCGGCAGGAACTCGCAGAGGACGAGGCGGGCGCCGTCCTTCATGGCCGGGACGACGGCCTGGAGGATGCGCGCGGCGTACGGGTCGGACCAGTTGTGCAGGATGTGGCGGTAGAAGAAGACGTCGGCGCCCGGGACCGGCTGCGGGCGGAAAAAGTCGTGGGCCAGGAAGGAGACGCGGTCCTGCAGCGCAGCCGGCAGTCGCTTGGCGCCCTGCGCGGCCGTCACGGGCAGGTCCTGCACGACAAAGCGCAGGTGGCGGGTGGCCCGGGCCAGCGCGATGGCCACGGCGCCGTGGCCGCCGCCGACGTCGACGACAAGGCCGCCGGCGTGATCCAACGACGCCCAGTCGAAGCCGCGCACCAGGTGGTCGGTGGCGAAGCGGCCGCCGCGGGTCATCCAGTGCATGGCGGCGCCGAAGCGGCGGGCGCGCTCGGGCGCGGCCTCCAGCTCGAGATAAAAGGGCCGGCTGGTGTGGTGGGCCATGTTGAAGGCTGTCTCGTTGGGCTCGCCCGAGCCCGGGTATTTCTTCATGGCCTCGATCATCTTGGAGGCGGCGGGCTGTCCACGAGGACAGACATTAGCTGTTGTTGTTTTTTGGGGTGGGGGGGGGGGGTTTCAACCGAGGAATCGGTCGCCGTCGGGGGCTGTTACAAATTCACAAATTCACGTTTCACGCACAAACATCTCTTCCAAAAAGAAGCCGCAGGCGTCCATGCCGTCGGGCTCCGTGTGCAGAATGCGGGTTGCCGCCGAATGGCGGATGCGGCCGTCGCGTGTCTCGGCGAACATGCGGTTCATCATGGCGACGCGCACCATGCGGCGCAACAGCACCTCGTCGACGCCCGAGGCGGCCGCCAGCTCGGCGTACGAGATGTCGCCCGTCCACGGGACATGCTTGGGAAGATTGTGGTGGTAGACAAAGTGAAGATTGGCCAGGTCAGTGAACTAGGGTTGCCATGTCAATCTCTGACAGACGATGTATCATGCTTTGTCGAATCTAGCGAGTAAAGCGCGAGCCGAACAGAAAAAAAAAAAAAAAAAGAAGACCTACCGTGTTCAGGATTTCAAACAAAAGGTCCCGAGGGCCCTGGGCCAGTCGCTTGAGATCATTTGCGAGGTCGATGACCGTCTTGCGCGTGTTCTCGACGTCGAGCGGCAGGTCGACAAAGGACTCGCGGTCGAACGATGCAGGGTCAAAACCATGGGTCTCGTTGTAGGTGTCCAGCGCTCTCGCGTTCTCCAACAGCTGCTCGGCCAGTCTAGTGAGTCCTGATGGGGCCATATTGTGCGTCACTGTGTGGCTGGCATCGGAGCGGGTGTATGTTGGGATGGGAACAGTTTGACCACTGGGATGCCTTTCAACCTGGCGTATTATATAGCATGTCCGAGAACGGATGGGATCGCTTCATGCTGCTCTGTTCCAAGATGGCCCAGGCGCAGTTGGACCCACGACGCAATGGCCGAGGACGGGCGGAAAAAACCGAGCGAGCTGTATCTCGCCGGCTCCTTCTGGGTCAGTCCTATCACAAGCTACGTGCGCCTTGGCATATTGTGCAGTACCATTCAGGGGATACGGAATCCAGCAACTGCGTCGTATGTTTGGTCTCTCCTGGACGCAGTGCGTGCGAGATGAAACGTTGTAGTCGAATTCGATAATCTGGGATACAAAATCATATAGCATTGTCACGTGAGACATCACTGGACATTTCTGCTGAACAAAACGGCTCCTTGCCCGTTCGGGCCAGGCTAGTAGTGTCCACTTTTTGTCTGCCAAGAAAGCTTGTTTTCACTATGTGCGATCTGGTCCATTCCCGTCACCCGCAGGCATCGTGGTCGTGATAATACAGGTGTGCCTGCGAAGCGACGCTGGCGTCTGCCAGTCTCGTCACCCGCGACAGCAATTTCAGTAGCCGCTCGTCCACCCTGTATAGGCCTTCCCCGTTCGCGCGACGGCCCATCCGCCGCAGCACGTCGGCAAAATTGACCAGCAACCTGCACACGAGATCCAGCGCCAGTAGACCGCTCTGCTGGTCGTCGAGCGTGTGTGTGCCCAGCTGCATTTTCGACGGAAGACACGCGACCCGCTGACCCGGTGGTGGTGGTGGTGGTGGTGTCCGGCCCCGTGGCGATGAAGCCCACGGGCGCGTGCCTGCCGCGTATGTCTCCACGGCCGCTTCCAGCAGGTCGACGAGCTTCGAATAGATGCGCAGCAGTGTGTCGCGCACGGTGGACGCGGAGAGGCAGCCCTGTGTCCGGCACTCGTGGGCCTGGAGCGAGAAGTTGACCGTTTGCTCGCTGGCCAGGAGGATCACATCGAACGACACCTCGCCCATGTTGTCGATGTGCTCCCAGGCGGCCGTCACGTCATCGGCGCACGTGCAAGACGGCAGCATATCGGAAGCATCGTCCATGCTGGCTCTGCGGGGGAACAGGATGTCCCCTCCCCCTCCCCCGGCTCGTTTGTGTGCAGGCGGCTCCTTGGAGGGAGGTGCGAAGATGGGACCGGAGCTTCTCCGTGCCTCAGACGAATGCAGGCCGATGCGAATGTGTGCGAGGCTTTGCCTTGGCGCTGGGCCGAATCAGAGGCCGGGACGAATACTACGCCGTCCTGTCGATTACATGGGGTAACTTATAGGCATGCTCCCTGTCTACGGGCTGCTTTCGTTTGTGGGTCCATTGGGGGCCTTTCTCCGTGTCTTTGTGGGCGGTTGTTGGCCCCTGCTGATCCTGCACGCATGGGTGTCTCGGCAGAGAAAAGGCCAAAAGGAAACAGGAAACCAAGTGTACCAGCCCGCCCAGCTCCACACGGCAGGAGCACACAAGCACATCAGGCCAGGCTGATTGGGCGGGCCGAGTGTCCAACGCATCGTAGCTACTATGCAACCCACCGGGATCGGCTGACCCTCTTCACAGCAAGAAACCAGCCGGCGAGCCAATGATGTGGAGAGAAAGCGCCCGACAAAAGCCTTCGCGTCGTCTGCATCCCAGGATCCGGACGAGCAATGCGATTGGACCGCAGCACAGCAGAATGGCAGCATGCCGTGTCTTGCACGAAACTCGAGACGACGAGAGTGCCCGAGAGTGCTGTGCAGCGTCCCGTACAAGTATATACAAGATCGTCGTCCGGAACAGCCGGCCACGAGACTGAGCCGAAGGCTCGACTGAGCTCGTTCTTTTTTCTTTTCTTTTTTTTTTTTTTTGGTTGACCGCCGTGCGAAACGCTGCACAAGATGGACAGGACCTTCACTGTCCCGTGTCCTCCTTTCGACCTCACGCTGTCGCANTGATCTCAAGCGACTGGCCCAGGGCCCTCGGGACCTTTTGTTTGAAATCCTGAACACGGTAGGTCTTCTTTTTTTTTTTTTTTTTTTTTTTTTTTGGTTGACCGCCGTGCGAAACGCTGCACAAGATGGACAGGACCTTCACTGTCCCGTGTCCTCCTTTCGACCTCACGCTGTCGCACTGGGACCGCCTCTTTCCGCCGACCCATTCGAAACGCATCCTCTTCTTCGCTCTCCCCGCCGATGCCGACAAGGCGAAGATCACGGATTGTCTGCACATTGCGTTCCACCACACCGTCCAGCGGGTGCCGTTTCTCGCCGGCTCCATTGTGCCCTTTCCGCCGGAGGAGGGCGGTCGGCCGTGGCTCCGCAACCTCGTCCCGCAGGGCGCAGCCAAGCTCCATATCAAAGACCTCACCCATGCGCTGCGCTTCGACGCGCTCGCCGCGTCGGGCTTCGCCCAGCACCTCCTGGACACGGAGCAGCTGTGCCCGCTGCCGGAGGTGGCCTACGTCAGCGACGAGCCGGTCGACGTCTGTCAGCTGCAGGCCAACTTTGTCGACGGCGGGCTGCTGCTGGTCGTGTCCATCATCCACATTGCCGCCGACGGCAAGGGCGTGACCGAGATCATCCGGCTCTTCGCCGACGCGTTCCGACAGGCCCAGGCCGGCGACGCCGGGCCTCAGCCCCTGCACGAGCGGACCGATGTCTACCGCTCCGACCGGACGCTCCTCGTGTCGGGGCGCGGCGTCCCGGGATCCATCGAGAACCACGCCGCCTGGACGTCGTCGGCGGCCAACACGCACGCCCAGATTGCCAACGTGGACAACACATGCCGCACCTTTCGCATCAGCGCCGCGGCGCTGTCCCGCCTGAAGCAGGCCGCCTCCTCGGCCGCCGCCGCCGTTGCCGCGGGGGCCGGGCCCCACGACTGGATCTCGACCAACGATGCCGTCTCGGCGCTGATCTGGCGCAGCATCATGGTCGCCCGGCACCGCGCCGGCATCCTGGCCGACGACACGACCACGTACCTGGCGCAGCCGCTGGACTGCCGCGCCCATCTGGGCCTCCCTGCGCCGTACTTTGGCAATGTCCTGTACATGACCAAGACCGCGCTGCCCATCGCGGTGCTGGAAGACACAGACGACGGAGAAAGAGGGCTGGCCGTCGCGGCGCGTGCTGTGCGGGCCGCCATCCGCAGCATGACGGCCGACAAGTTTACGGACCTTGTGGGGTACGCCGAGCGGACTGCGCAGCAGACCCAGACGCGCCTGAACATCCTCGAGGATCTGCCCACGGGCGGCATCATCCTGACGAGCCACTTCAAGTTTGACCTGCACGCGCTGGACTTTGGACCCCTGCTCGGTGGACACATGAAGGCGCTGCGCCTGCCGGCGCGGGGCACCATGGCCGGCGCGGTGATTGTGATGCCGCGGCTGCCGGACGGCAGCTGCGAGTTTATGATCACGGAGCAGGACAGCACGATCCGGTGTCTGGCCGAGGATGCGTTCTTTGGCCGCTTCGTCGTCCAAGACGAGGCGACGGCCGTTTGCGCGGAGCGCCTGCCGAAGGAACTCGACCCGAAGGAGAAACAGACGCATGGACAGGGACACGATGAGAACGGGGTGAACGGGGTGAACGGGGTGAACGGGGTGAACGGGGTGAACGGGGTGAATGGTGACGGTCGGGACGGAACAGCAGCAAACCAACACACGGCCCATGGGCACGTGACAAACGGCAACGAAGCAGCATCGGCAGCATCGGCAGCATCCGCCGCATCCGCCGCATCCGTTCCCACGCAACCACTGTGGCCCGACCCGCCGAACGACGCAAGGGACCTTGACCCCAAGTGGACCACGCTGATTGTGAACGACGTGCCGGCGCCGCACGTGGGCGTCGTCCGCGTCGTCCAGCTGCACCGCCCCCGCGCCAAGAACGCCCTCTCGCGCCAGATGGTGCGCGAGCTGACCGAGGTGGTCGCGGCGCTGCACCACCAACCAGAGCGAGGTCGCCACGGCCACAGTGGGGGGGGTGTCCGCGGCCTGGTCCTGGCCAGCGCCGTCGACGGCGTCTTCTGCGCCGGCGCCGACCTCGTCGAGCGCCAGGCCATGACCCTGGCCGAGACGCGCGCCTTCCTGGCCCAGCTGCGCACGCTGTGCACGCACCTGGCCACGCTGCCGGTGCCGTCGGTGGCGTGCGTGGCCGGCCCCGCGCTCGGCGGCGGCTTTGAGCTGGCGCTGTGCTGCCACCTGCGCGTGTTGGCCGCCAGCGCCGTCGTCGGCCTGCCCGAGACGCGGCTGGGCGTGATTCCAGGGGCCGGCGGCACGTACCGGCTGCCGGGGCTGGTCGGGCTGTCGCGCGCGCTCGACCTGATCCTGACGGGCCGCCGCGTCGCGGCCCCGGAAGCCGCCGCCCTGGGCCTGTGCAACCGGCTGGTGGGGGAGACGGCGGAGGCGACGGCCGCCGGCGCCCAGAGGGCGGCCGCTCTCGCCGCGGGCGTCGCGCTGGCGCAGGACATCGCCCGGGGCGGCCCCCTCGCGGTGCGCGCGGCCGTGGCCGCGCTGGCCTGCCGCTGCGAGGCCGTGGAAGCGGCCGCGTACGAGTCGATTCTGGGGACCAAAGACCGCGACGAGGCGCTGTTGGCGTTTGGCGAGAAGCGGGAGGCGGTGTTTCTTGGCGAGTAGACATGTGCGGAATTGTGCGGAGTAGAAATGCCCGACGGGTTGGTAGACGAAAAAAGAGACGATGCCTTTTCCCATCCACGTCCGCGCGGTAGCTGTAGAACAAATAGTGGGAAAGCCATGGCTTTCTACCCCCCCTCATTACGAGTCTTCGTAGACGGTGATCGTACGTGTCGTATTGCGGTATTGAGAGCAGTCGCATGGAGACGATCCCCTGGCAGATGGACAACGGATGGTTTCCCAGACATGGGCGCGCTCTTCCTAGTTTCAAGCTACACAAACAAACAAATTCAATTTCTCGTTTACTTTGTTGGATCCACAGAACCCGACTGGCCTCTCCCTATTTGGCCGTCTCTCTTGTCTCGAACATCCCACCAGACAAAAAAAAACAGAAACAAGCCCAACCCGTTTACGAGGATCCTGGCCCCATTCCCTCTAGGCCAAAGAGGGCGATCGACACCCACCGTCAAAGCTGCAGCTGGTCGGCGGCAAAGTCGTAGGCGGCTTCGATGGCCGCCCAGCCGACGCCGAGCCGGTCCTCCTGGGGGAACAGGTCAAAGGCGTGGCCGCACTGGTCGGGGATGCGCAGGCCGCAGGGCACGCCGCGCTCGCGCAGGGCGGCCATGGTGCGCTCGGTCATCTGGTAGGGAATCCAGTCGTCGGCGTTGCCGTGGACCAGGAACGTGGGCGTGCGGTAGTGCCTCTGGACAATGTGCCAATAGGGGCTGCACTGGCGGATCTGGTCGACGGGCGGCTTGGGCAGGGCCGCCCAGTCGATGCCGTCGTATTCCTCGGCGGCGGCGGCTGCGCGGTCCTTGTGCGGCAGACCGCGGATCAGCACGGGGACGGACTGGGCCTTCCAGTTCATGTGCAGGACCAGGCGGGCGCGGTCGTCCCGGAGGGTCAGCGAGAGGGCGGTGGCGCGCTTGTCGCTCTGCGGGGTGTAGGCCAGGATCTGTCCCGAGTCAGTCGCCGGCCCCCTGTGTGCTGGAAAGCGGACGGAGAGGGCGGGTGGGGGGGGGAAAGCACCGGCTACTAGAGTAAGGGGGGAAGCACCTACCGGCTCTGGGCGCACGCAGTCGAGTTGGCCCCCGATCTCCTGCGGCGGCTCCTCGGCCGCGGCGGGGAAGATGGGCCGGTCCCAAACTACACGGACGCGTTAGATGGGGTGCCTTGGGCGGGGGGGGGGAGAATCGGTCTTCTTACAGTCCGCTTCCAGGTCACTGGGCGCGTAGAAGGGCAGGATGACGTCGGGCGGCTTCACGCCCGCGGCTGCGGCTGTGTAGCCGAGGGTCATGGCGAGCTGGCCGCCGCTGGACCAGCCGAGGGCGAGCACGCGGGCCGGGTCGACGCGGACGTGGGGCCACGCCAGCGGCAGGGACGGCAAGACCTGGCGGACCCAGCGCAGGGCGTCGCGGCAGTCGGTGACGGGCCCGTCCCACAGGCGCATTTCGGGGCAGAGCCGGTAGTCGACGCTGACGGGGAGGTAGCCGCGCTGCAAGAGCACGCGGACGTGCTTCATGGGGATGTCGCGGCGGCTGAAGAGCAGATGGCCGCCGCCGTGGATCATGAGGGCCACGGGCCGCGGTCGGCGGCCCGGCGCATCGGGTGTTTTGGGATAGTACACGTCGGCCAGCAGGTCCAGCGGGCCGGCCTGCTTCCACCGGAACGTCTCGACCGGCAGGCCGGCGCGCTGGCCGACGCCGCGCGGACGGGGCGTGAAGGCGTCCCGCTCGGGCGCGGCCGGGAACGCGCAGAGGAGGCGCATGGTGCGGGCCTCCTCGCTGGGGCCGTCGGTCCAGGCGACGTGCTGGAAGCCGGCGGTGCGGAGGCTCTGGTCCCAGAACCACTGGTCGGCGAGGGCGTGCGGGCGGCCGTCCTGAAAGGCCCACCAGCCGTCCAGGAGGCCGTAGACGAGGTCGAACCAGTAGAGGCCGCGGGTGAACTCGACGAGGCAGAAGACGCCGCCGCCGTCGCTGCTGCCGGGGCGCAGCAGGGAGGCCACGTGGGCCGCCGCGCGGGCGGTGTCCGGGGTCGCGTGGAGGCAGTTGGTGGCGACGACGACGTCGAACTGGCCGCGCAGGGCCGGCGGCGGGGGGCGGTCGATGTCGAGGGTGGCGAAGCGCAGATTGTCGCGGCCGGCCAAGGTGGGCGTCTTCTGGGCCTGGCCGACCAGCGACGACGAGATGTCGGTAAAGGTGTACTCGAAGCGGACGCCGTGGCGGGCGAGGGCGTCGACGAGGTAGCAGGCCGTGCCGCCGGTGCCGGCGCCGACCTCGATGATGCGGAAGACCCGGCGGTCGTCGTCGTCGTCGCAGGAGGAGGCGGAGAACGTCCGGGCCAGATACGCGGCCAAGAGCCGCGTGGTGGCCTGGCACATGGGCGCCTGGGCGTACACGTCGGCCATGATGGCGCGGTGGGCGCGGTCGGCAAACAGCAGCTGGCGCGGATCGACCTGTCCGGTGAGGCACGCGGCCAGGCGCGAGCCCGTCACGTCGAGCAGGCTGGTCTCGGCCGCGTGCTGTGGGTGCTTCTGCAGCATGCGCGCCAGCAGGACCGGGGCGGGGGTCGGGTCGATGGCCCGGGCCGTGCGCACCGGGGCGGCGGCGGCGGCGGTCGTCGTCGTCGCGGCGTCGCGCGTTTGGAGGAGGCCGCTGGCGGCCAGGATCTGGTAGAGCTGGGCCAGGAGGCGGGCGTGGCGGGGCAGGACGCCGGCGGGCGGCGGCACGGGCTGGCCCGGGGCCAGAGGGGCCAGGTCGGACCCCAGGGTGCGGAAGGCGTCGAGAATGTAGGCGTCGACGAGGGCGGCCTGGTCGGGGTAGACGCGGGCCCAGAAGTGGCTGAAGGCTGTCTGGTCGGCGTACTGGTCAAAGTCGAAGCGCATGCTGTCAAAGACCTGCTGCGCGGCGGGCAGGCCCGTGGTCGGGCCGTCGATGGTGCCCGTCGCGGGCGTGTCGATCGATGCGCGGCGGCCCGATGCATCCGACGAGTCGACCGTCGTGGACGAGGACGAGGACGCCGCGCGCTCGCCGCTGCCACCGCGGCGGCCACCGCGTCCGGCGCCCCGGCAGCCGCGGCCGTGCAGGTAGCGCACGAGCGCGTCGACGTCGGTCAGCGCCTCGAGCTCGTCGACGGGCAGGTCTGTGCTGTACAGGCGGGCGATCTCGGCGACGACCTCGATCATCATCAGCGAGTCGACGCCCAGGTCCTCGAAGGAGGCGTGGCCGCGCACGTCGCTCCGCGGCACCTCGGCGATCGTTTCCAGGACGCCGCAGACGTCTGCCCAGATGGCGGCCTGGGGGTCCACGGCGGGCGGCGGGGTGGGAATCGCGGCCTGGGGGTCAGCGGGCGACGGGGTGGGAATCGCGGCCTGGGGGTCGGCGGGTGGGGTCTGGATGGCCGGCGCCGCGGCCGGTGCGCGTGTGCGTGGCAGGGGGTCGCAGCCACGGCTTGTCCGGGACGCGTGCGGCGCCGAGGAATCGTGGGCGGCCGACACGGGGCCGACGCGGACGAAGCAGACGCCCAGCAGAAACACCGCCAACTGGCCGGACACGGCGTCGTACACAAACAGGTCGCTGACGAGGGCGCCGCCGTCCGGCGGCGAGACGATGCCGAGAACGTCCCAGGCGGTGGTCGCGCCGTAGTCGGGACCATACTGGATGCGCTCCACGCTGGCGAAACGGTAGAAGACGTCGTCGTCGTCGCCGTCGTCGTCGTCGTCGTCCGCCCCGGTGGTCGGTTCGCGCATGTGGTTGGCGTGCAGACCGGCCACCTGCAGGAAGCCGTCCAGAGCGAGCGCCTGTCTCGTCGCGTCTTGCACCGCGCGCGGGAGATGCCGGGGTGCGACGACGCGTCCCACGACGCGGTCGCCCGTGGCGGCGACACTGGCCACGTTGCGGTACACGGCGGCATGCCGGACCAGGCGCGACGCGGTCCGGTAGACGGCCGCGGGGCCGCCGAGGACGGTGCCGCCGTGGAGCGCGTCCGCGCGGACGGCCGCGAGGCGCGGCGGGTCGTGGGTGAGCCGGTGGTAGCGGGCGAACTCGCTGCGCAGGGCGGCGCGGTCGGGTGTGTCGGGTGTCTGGCGGGCCACGATGCCGGTGGCGTGGGTGACCGCCGGGCTGCCGGCCGCGGACGCGGTGCTGCTGATGCGAAACGTCCACGCGTCTCCTCCCAGACGCTCGAGGGTCAGCTCCACGGCGCCGTCGGGATCCCGGGGCAGCGGAGACGGGACGGCCAGGTTGTGCACCGACAGGAGCGAGTCGGCGGTGTCGGCCGCGGGCGTCTTGGCGGGGGCGCCGGCGACGACGACGGCCGCGAGCGCGCGGGTGGCGAGCTCCACGTACAGAGCCGGCGGGGCCTGGGCGTGGCCGCGCACGACGTGTCCGTCTACCAGCGCGGCAAACTCGTCGCTGCGCGGGTCCACCTCGAAGAGCGGACACTGGGCGCGGTCGACGCCCTTGGCGCGCAGGAGGACGGGTGGTGGTGGCGGTGGTGGTGGTGGTTCGTGTGGTTCGTGCGCGGTGTCGGCCGGGTGGGCGGCGGCGGCGGCGGCGGCAGCCCCTTCCGCGCGCGCCGGCGGCCGGTACGGCAGCCAGTGCTTCGTCTTCTCAAAGGGGTACGGCGGCAGGCGCAGGACCTCGTAGTCGGGGGCCTGGCGCCGGTGGAAGGGCCAGAACTGGACGCGGTGGCCGGCGGTCCAGAGGCGCACGGTCACGTCGGCCAGGTGGTCGAGCGCCGCGTCGGTGCCGAGGTCCACGGGCACGTAGTGGTTGGTGCGGTCGTGGCCCAGGGCCCGCCGCGCCATGGAGACGACGCCCGCGTCGGAGCCGGCCTCGACAAAGGTGCAGGGGCCGAGGCGGTCCCGGAGCCGGCGGACGGCCTGGCCAAAGAAGACGGGCTCGCGCGTGTGCGCGGCGATCCGGCGGGCGGTGGGCGCGGGCCAGCTGGCCGCCGCCGTGCACGTCTCGACCGGGATCGTGGCCGGCCGGAGGGTCAGCGTGGCGGCCAGGGCCTCGAGGGGCGGGATGAGCGGGTCGGTGAAGCGGGAGTGGAAGCCGTAGCGCACGTCCAGGCGTCGGTGACGGAGGCCGCCGGGCGCCCGGCCGTGCTCGCCCAGCGCGGCTTCGAGCGCGTCGACCGCGGCCGCGTCGCCGACGACGACGTGCGACGTCGGGCCGTTGTAGCAGGCGATCTCCAAGACGCAGGGGGGGTGGGCGGCCGCCACCGCGTGGAGGATGGCTTCGAGGGTGGGGGCATCCGCCTCCACGGCGACCATGGCGCCCGGCTCGGGCCCCCAGTGCGTCTCCATGAGCGCGGCGCGGCCGGCCACGAGCCGGAGGGCGTCCGGCAGCGAGAGCACGCCGGCCACGCAGAGCGCCGCGAACTGGCCGAGGCTGTGGCCGACGAGGCCGTCCACGCGCAGGCCGGCGTCCATCCAGGCGCGCGCGGCGGCGTACTGCACGGCAAAGAGGCCCGCGTGCAGGGTGACGACGCTCTCGATGCGCGGCGGCGTCGTCGTCGCCGTTGTCGTTGTCGTTGTCGTCGCGGCGGCCCACACGGCTGGGTAGAGGCCGTCGCGGTAGCCGAGCGCGCGCAGAGCCGCGTCGCAGTCGTCCAGGTGGGCGCGGAACAGCGCGCAGCCCTGCCCGAGGCGGCGGCTGAGGCCGACGTGCTGGCCGACCTGGCCGCCGAAGCAGAGGACGACGGGCGGCTCGTGCGGGCGGACGCTGGCGACGCCGGCGTCGCCGGCAGTGCGGCCCAGCGTGTCGCGCAACGCGCGTCCCAGCGCCTGGACATCGGTCGTGCGCGTCGTCACCATCGTCAGCATCTGGGGCAGCGCCTGGTTCTGTTCGCGGGCCAGGCTGAAGGCGAGGTTGGTTGTGGTCAGCGACGACGACGACGACGACGTCTCGGCAAAGTCGGCCACCAGCTCGACGTAGCGGGCGAGGCTCGCGGGCGAGGCGGCGGCGATCTGGATGGGCAGGCGGGCGAGCGGCGCAGGCGCGTCGTCGTCGTCGTCGTCAGCTCGACGTAGCGGGCGAGGCTCGCGGGCGAGGCGGCGGCGATCTGGATGGGCAGGCGGGCGAGCGGCGCAGGCGCGTCGTCGTCGTCGTCGTCGTCGACGGCGGCTCCTCCTCGTCGCCGGGGCGGGCGCTCGGCCAGCATCAGCGCGGCGTTGCTGCCGGCGGCGCCGTAGTTGTTGATGCAGGCGACGAGGACGGGCGCCGTCAGCGGCTGGTTCGCCGTCGGGATGCACAGGTGGTCGGGGCCCAGCGGCGGGATCCGCGGATGGAGCCGGGTGAACGACGCCTGCGCGCACGCGGTGCGGTGCTCCATCTGCAGCAGCGCCTTGATGAGGCCGGCCACGCCCGACGCGCCCTCGAGATGGCCAATGTGGCCCTTGACCGACGAGACGACGAGCGGCGGGCCGCCCTGGCGCGGCGGCCCGGCAAAGACGCGCCGGATGCTCTCCATCTCGATGGGGTCGCCCACCGGCGTGCCGGTGCCGTGGGCCTCGACAAAGGCGACGGCGTGCGGGTCGACGCCGGCCTGCGCGGCGACGCGGCGGTACAGCGCGCTCTGCGACGGCGCGTGCGGCACCGTGATGGCCACGCAGTTGGCGCTCTGGCTGACGGCGGACCCGGTGAGGACGCCGGCGATGGCGTCGTGGTCCGCCCGCGCCCGGGCCAGCCGCTTGAGCACGACCAGACCGGCGCCCTCGCCGCGGCCGTAGCCGTCGGCGGCGGCGTCAAAGGGCCGGGTGGCGCCGGACGCGCTCAGAAAGTGCGCCGCCGCTAGGTTCTCGTACAGGTACGGCGTGGTGATCAGCGTGACGCCGCCCGCCACCGCCTGGGCGCAGGCGCCGGCCGCCAGCGCCACGCACGCCGTGTGGATGGCCACCGCCGACGACGAGCAGGCCGTGTCCAGCACCAGCGACGGGCCCGTCCAGCCAAAGCAGTGCGACAGCCGCCCGCTCAGGAACGCCCGCAGCGTGCCCGTCGTCGCGTACGCCGTGGCCGCGTGCACGCCCACGTTGCCGTCGTAGTCGGTCGCGCAGGCCCCCACGTAGCAGCCCACGTCGCGCTCCGGCGCCGGGTCCGCAAAGTACCCCGACGACGCCAGCGCCTGGTACGCCACCTGCAGCAGGATGCGCTGCTGCGGATCCATCGACGCCGCCTCGCGCGCCGACTTGCCAAAGAACTTGTGGTCAAACGCCGCGACGTCGCGCACAAAGTGGCCCCAGAACGGGAGGCGAGCACCACCACTGCTGCTGCTGCGGCCCGCCGGGGCCGACCGCGGGACGTGGCCCGCCGCGTCGAACCGCTCGGCGGGCACTTGGCTGCGCATCGACCGGCCGGTCGTCAGCATGTCCCAGAACTCGTCCACCGAGTCCGCGCCGGGAAACTTGCACGCCATGCCGATCACCGCCACCGCGTGCTCCGGATAGACGGCCGCCTCGTCGTAATCGGCGTAATCCACGAGCGTCGCCGGGATGGTCGTCGCCGCCGCCGCCGCCGTGGGGCCAGGCACGGCGGCGGACGACAGGACGTCGCGGATGGCCGCGGGCCGGACGGCCGCGTGGATCTTGGCCACGGGGACGTGTCGCGCCACCGATGGGGGCACCGCGTCCGTGCCGATGGCGAGGATCCATCCGCCGCGGCCCCCGGACGGCGGCGCATGCAGCGGCTGCGCGGCCGCGGCCATGGCCTGGTGCCAGTGGGCCTGCTGGGCGAGGATGGACGCCAGCACCGCCGGCACCGCCTGGTCGGGGGAGAGGAGGCGGGCGTCCGCGTTGGAGCGCACCAGCGTCTGCTTTCCGTAGTCCGGATGCAGTCGTCCGCGGCAGGCCCGGACAATCTTGGCGGGCCCGTCCCTGTGCACGCCGGCGTGGTATCGCCCGTGCAGGCCCGTCGCGCGCGACGCCACGCTCTGCTGCGCGAGGTCCGCCTGCAGCGGCCCCACGGCGTCGGCCGGGGCGGTGATGGTCACGTCCCGGACATCGCGCACCGCGGACACGTATGTCTGTATAGCCCGTCAGCAAGATGTAGAGAGCGAGCGCATAGATGGCCCCAGCAAGGTGTGGAGAGCGAGCGCATGGATGGCCCACGGAACGCGCGTAGCCTACATGCGGGTGCTGGCCCAGAATCCGCTGGACATCGTCCGCCGTGGTGGGATCGTGCCATCGGGCGGCCAGGCTCGTGTACGGCACGCGCGGCCGGCCGTCCTCCGTCGCGGTCGGGTCCCCGTCCACGTAGGCGCCCACGCAAAAGGCCAGCGTGACCGCCGTGCCCGCGAGCACCGCAATCTCCGCCTCGCTCGCGGCACTGCTGACGGCCAGCGCGCTCAGAAGCCCGGCGCAGAAGCCCTGGACGCCCCCGCCCGCGGCGACGCTCGCCAGCAGGGACGGGTGGGTGTGTCCGTGTCCGTGTTCGGGTCCCGCGCCGGCCTGCTCAAGCACGTTGAGGTACTGCACCATGTGTGTGAGAATCGTCACCGGCAGCGCGACCATGCTCCGGCTCTCGTCGGCGCCGAGCGCGTCGGCCGACCCGCCCATCCACCGGGCCAGTCTCTCCGCCGCGTCGGGCCCGGCGACGGCGCCCAGGCCGGCCTCTTCGGCCACGAGCCGCGGCCAGACCGCCGAAAGGTCCTGGACCGCCGCTGTGAGCGGTGCCAGCAGGGCCGCTTTTCGTTGGATTTCGCCCTGCAACTGCTGCATCTGTTCGCGCGTGGGCCACGGCGCCACCGACCCAAAGGCCACAAGAGAAGGCAAGGAAGACATGTTGTTTTGCACCGAGAAGACGCGTCGTACGAAAGAGAGAGGACAAAGAGGACCTCGGGCGACGCAGGCGGGATGGTGTGGCTGGGTGGGAAGATGTCAACGCCGTCCCGTGCACAAAAGAGGATGTATTTGAAAGATGGCGTCTGTTCTGTCGTCGCCCGGGCTGGATAGTGACAACAACCATCGCCGACTTTTTTGGCCCGTTGGGTGGGATCCTGGCACGGCTCGTTCCGGCCACGAGGCCCGGCGGCGGCCATGCCCATTCGTTCATGTGCGGGTACTTTTCGGGTGCGTCCCAGACGAAAATAGGAGCCGAGGCGCGAGATCGAAAAGAAAGAAAAAGGCGCCGACGCGCTGCCAGCTCCGTGCCTGGACCTGCGTGAACCTGCCGAAGGTGTGGTCGGGGTGGGGGCATGGCGGCTCGACGCTGTTCTGCGAGCGTCTTCCACGTTGCCTCGGCCAGTCCCGGACGTCCTCTTGGGCGCCTGTCTCGCCTGCCTGCTCCCGCATATACGTCCAGTGCATGCCCGTGCCTCCCCTTTTCACACGCGAGCAGCAGAGAACGAACGACTTTGCCGTTGCCCTACTCTGCCGTTGTTCGTCGTACCAGTACAGCCGGCCCCCTGTTCCGCATCGCAGCAGCATCCATTCCAACACAATGAGCACGGCGTCGGCGGAACAACCGGGCGGTGCAGCGAAGATGCTCGTCTGGACCGTGTGTGCCTACAGGAAGGCGACGATGGCCGAGGACGAGTTCCACCGCTACATGAGCGAGACACATGCGCCCATGGTCCGCGAGGCTCTGGCCCGGCATGGAATCACGCAATACACAATGGCAGGTTGAACCCACTGCGCCGTCTTCGGTGCCATGGTCGGCCGCGGCGTTTCTGAAACGGGCCGCTAACCACCCGCCGCCAGACGCACTTTACGGCAGACACGAGGGCGCAAATGTCCCGCGTGATGGATCCGCAGTTCGCCCAGGACGCGGGCTACGACATCATCACGCAGATCCGCTTTCCGAGCGTCCAGTGCTTCGTCGACTTCCGCAACGATCCGTTCTACAAGGACAAGGTCGTGCCCGACCACGACGTCTTTACCGATCCCCAGCGCGTCTAGTAAGCCCACCCGGCCGATGTGGACGACACGGAAGGAACACAGAGCTGACCTTGATGCCAGCATGGCGATTGGGTGGGTGGAGGATCACATCGTCGATGGACGCGTGGTCTGATGGCTGGATGCGTGTCTGTTTCCTCGTTCTGGTGGCACGAAGGGGGGTTGTACGCTATCAGGACCAGTCGTGGGCCCCAGTTTCACACATCGAGCCGACAAGAAACTTGAGTTTGACAGAGCGTCGCTTCTTGGGTAGAATGTAGATACGGCCATGTCCTGCCCCTGGCTCCCTTCCTTTCTCCTAGACAAGGCAGACATGCTATGGAAAACAATAGACATACAATGGAAAACAATCTTCCCTAGACAAGGCAGACATACAGTGGAAAACAATCTTCCCCAGACAAGGCAGACATACAATGGAAAACAATCTGTCGATACACGGTGCCAGCCAGCACCTTCACGTGTCCGGGCCCGTCCCGTAGCTCTCCCCGATGCGCTTGAGCATGTGCTTCTCCACCGTGAGCACGTCCGCCGCCGCGGCGTCCTGGCCGTCCCCGGTCTGGCCCGTCAGCGGGACCAGCGGGCAGTCCAGGGCGCCGTCGTAGAAAAAGGCGGCCGAGTAGCGGTCGGTCGGCGCCTTGTTGATCACGCGGTGCCAGCTGCTGCGGTACGCGCCGCCCGTCCAGAACGCGAGCATGTCGCCGACGTTGCAGACCAGCGTGCCGGGCGTCGGGTCCACGGCCACGTACGCGTGCGTCGCCGGGTCGCGCACCTCCAGGCCCGCGTGCTCGTCCTGCAGCAGCAGCGTGATGGCGCCAAAGTCGGTGTGCTCGCCGGCCCCCAGCTGGGGGGGGGTCCCGCCGTCCCCGCTGTCCCTCGCGGCCGGAGGATAGTGCAGGAGACGCAGGACCGCGACCGTGTGGCCGCGGACAAAGTCGTCAAACACGTGCGGCCCGTAGGGCAGCGTGCGCGCGACCAGACGCAGCATCTGCCGCGCGAGCGCGTGCACGGCCTGAAAATAGGCCTCGACGGGCGCCCGGAAGTCGCCGGGGGCCATCTCCTCCGCGCGCGGCCACACGTTGGGCCCCATGAAGAAGCGCCGGGCCTGCACCTGGGGGTCCTCCAGCGGCACGTCGGGCCCGACGTAGAAGCCCTCCTTGCGGTCCGGCCGCGTGTCAGCATGGTACGACTGCGACGCGAACGCGTCGTAGCCGCGGCGGCCGACCGTGTGGCGCGCGTCCAGGCGCTGCTTGGCCGCGGCCGGCAGCGCGAAGAAGCGCTGCGACGCCGCGAACAGGCGCTGCTGCACGTCCGCGGCCAGGCCGTGGCCGCTCACCTGGAAGAAGCCCGTCGTGCGGCAGGCGTCGCGGACG
This sequence comes from Raffaelea ambrosiae, assembly GCA_002778195.1. Taxonomy (NCBI): domain Eukaryota; kingdom Fungi; phylum Ascomycota; class Sordariomycetes; order Ophiostomatales; family Ophiostomataceae; genus Raffaelea; species Raffaelea ambrosiae. Next base: position 2,209,373 of record PCDI01000001.1, on the reverse strand, counting down.
GCCGCCACGACCGGCTGGGCCGCCGGCGACTCCGGGTCCGCCAGAAACGGCCCAATGTCAATGGTCGGGACGAGAGGCGTCTGTGGATGCATGGCCGCGCACATGGATGAAAAAATGGATTGGATGATCGCCCTCGAAACGGATCCGGCGATGGGCGGAAACGCCTCTGCTCCCCGTCCATCCAGCCCCTCCGAATCTCTATAAGGCGTTTGGGCCGGAGGCTGCGGCTACTTTGGGTCGGTTCCTTTTGCCAAGGCGTACCACCGTCCCATTCCATCGTCTTGCATCATCATGGCTCGCGGCGCACTCCTTCCAAGTATGTGCCCGGTCCATTGACAAGGCGGAAAACTAGCCGGGTCCCACTTTTCCTTGTTGTGTACACGGGACTTTCACACAGCCCACACCGGCATCCTCTTCCACACGCTGTTGCGTCACGTTTGTATTTTCGTTTCGAATGGACTAGGAGCTCGTGTGTCAGAAGCGCATACTGCTGCCTCTCGGGGGCCGGCTCTGTGACGCAATCGTACGGGAAGAACGATGCTAAGAAGGAACGGCCTGCATTGGTTGGGCCTACTATTTCAAGGTGCATCCGCCGTCTGGGATCTTGACGCGCTTTCTCCATTCCGCTCTCTTTTTTCACTGTTCTCCCGCCCCGACATGTGGTTCTCGGCTGCCCCGACTGCGGCTCTGCTCGGCCTCGCCACGGTGCTCGCCACCACCCGCGCCACCGCAACGGCCCGTCCGAGCCCGCCGCCTCTGACGTTTCTCTGCACCATCAACTTGACCACAGGCACGCCCGTCGACGTCGGCTCCGTGCCGGGCGGCGACCGGCTGGTCATCCCCTTCGTGGGCGGCGTCTTCCAGGGCCCGCGCCTGAACGGCACCGTCGCCGACATGGGCGCCGACTTCAGCTGGACCAGCGCGAGCGGCGACTTCCAGCCGGACGGCCTCCTCGTCCTGCAGACCGACGACGGGGCCAACATCTTCTTCCACGACAAAGGCCACGCGCCGTATGTGCACGCCGCCTTGGAGACGGGCGCCGCACAGTACAGCTGGCTGAACACGGCCGTGGCCGTGGCCGTCCTGACGCAGACGAGCACGGGTGTGTCGTTGGACGTGTTTCAGGTAACCACTGCGCATGTATGCCCCCCGTCGTGCGCTGGACAACCCATTTACTGACGCGAACAAAAAGTTGGGATAGTCGGTAGTCTCGGACCAACTGACAAGTAGGAGCCTTTGGGTCTAGATCAATTGAGTTTTTGTTTCCATCTGCTACACAATTTTTGTTTACATGAAATTATTGAGTTGGAGTTGGCGAAAGAGGAAACAAGCCATGGTGAAACAAGGGGGATTGCCTGCTTGAGAAGCAGACATGTATATAAGGCAAAGGCTCGGCCAGGAGGAAGAGGGAGTTTTCTTGCGTTTTCGGCATCTTCTAAATAAAAGGCCGCAGGCCGCTCTCTTTCGCTACCTCCTATCTGATCAGTACCTACTGAAATCATTGCGAACAAGCCCCCTCCCTCCTTTCGGCCAGTACACCAGTACTAAGAGGGAGAGGGACTAGCGTATTGCTCTGTTATTAAAAGAGTCCCCTAAAACTTGCCTGTGAGTAGGGGAGCCGTTAGTTGGGTTGTTTGTCTGGTTGCTGTCCCCGTTCCGCTTTCACTATCACACAACCAACCAATACATGCAGGTTGCACGTGCTCTGGTCTGCAATGAACCCGTCTGGTTGATGACCTTGCGCCTTCGTTGTGTTTGCACTCTCGTGTAAATCAGGGTGCGTAGGTGCATCCATGTCAGCCCCATTCCGAATGCCGGTTGGATTCCGGTTCAACAAAGATTGTCCGAGCTGGTCCAGAATTTGCCCCGTATCTATTTTCCAACTGCAACGCAGATTCTCCCAATCTCAAACCGTAATTTCACGCAGGTATGCCTACGATGGCGCGGAAAGGAGGCTGTGATTTCAACCCGTGGAAACCGGCCAACATGCCCAGAAAAGTCAGTCCCCACTGGCCTTGAGGTGCATTCCGTCTCGGTGGATTGTAAAGGCCTGGGTCTGGCCACCCTCATTTTAACGACTGTCGCACCTGCTGTTGTCATGCTTACTCTGAAAAGGGGTCGCCGTGGCTTTGCTCCTACCTGGGGGTTGATCGAGCGACCAGTTCCTACGTTGTGGACTGATGTGCTGGAGCTACGAAGCCTCGACGGTATGTGGATTCCTGCTTTTGGCATGGGGCCCCGACTGTTCAGACCGCATTGTACTAGGCGACTGGTGTATATAGAAGTAAGAAAACTGGTCGAGTGTTCTGTAGGCCGCCTGTCCCACACACCTGCTACTTGATTCAGCGCCTTGCACAGTACCCGTGGTGGATAGATTGACCCTTTCTTCACACCAAGAACAGTTTGTTTTTTTTTCCATCATGAGCGGAAACGATTCGAAAATCATCATTGTCGGCGGCGGGCCGGTGGGCCTGACGGCTGCCCACGCCCTCTGGAGAGCGGGCATCGACTTTGTCCTGCTGGAGAGCCGGGCCGAGATCGTGCAGGATGCGGGCTCCAACCTGGTCTTGTCGGCCATGGGCATGCGCGCCCTGGCCCAGCTGGGCTTGATGCCGGCCATGAGCAAAGTCAGCACGCCCGTGGACCGGTTCAAGCGGCTCGACCACGAGGGCCGAGACATTGGCGACACCATGTTCTTTACCTATTTCTACCAAAGGTCAGTTGTCGTGTCCGCCACAGTGGCTGCTGCGCATGGCTCCTCGTACTGACTTTGTGTGCCGACGGCACCAGCCACGGATCGTACCCGCGCGTGTTCAGCCGCCGCAACTTGATCGACACCATCTGGAGCGCGCTGCCCCTCGAGGCCCAGGCCAAGGCGTACACCAACAAGAAGGTCGCCGAGGTGGCCACGACGGACAAGGGCGTCGTCGTCACGTGCCAGGACGGCACGGCCTACACGGGGTCCGTGGTCGTCGGCGCCGACGGCGCCTACAGCACGGTGCGCAAGCACGTGCAGCAAAAGGCGCTCGAGGCGCAGCAGCGGCAGAACCAGCCGATCTCGGTGGTCGACGAGAAGCCGTACCTGACCACGTACTGCTGTTTCTGGGTGCGCTTCCCGGTGCTGCCCAACATCCACGACGGCGACGCGGCCGAGACGCACGGCAAGGACGCGACGACGCAGTACTTTGTCTGCGCCGACTCGGCCATTGTGGCCGTCTATGCGCGGCTGGACCAGCCGACGCGCGACCCCCCCCGGTACGGCGAGGCCGACCAGGTGGCCTTTGTGAAGAAATGGGGCCACCTGCCCCTCACCCAGGGCGGCGGGCTGACGCTGCAGCAGGCGTACGACCAGAAGCTGCAGTCGGGCATGATCAACCTGGAGGAGGGCGTGGTCAAGAACTGGAGCTGGGGCGGGCGCGTCGTGCTGGTGGGCGACGCGGCGCACAAGTTCACGCCGTCGACGGGCGCGGGCTGCAACAACGGCATCATCGACGTGGTGGTGCTGGCGAACCTGCTGCACCGGCTGTACGCGTCCGGGGGCGTCCCGTCGGCGCCGAAGCTGGACGCGGCCTTCCAGACGTACCAGGCGGCGCGGTACGACCTGATGACCAAGGGCTGCCGCGTGTCCGGCAACGCCACGGCCATGGCCACGTGGTCGGGGTTCCTGATGAAGTTCCTGGACGTCTATGTGTTCCGCAACCAGACGATCCAGAAGTTCTTCATCAACCTGGGCGTCGGCACGACGGCCCAGGCGCCGGTGTTTGACTACATCGAGGGCAAGGAGGAGATTGTCGGGAATGTGCCCTGGGTGCACTCGATCCCGCCGATCAAGGTGTGAGCGGCCACGGACGTGGATGCCCGGCATCGGGGGGGCGTGTATTTGTGGGTGCAGTGGAGGGCTCCATCATTCCTTTTCGATATGTGCATTTCGGATGCTCTTTCTTGTGTTGGTATACATTTTGCATTTGCAACGTACCTTGTTGGGATTCTTCATTTCTGAATTTAATAACTGTAGTTAGACACCAAGTTGATACATTTCCAATGATCTCGGACTCGTTTTAATCCACGAAAGGCTATTTATGTCCTTTATGTCCAAGGTTGTTCTTTTTCTCGAATTGTACAGTCTATGAATCTCTATTTTCTGGCCACAAGGGCGCCAATGTGTATCTTGCACAAATTCTCGAGTACTGGGTCAGTGAAAATAGCATTCAGTACACTGAATTACATGAACCGAGAACGCAAAAGTTGATGTCGGATTCAATCTAAGCACTACATAGGAATAAATAATCAAGCAATTAATGATAACATGATGAAATGACAATCAAACAACACACAACAAAGAACAAGAAAAACAGAAAGAAATACATAGTCAAAGACAAACAGACAAGAGTACAACAACAAAAAAAGAAACAGAAAAGAAAAGCCAACAAAAGAAATTATACAAGCGAGAGTACAGTCTAGACAGTGGATAGCCATCTGCGCCATCCCCGACACTCATCGCAGAAACCCCATGGTCTTCCAGGCGGCCACGTAGGACCGCACCACCTCTGCACTGACGGGCCCTTCGGCGGCCATGGTCGGGGAATGCGCGCGGGACTGGTCCGTGGCCAGCACCACGCCGCCGCAGGCCATGCGCTCAAAGTGGCCCGCCAAGAAGTCGACCACGCGGGCCGCCGGGTTCTCGGCGTCCGACAGCGGCGACTGGCGGACCAGCTGGACCCAGGCGGGAAAGGGCACGAGGCGGTCGGCCGGGATGTCGAGGGCGGCGGCCAGCGTGGCGGCCATGTCGGACCACGGCTGGCCGACCGGGTTGTCGACGTGGTAGACCGGGCAGGCGTCGGACGCGTCGTGGTGGCCGTCCACGTTGAGCAGGTCGACCATGACGCGGGCCGACCGGTCCACGGGCAGCCAGTGCAGCACGCCGCGCAGGTCGGGGAAGGCGCGGAGGGCCTGGGCGCTTTTCACCAGAAAGGGAAAGTGCTCGACCGGGTTCCAGACGCCGCTGGTGGTCGAGCCGGTGATCTGGCCCGGGCGGACCACGGAGGCGCGGAAGAGCCGCGGGTGCTGGCGCAAGGTCTGGTGCAGCAGGCGCTCGCACACCCACTTGCCCTCGTTGTAGCCGCTGGGGATGGCCGCGGCAAACGGGAGCAGCTGCTCCGGGATGGCGCCCGGGGCGCCGCGCCCTCCCCAGCAGCCCGTCACGCCAATGGACGACACGAACTCGAAGCCGATCTTGCGCGGGCTCGCGGCCGTCGTCGTCGTCGTCGTCGTCGACAGGGCCATGTCGCGGGCCAGGTCCAGCAGGTGGCGCATGACCTGGATCTGGGACTCGTACGCAGACAGCGGCCGGGTGCCGCTCATGGGCCAGGCGTTGTGGATGATGTGGGTGCCGTGCTGGACCAGCCAGGCGTAGTCGGCAGCGGGGAGGCCGAGCTGGGGCTGGGCGGTGTCGGTGGCGTAGACCCGGAGTTTGTTTGTGGCAGCCGAAGACAGCTGGATGCCCCGCGACGTCAGGGCTTCGGCCTGGCGCGTGTCGGCGGCCACGCTGCGCACGGGACGGTTGACGCAGACGACGGTGGCGACGTCGGGCCGCTCGGCGAGGGTCTGGACCAGGTGCGCGCCGAGGCTGCCGGTGGCGCCCGTCACGACGACAACGGCGCCGCTCGTCGTCGAGACGACCGGGCGCGTGGACGCGGTCTCCAGCGCGGACGACGCCCAGCCGGCAGTGTACGCGGACAGAAGACGCTCGGCCGCGGCCTGGCGCTTGGCGGTGTCGTCGCCGGGGGCGTCCTGGGGCTCGGCGGGGGTGGGAATGCCCGAGGAGGCCGAGTCGTCGTCCTGGCTGTGGTCGGAGAACACGTTGTTGTCGTCGTCGTCCTCCTCGTCGTCTTCTTCGGAGTCGGCTTCGCTGTCATCGCTGTCGTCGTCGACCTCCGCCTGGTCCAGACTCTTCCCCGCCCGGGCCAGGGCGTGGGCGACGCAGGCGACAAACTGGCCGAGACTGGTGGCGGCCATCTGCTCGGCCTGGTCGAGGGTGACCGCAAAGGTGTTCTCGATCTCGCGGCCCAGCTCCATGCCCATGAGGGAGTCGATGCCGAGGTCGGCCATCTCGCTCTCGAGGGTCATGTCGCTGGCCTCGAGGCCGGACACGCTGGCGACGACATCGCGGACCTCGTGGACGAGGTCGCGTCCGGGGGCGGACGGTTTCTTGGCTTTCCGGGTCGCTGCTTTGCGGGCGGCGGACGTCTTGGCCGGGGGCTGGGAAACGGGAGCAGCCGCGGCGGCGGTCGTGGCCCTGGTCGTCGGTGCGGCGGCCACGGCAGGCGCTGACGCGGCGGCGGCGGCGTGGCTGCGCACATACGCCTTGTCGGTGGTCATGCGGGCCAGGATCTTGCTCATGGTGGCCTTGGCGATGCGCACGTACTTGAGGCCGAGGATGACCTCGGCCAGGCGGCCGGTGGCGGCGTCGAAGATGAAGACGTCGGTCAGGTACGACTTGTGGTCGGGCTGGCGGGCATGGCGGGCGTAGACGTGCCACTCGTCGGCGTCGACCGGCGCCGTGGGCGACCGCAGGACCCGCTCGATGCCGGTGGCCACGCACATGTCGCTGGCGGGCAGGTCGGGCGTCAGCAGGTTGACGTACATGCCGGCGACCTGGCCGAAGGCGTCGGCGCGCGGCACGTCCAGCCAGGTATCGCCGCTGTGGCGCTTGTGGACGACGCCCGCGCTGACGCCGTCGGCGCTTTCGGCGCCGGCCCGGCCGCCCTCGGCGCCGCCGACCACGTAGCGCACGCCGTGGTAGACGTCGCCAAAGTCGACGACATCCTCAAAGGCGCGGTACACATTGCGGCGGCCGTGCAGGGCTTCGACGCCCTCGTCGCCGGGCCGCAGCTGCAGGACGGCCTGGCACTGCGCGTGGCTGACGAGGCGCTCGTAGCGGCCGAACTCGCGCCGCAGCGCCGGGTCGCCGGCCGCGCACATCTCGATGCCGCCCTCGGCGTGCTTCTCGTCCGCCGACGTCGACACGTCGCTGACGCTGTGGATGGTGAAGGCCCAGTCCGTCTCGTCCGCGTTGCGCGGCGCCAGGTCCAGGTAGTAGGTGCGCGACGAGTCGGCGCAGATGGGCGAGTGGGTCAGCATGTCGTGGACGACGGGCACGAAGTCGTTTGGCCGCCACTCGGGGCGGAGACTGAACAGGGCCTCGATGGCCATGTCCATCTCCAGGGTGGCCGGGCAGATGGGCGCGGTGCGGGCAATGACGTGCGTGGCAAACAGGCGCTGGTACTTGTCCGAGGCGGTGTTGATGCGGAAGCGGGCCAGCTTGGTCGTCTTGGCCTTTTTGGATCGCTTGGACTTGGTCGCCGGCGGCTCCTGGTAGCCGAGGAAGGTGCACATGTCCATGGTCTTGGGGTCGACTGGCGCGCCGGGGGCCGGCCGCGCCTGCAGGCCGCCGGCGCTGCCGCTCTCGGCGATGAGCTTCTGGGCCGCCTTGCGGATCTCCTCGGCCGGCGACGTGTTCTCGAGCCAGTGGCGCGACTTCTCGAACTGGTACGGCGGCAGCAGCAGCTGGGCGTAGTCGCTGGACTGGGCCGGGTGGTGGGCCCAGAAGGCGACGCGCAGGCCCTGCTTCCAGAGGGCGACGGTGGCGTCGGTGAGCCCGTCGACGCCGTTCTTGGTGTTGGTGATGGACACGGCCTGGAAGTGGAGGGCGTTGCTGGTGGACGACGACGACGACGACGCAAGAGCGCGCGACGCCATGACGGTAATGGTCGAGTTGGAGCCGGCCTCGAGGAAGATGGCCTCGGGGTGCTTCTGGACGAGCCGCTGCAGGGCGTGGTGGAAGAAGACGGGCTGGCGCATGTGGGCGCCGACGAAGCGCGCGTCCGGCGGGGCCGTCTGGCCGTGCTCGGTGGCCCGCTCGAGGGGGATGGCCGGCGCGCGGAAGGTGAGGCCTTGGCCCACCGCGTCCAGGCCGTCGACCAGGCGCTCGACCAGGGTCGAGTGGAAGGCATTCGTGACGTTGAGCCGCTTGCTCCGGACGCCGGCGTACGGGCCCGCCGACGCGTCCGCCAGCGTCTGGACGACGGCGTCGATGCCGGCGGTCGACCCGGCCAGGGTGAAGCTGCGCGGGCCGTTGTAGCAGGCAATGCCGGCGGAGCCGTCGGACTGGCGGTTGGCCTGTGCCAGGAGCGCGCGCACGACGGCCTCGTCGGCCTCGACGGCCAGCATGGCGCCCGAGTCGGGGCCCCAGGCGTCGCGCACGAGCCGGGCGCGGCCGGCAATGAGCTGCACGGTGTCCTCGAGGCTCAGCACGCCGGCCACGCACAGGGCGGTGATCTCGCCGAAGCTGTGGCCCACGACCGACACGACCTTGCCGGCCAGGCCGCAGTCGAGCCAGCTCCTGGCGGCGGCGTACTGCATGGCGAAGAGCGCCGTCTGCAGCTGCACGACGTCCGCGATGGGCGCGCGGGCAAAGATGGCCGGGAAGATGCTGTCGAGGCCGGCGGCGGTGATGGCGGCGTCGCAGGCGTCCAGGTGGCGGCGCAGCACGGCCACGCCGTCGTACAGGGCGCGGTCCAGGCCGACAAAGGTCGACACCTGGCCTCCAAAGCAGAGAATGACCGGCCGCTCCTTTGGGATGGGTGCCGCCAGACGGCTCGGCGCGGCCGGGGTCGCCGCGGCCGCCTCGGCCAGCGTGTCCTGCAGCTCGGCCAGCGAGGCACAGGCCACGACCATGCCCTGGGCCAGGCCCGGGTTGGACTGGCGCGCCAGCTGGAACGACACGTCGGCGAGTGTGGGCTGGCCGGGGCCGGTGTGCGCGGCCAGGAACGGCGCCAGCACGCGGGCGTAGGCGGCGATGCTGCGGGCGTCGAGGCCCGGGATGCAGAAGGGGAGGCGGGTCGCGGGCGCCAGCGCGGACGCAAAGGTGCGCGCCGGCGGGGACGCGGTGTGGGCGACGACGAAGCTGCCGTTGGAGCCGCAGGCGCCGTAGTTGTTGACCAGGGCCACCTTGCGGTCGCCGTGCCAGGGCCGCAGGGCGGTGACGACCTCGAGCTTGTCGGCGTCGCGCTGGCTGTGGATGTGCGGGTTCATGGTCTGGAAGCTGGCCTGGGGCGGGATGAAGCCGCCGCGCATCATGGTCAGCACCTTGATCAGCGACACGATGCCGGACGCGCCCTCGGTGTGGCCGATGTGGCCCTTGACCGAGCCGATGGGCACGACGGTGTCGCGCCGCGGGCCGGCCACGGCCTGGCGGATGCTCTCGTACTCGGCCGGGTCGCCGACCGGGGTGCCGGTGCCGTGGCACTCGACCAGGCCGACGTCGGCGGGGTCGACGCGGGCCTTTCGGAGGACCTGGCGGAACAGCGCCGACAGCGACGGCACGTTGGGCACGAAGAGCGGCGTGGTGTTGCGGTTCTGGTTGACGCCGGTGGCGCGGATGGTGCCGAGAACGGGGTTGCCCTCGGCGCGGGCGGCCGACAGCTTCTTGAGGAAGACGTAGGCAATGCCGTCGCCGCGGCAGTAGCCGTCGGCGGCGGCGTCAAAGGGCTTGCACTGGCCGGACGGGCTGATGAAGCTGCCGGCGGCCAGGTTCTGCGTCCACTCGAGGTTGGTCAGCACGTTGACGCCGCCGACCAGCGCCGCCGCCACGTCGCCGGCCAGCAGGTCGCGGCAGGCCGTGTGCAGGGCCACCGTCGACGACGAGCAGGCCGTGTCCAGCGACAGCGACGGCCCCGTCCAGCCAAAGTAGTGCGACAGCCGGCCCGGGATGAAGCTGCGCAGGCCGCCCGTCGCCGTGAACGCCGTCGGCGGGTGGCGCGCAATGTTGATCTCGTACTCGAACGAGCACAGGCCCACGTACACGCCCACGTGCCGGCGCCGCTCCCGCTCGTCGTCGTCGTCCGCGGCGACCCCCGTGGCCATGTCGGCAAAGTAGCCCGACTGCGCCACCGCCTGGTACGCCGCCTGCAGCGACAGCCGGCCCTGCGGGTCGATCGCCTTGGCCTCGCGCGGGCTGCGCTTGAAGAACTTGTGGTCAAAGGCGTCCGGGTCGCGCAGAAAGTTGCCGTACCACGTCCGCTGCGGGTCCGCGTCCGCGCTGTCCCGGTACAGCATCTCGTGCGTCATGCGCGCGCGCGTGATCGCCTCGTGCTGCGACCGGCCCGTCTTGATCATCGCCTCGAACTCGTCCAGGTCGTCCGCGCCGGCCGTCTGCAGCGACATGCCCACCACCGCGACCACGTTGTCGTCGTCGTCGTCGTCGTCGTCGTCGTCGTTGTCCGCCACCGCAGCGGCGCCCTCCACCTTCTGGGTGGTCGCCTCGGCCACCTGCTCTCCGACCACCCTCTGCCCAGGCGGCATGTGCTCCTCCAACTCCTCAAAGTGCGCCTGTCGCGGCCCAAACGTGCGCAGAATCGTCGGCGGCAGCGGCCGGTCGAGGCCAAAGGCCACCAGCGAGATGTCGGCGTGGCTGCTGCGCGTCGCCAGCTGAGCCACCGTGCTGGCCCAGCTGAGCTGCTTCGCCAGGATCGACCGCAGCACCATGCCGACGAGGTCGCCGTCGTCTGCCGACACCGCCCGGCCCTCGGGGTGGTCCACGTACGTCGGCAGGGCCAGCTGGGCCGCGTCGGGGAACTGCAGCAGCGGGCTCGCGTGGCACGCCTCGATCAGCGCCTCCGTGTGGCGCTGCCGCTGCGCCCCGGGCGTGTGCAGCTTGCCCTTGAAGGCCAGCGGGATGGCCGTCACGCCGGCCGCCCGCAGCTGGCGCACCAGCTTGGGCGCCAGACGCTCCGACGTCGTCACCGTGGCCCGGGCCTCGTCGAAGAGCACCGAGACGTAAGCATCGTCGGGCGCGGACGACGACGACGACGACGACAGCGACGCCACAATGCGCGCCATGTCGTCGCCCTGCTTGCGCGACCGCCACGCCGTCGCCAGGGACACCGAGCCGCCCTGGCCGCGGCCGCTCTTGTCCCACGCCTCGCCCGCGCCCACCAGCGCCGCCATCATTGTGCCGATGCGCAGCGCCGCCGCGCCGTACTTTTCAAACTCGTGGCGGTCGTGCGCGCTGGCCACCGCCACCGCGGCGATCATGCCCGCGCAGAACCCGACCGTCTCGAACGGGCCGGCTTGGCTGTGTCGGCTGCTGCCGGGCGACGGCGTCTGCAGCGCGGCCTGCGGGTCGGCGACCGCATCGCCGAAGCGGAACGCCAGGAAGCGCCAGTACTGGTCCAGCTGGATGGCAATCATCAGCGGGCCGATCCAGATGTCCGGGATCTCGGCATCGGCGGCCAGCGGATCCTCGGACGCGGCGCCGTGCCGCAGCCACGATGCGAGATCCGCCAGCAGCCGCGCGCCGTCCATGGTCCCGGCCATCTCGGGGATCTTGTCGACCAGGAGCTGCCAGTACTGGGGCAGGTCGTCCACGGCTGCGAGAATCCACGCGGCATTGGGGCCGGCCATGATGGGCCGCACGTGCTTTTCCAGCGACTGCTTGCTCTGGGGCCCGATGTGGCCGCCAAAGACAAACGTGGTCGCCTTGCGTGCGTGGGCCAGAGAGGCCTCCACAGTCGAGACTGTCATGGTTGATGTGGTTGCTGGGGGGGGGGAAGGATGGCGGATGATGGAATGGTGGGTCGCAGAACGAAGGACAAGGAAGAAAAAATCGATAAACAAGAGCAACAATCTGTCTAGCAAGGAAGTCGAAGAAGAGAAACATTCAAGGAGGGTGTGTGTGACGATTCCCATGCATGCCACGGCTGGCCAACTGTTCACTGGATGCACGATGCAGTCTCATACGAAACACGGTTGTGCAGGCGACGGCCGTGCAACTTAAATACAGCCCATCTTGGTCCGCCAGCCTTGTCCATCGTGCTTGCTTGCCTGCGTGCTTGGCCTCGCCTGTGCTAAAAATATTCGCCACCCCCTGGGCCGGGGACCTCGATCGGGACGACTGTCTCGTAGGAAGTTGAGAAACCTTGTACCTGGGGGGAGAAAGGAGAGGGCCTTCTCCATGCGGCTCGCTACCGAAACCAAAATAAAATAAAACTGGATAAAATAAAATCCCGTCTGCATACCGGGACCAGGGCGCTGGGTGGTAGTGAGAGCCACCCGCTGTTATGTTGCTCCGGAGGCTGGCACTGTGGGCGGCTAGCGGAAACGTTGACGCGGAGTTTGGTCTCTCTGAAATCCCATTGGTCCCGCCTGCTCGGATCAACATCCCCCTTTCGTGTCCACTCCGGCTGCCTGGGGCCGTCCTGCACAGCCTCTCCCACAGGTCATCCGACGCCATGTCCACTGAACGGGATGGTTGGCGCATCGTGTCTCCAGTCCCGGACAAAAAGCAACCGTGGTTGCCAGCGACAAGGGTGGTGGAATGTCCACATTCCCGCGTGCTCGGGGACGGCGTGGTCAGCCAATTTCCTGCTGGGCCCTCGATCCGGCCTCCTCCCCATCATGCCGTGCTCGCCATGTGTGGCCGTGCAGCGCAGAAGCCGGTCAGGCAGAATCGTTCCATCGGTTGTGCTGGCTGTTTTGCTCTCATGTATTTATGGGAATGCGTGCCGGTTGGCTCAGGTCGTTGCCCGCCATGCCATCGTGCTCGGCCTCTCCCCCAACCAACTTGGCGCGTTTCCCACACACGATTCTTCCCCTTCCGTCTCCATCATGGCGACCACCAACGGACATGCCCCTCGTCCACTCGAGGTGGCCGTCGTGGGCGGCGGCATCATCGGCGTCATGACGGCGCTGGGTCTGCTGCGTCGGGGCATCAAGGCCGTCATCTACGAGCGCGCGCCCACCTGGCACGAAGTCAGCGCCGGCTTTGCCTTTACGGGGGCCGGGCGCGAGTGGATGAAGCAGCTCGACCCCGACGTGCTCGACGTGCTGGCCCGCATCAGCCAGAAGACCGATGCCGACACCAGCAACAGCTACTGGGACGCCTACCACCCGCAGACCCGCGCCGACGCCGAGGACGAGGCCCAGTCGCTGCTCTTCCGCACCCCCAACAACCGCCTGCTATACTGGGGCGTCGTGCGCTCGCAGTTCCTGCTGGGCATGGCTGCCCTCCTGCCCGCGGGCGCCGTCCAGTTCGGCAAGCAGCTCGTCGGCTACGACGACGACGACGACGACGACGACGAGGGCCGCGACAAGGTCGTCCTGCGCTTCGACGACGGCACCACAGCCACCGCCGACGCGCTGATCGGCTGCGACGGCATCCACTCGACCACGCGCACCCACCTGCTGGGCGCCGACCACCCGGCCAGCCGGCCGGGCTACACCCACATCGTGGCCTACCGCACGCTGGTGCCCATGGCGGCCGGCATGGCCGCGCTGGGCGCCAAGGTCGAGAAGAGCGGCTGCATGCACTGCGGCCCCGACGCGTGTCTGATGTCGTATCCGGTCGCCGACGGCACGCTGCTGAACGTCGCCGTGTTTGCGTACGACGCCGGCCCGTTCCCCGACCCCGACCGCATGACGGCCCCGGCCGACCGCAGCGAGATCGAGCGTCTCTTCGCGGGCTGGTGTCCCCACCTCGCCCACATTGCCCAGCTCTACCCGGCCGAGGGCCTCGTCAAGTGGGGGCTGTTCGACATGGACGCGAACCCGCCGCCGACGTATGCCCGCGGCCGCGCCTGCATTGTCGGCGATGCCGCCCACGCCAGCACCCCGTTCCTGGGCGTGGGCGCCTGCACGGGCGTCGAGGACGCGCTGGTCCTCTGCACACTGCTGGAGCGGGTGCAGACGAACGCCACCGCCGGGAGCCGCCGGGACGCGTCCCTGCGACAGGCGCTGCACACCTACAGCAAGGCGAGACTGGAGCGCGGCCGCTGGGTGCACCACACGTCCCGCGAGATCGGGCAGATGTACCAGTGGCGCTATGGCCCCATTGGACGAGACACGGAGCGGATCCGGAAGAAGCTGGAGCGTGCCTCGCACACGGTTGTGAACTATGACGTGATGGAGCCGTTGAGGGAGTGAGGGAGTGGGCCGGAGACTTCTGCTCGATTGTACTGAGATAGATAGACGAAGATCCTGTCGTCTTTTCCAGCATTCTTGGTTGAGAAGCAATAGGGGCTTTCATTCAGCGTATATGCAAGTAATACCAGTTTTGGTTCTGTAACTGGGTCCAAAAACAACAATAGAAGCAAAAATGAATGAGGAGAGTAAACAGAAAACCAAAGGCACAGGAAGACGACATTCAACAGGACAGTATTCAACAAAACTCAAGATTTCAGTGACTCTATATTCCAACTAGATAGATACAGCTGGTTCAACGTGACAAACGGCCCATGTCCATTCCCTTGTCTATCCTCCGGTGTGGCCCTCCCTATTCGGGCTTCATGATCGACGGATCACCCTCGCCCCAAACGTGATACGACTGCATCCGCTTCAAAACCCAGATCCCGTCAATCTTGACCGCGTCGCAGTTGTAGATGGCACCCGTCGTGAACTTGTTGGGGCCGGGCTCGTAGCCCTTGCCCAGCTTGCAGTGCACAGCGTGCGCCGTGAACGTCACCCGGGCCGTGGTGGCCGTGTCGACGCTGACACGCATGTTGGTCAGGTAGTGGATGGTGTCGAGCCGGTAGGCGACATTCGCCCACACCTTGGTCAGGAGCTCGTCGACGCCGTTGCAGATCTTGCCCGCAATCTCCGTGTAGATGTCGGGCGCACAGCTCGACAGCAGCAGCTCCCTGTCGCCGTGGTCGATGGAGGCAAACGACCGATAGCAGGCGTCAGCAACGGCGTCGCGGTCGTTCAGGGGTGGGCCAGCAAGCTGGGCAGGGAGAGGTGTGCCGTGCATGGTGAGAGGCTGCCAAGGGTGCAGTGTGGTTTGGTGATAAATAGGAAGAGTAGGTCACGTTATGGTGTGTCTCTATTGGTAATCTCGGACGCCCCCTAGAGGCAGTGGCTGCATGCAATTCTCTCTTTATATGTCCAGCTGGGGATGCCGCTGCTTTGGGGCGGCCCATTCGTAAGCTGGCTTACATTCCCCAGCGCATCAGAGACAGCCACCCGGAGTCCTGCCAGGCAGTGTCCGCTGTCTGGGTGCGTGCGACACCCTGCGCCCGTCAGCAAGGGGATGCAGGAGGGACAGCGCTCGGTGTCCAAAGAAGCACCGGCTGACTCAATCCAATTCAGCAGAGAAGGTGCGGGATGAGCCTAGTATATCCGGGGAGCACAATCCGTGGCCCTGAATCCGAGCTGGAGGATGGCGGTGTGCCTGAATAAACTGCTGACCGGATTTCAAATCCGGTGGACTCCGAGCACAAACCCGGTTCGGCATGTCCCGAGAGCCCAACGGCGGGCCTAATATCCACTCGGAGGATCATAATCAGCCCGAACGGGATACAAGTTGCGTGCAGGGGAGGCCAGGGTAGAAACCAGGGAAACCAGAGAAACCAGGGAAACCAGAGAAGCAGGTGAAATTGCGGAAACGCCAGGAACCTCTCGAGCGGAATGGCCGCCACTTGCTGACTATCGACGCCGGGAGAAGGAGTGTAACACAGCATGGTCGCTGGCGTGGGCAGTGAGGCGCATTTTGCTGATCCGTCATAATAAATAGCAACCGTCTACGGAAACCTAGCCCAGTATGGCTAGCCATGGCGAGCCGCCTTCCCTGACCTCGCTGACCTCCCTACGCCCCCCCCCCCCTGTCCAACCCTGTGTGCGGCCGGCGATACCTCCTCCACGATGAACAACGACACTGAAGCGACCCTCCACCTGCCACGCCTGCTCTGCCTCCACGGCGGCGGCACCAACGCGCGCATCTTCCGCCTGCAGTGCCGCATGCTCGAGAAGCGTCTAGGGTCAACCCTCCGCCTCGTCTATGCCGACGGGCCCATCACAGGTGTGCAGCCGGGCCCCGATGTGACGTCTGTCTACAAAGACTACGCGCCGTTCCGGAGCTGGCTCCCGCTGGAGCAATTGCCTGATGGGGAAGCAGCCGGGGACGCGGCTGGGCACGCTGGGGGATGGACCGCATTCGACAGGACCGCCGCGATCGATGCCGCCCTGTGGCAGGCCATGGAGGAGGATGACGCCAAGGGCGCCACGGGCGCATGGGTCGGCCTGCTGGGCTTCAGCCAAGGCGCCAAGATGGCCGCCAGCATCCTCTATCGACAGCAGCGGTGGCGCGGGGGCGTGTCCGGATCATCCCGTTTCGCGTCCAGTTTCCGGTGGGCTGTTCTCTGTGCGGGTCGCGGGCCCTTGGTCTGGCTGCAGCCCGCGCTCCCGGTGCCCCGCGGGCTGGTCGACGCCGCGACCCCGTCCACGCTCCCTGCGCCCCCCCCTCGTCGCGCCCACCACGACGCGGACAGCCACCTTGTCCGACTGCCGACCATCCACGTCCACGGACGGCTCGACCCCGGCCTGGACAGCCACCGCGCACTGCTGCGCGAACACTGCCACCCACAACACGCGACGCTCGTGGAATGGGCGGGCGGCCACCGCATGCCGATCAAGACCAGCGACGTCGACATGGTCGTCCAGCAGATCCTTCGCGTCATGCAGGACACCAGCCAGGACGCCAACCAGGACGCCAACCAGGACGCCAGCCAGGACGCCATGCCCTGGTAAACGGTTCTCAAACGGGATACGGACCCGCCGGTGGTGGCTCCCGAACGAGGCGAAGGATGCACCGTACACCCCATGCCCACACACACAGACATAGTCCACGATGGTTCGGCCCTCTTGGTTCTTGTTGTCCCCCTTCCTCCCGATACCCCAGTCGTCTGCGGGCGCATGAGATACGAGAGGCGTCCAGACGCAATGATTCCAAACAATCTCCTCCGCGGCCGATAGCAAAGATCCAACGGTGCGTGGCAGCAACCCACATGCACAGACGGCAAGGTTGCTATCTCTACAATGGGGGTGGGGGACGTTGGGGGCAGCTCCACAAGACGAGCCGGTCACATTTCTCAAACAGGCCCCCCCAAACCATGAATTCTTTCCAAAACAAACAGCTCGAGACGTTTTCTGGCCGAGCCACAATAAAAGAGCAAAATAAAACACACCATCCACCATAGTCGCACATTCTAGCTTCCCTCGGCCTAGCTTGGCTCATCTGTGCTGCCGGTAATTGCCTGCCCCCAAGAGGACGGGCGATCTGCGACGTTTCCCACTACCGGGGGTCCTGATTCCACTCGCTAAACAGTAAGCTGACCCAAAGTTTATATAGCACAGACGGAAGGACCATGCCCAAAGAAGTGCGTTTTCCACATTCCTTCCGAGGACCGTTGCGTTACTAGGGGGTGGGACGGTTGCATTTTGCGTCGTTCCCAAGGCTGTGTGCCAGGGGCCGGGAACGTGAATGGAGACGGCGTACCGCCACTGTACGGAGGGACCTGACGAAAGCAGGGGTGTGTGCCTGGCACGGCTCCGAGGCGGAGATATCTTACGGTCCAGTTCCGATGCCCAGAGAGGAGTGTTGCCCGTAGTTGGATGTTCACAGTCTCCTTCGTCGCCGCGTTTGGTCGTTTTCGTTTTCGCAGAACTTGCGAATGCGAGAATACGGCTTCAGCAGGTGGCCTTGGCGAGGGGAGAATGACGCCTCCAAGACACAGCGGGTGAGATTTTACGACTTCTTGCGAGTCGAGCCAAGGATGACGGGCGTTGAGAGGCACACACACACAATAAAATCAAATTAAAATAAAAAACTCGAACAAAAAGTAAGCCTTTTCAGCTTTTTCAGCCTTTTCAGCATTGGGCCAACAAAGATTGGCCCCCACGTCTTCTGCAGGCAAGAAACAAAAAAAAAAGACATACGAACAGTACTTGCACGGGACTTGGCAGTTCCTCACTCGCACAACAGAGCATTGCCTGCTTTGGGGTTCGGTGCGCCAGCCACCTGGACACCCCCCTTGCAGGACCGGACTAGATCCCAACAAACAGGTGCAGTCAGCGCTGCGCTCGCACGGGGCGTTGTGGCCGAGATGACAATGCTGCCATTCGATAGTGTACGGCGGGTGTGACAAGTCAGTGCCAGTCTATGACGTTCCTCGCATCTCTGCAGCTCTGCATCCATCCAGATCCCTACTGGGCTGTCTTCCCGATGTCTGCCCCTTCTCCACCGCATGTCCATGAAAGGGAGGGAGCGGAGCATCAGCCTCTTTTTGATTCCTCCCGCCAATGCATCGGTGCTTACACTCTGTCGCGCCCGGTTACGACGCAAGCTCCCATCTTGCGATGCCACCGACAGGCTACCGCATCGTCTCTGCGATCGGGAAGCAAGCAGTACGGGGTGCTGAGAAAGCGGCGGGTGCGACTCTGTTCTTATCCGGGAGAAGCGTCCAGGCCAAGGCTTGCGCAGGCCACATCACGCAGCGTTCGACCTCGACAGCACAGGTTCACAGGCTCCCACGACACCTGGCGAAGACCGCCTTTCTTTTTCTTCTTCTTGCAGCGTGTCTTCGCTCAGCTAATGGGTGACAAACGGTGGCCCTGCCAAGAATGGCTAAGCTCGTGCACCCCAAGGTGGAGACGATGTAAGATTCGACCATGAATGTACATAGTAAGACGGGCGGCGATGCTTCTTCTACTACTACAGAGTATGTGCGATTTTGCCTTGGCAAAGGCGAACTGACCCCCTCCAAGGGGGCTCAATTTCGACGAAACAGTGGGCCACAGGTCCACAGAAGAAACACGTCCACTGGACGGTATCGTACGTGCGGTGGTGGTATTGCGAGTACATTTGGTTGGCGCGCCAGGCTGGGGAGAAAACCCAAGACTTGCTTATGCCGGAAGCTTTTCTTATGCCGGAAGCTTTTTCTCGACTCGCAGGACGTGCCTGTGGGACCCCCACCCAAATCCAACTCCGGCGAATTTGGCCGCCCAACGCTGTGTAGGCTGGCTGGGCTGTCTTACCTGTTCCG
Organism: Raffaelea ambrosiae; assembly: GCA_002778195.1. Classification (NCBI taxonomy): domain Eukaryota; kingdom Fungi; phylum Ascomycota; class Sordariomycetes; order Ophiostomatales; family Ophiostomataceae; genus Raffaelea; species Raffaelea ambrosiae. Next base: position 2,190,501 of record PCDI01000001.1, on the reverse strand, counting down.
TAAGAGAGACTCCCGCCAGTATGGCCGTCGCAATACACCGACACCGACGGACTTAAGCCACTGCTGTTGCCTCGTTGGGCAGGAGGTTCTTGCAGTTTTGTGTAATTCGAGTGGGGCGGGCACCGCCGGGGCTATGTCCATGTCTATCACCAGTGGAGTGGCCTGTCTTTAGGCGAGGCGGTACTGCAGCCCACCGGCAGCCTTAATCTGTCTGCACTGTCTGAACGTCCACCCTGCCCTCATCCCTGCCACGCCCGTGGTCACCATCATGCTGATCGAGAGGAATGCGTAATCTGCAGTCAGATTCAAATCACTGTTGCATTTCCGCACTTTGGGACGCAGTGCCCCGGTTAGCTCCCACAGGATTCCATCACTACTGGCAGACTTCTGCTGCCTTCCAGGCGACTCTTGGATGACTGAAGATCCCGCAGAGTTCTTCTCTTTCTTCTGTACAACTACAATAGATGGGCTGAATCACCCCCCTTCGACAGCACGCCCCCCCCCCGCCCCAGTCGGTGTGGTTAGATAAGCCGTGGTCTATATGTGAATGGCTTCGTTGTATATTTAACACACGTGCGACACCCTCAGCTAATCAATCTGAAATCAGACTCGTCGCCTTGGTTGGGGGGCCTCGGTACCATCCCAGACGTTCAGTTGGTCAGACTGCACTGGAGCCTCGATCAAAGCAGCCATGATACCACAACCGCATCAGAACCAATCTGGAATTGCTGTAAGTGGCACCATTCTTCATCTTTCCCCTTTGGTGCAGACGAAAGAGTAGAACACTGTTCGGCGCTGACACCCCGGCAAGTGCGAAGAATGCCGGCGCAAAAGGATCCGGTGTGACAAGAAAACACCGCAATGCTCGGCCTGTGCTACTTCCGGAACCAACTGTGTTGTGCGGGACAGCTACCTGCCCCGGGGGCCCAAGAAGGGATACCTGAAAACACTGCAGAAAAAGATTGGTAAAAATTCTGCCTGCAATTGTTCCACTTTCTACCCGGCGGCGATGGCACTAACGCTGCTGGAAGAGGAACTGCAGGCCCAGTTAGACAAACAGCAAGGCGCACCACCCAGTGCAGAGATACGGGTTGGGCCACCAACCTCGCAAGATGGGGCCACCACTCCCAACAACAATGCAGGTAGTCCTGGCTATATCGACGTCCAAGGCGACGTCCTGGCTGCAGCCACCACTGCTCCTATGACAGCGGCGACAATCCAGGGCTTGACTGCCACAGCCGGATTCCAGTTTCCTTTGCTCCCCCTGGAGCCGTGGGCAGGCATTGACGGTTCCTATCCGAATTTGTCTTTTCCAACTCTGGACCAGCACCAGGAACCGCCCGCGATCGCCATGGATGCCGAGCTTAATATCTCGCCCATGATGCACAATGACCTGTAAGTCGACGATGAACTGAAAGTGGCCGAGGCAGGGAGGCATGAGACTAACACTTCGCTACCAGAGATCAGCTCTACTTTGACCGGGCCTACGTTTTCGCCCCCATCGTGCAGGCGCATCGCTACCGCTCTTGGTCCAAGCAGCTGAACAAGAGCAGGGAGAGGGTTTGCCTGCAGCATGCCATGTGGACATTGGCATCCTCGCTCTCCAGCCAGTTCCAGATCGCCGGATGCCAGCTATACGCGGAAACAAGAAAACTTTTGCACGCCCTCGAATCAGGAGAGCCGCAGCACCAACTATCCATTGAACAAGCCCAGGCGTGGACCCTGCTTGCAACCTATGAGCTGATGTGCGAAGACTACCACCGGGGGATGATGTCCGCCGGGCGGGCATTTCGACTGATTCAAATGTTGAGGCTTTACGCAGTCGATGTGCCGCGCACACCGCCTACCACGGGACTGCGCTACTACGATCACTGTCAACTTAGCCCTCAAGTACAGGAGCCAGAGGACTGGGTCGACATTGAAATGAAAAGGAGGACCTTTTGGCTGGCTTATATCCTCGATCGCTTCACCAGCACGGTGGAAGGATTGCACATGTTTTTTGACGAATGGATGGTAAGTGTCCCGGAAAGTGTCCACCGCGAAAAAATGAACATAATGAACCAAAAAATATATATATATAAGAGAAGAAAAGGGACACAAAACTAACCTTCCCCCTTTCCAGATTCGGACTTGTTTGCCGGCCCCAGAGGCGGAATTTGCCAGCGGCCGTCCCACAGAGATACGATGTTATCTGTCCGACATGATTCGGAACACCGACCGAGAGTGGCCGGAAAACGATTCGTCGTCGTTCACAGAGACCATCATCGTGGCCACTCTCTGTGGCCAGGTCCTGGAGCACAAGCAACGGTCCCCGGTCACCATTTGCAGTGCCACGGACACTACCTTTGAATTTTGCCGTCGACATCGCGCGCTCAATACCCTGCTGGCACAGCGTATCAAGATGCTGCGAAAACACGGTTCCTTGGAGCGCATGGGCCCGATCCTTACCTTTACTGCTCTTGCCGCATACATACCAGTGCTCATGCTCTACGATATCATCGAGTCCAATCCATTGGGTACCGAGGGCCAAGCCGCGCAGCTTACCAAAGCCCTCCGGAACGAGCAACAACAACAGTCCATGGACGCCGTGACCGGCATAGTCCACCTGGTCAGCGCCCTTGGGCAACACTTTCAGGTAAAACAATCCTCTCATCGCGGTCTAACAAGAAGGAGCGACTAAAACTTGCATATGGAAATGAGCAGACACATCCTTTGACGCCCATCCTCCTCCTCCTGTGTGGCTGGTTTTCGCAGGCATACCCAGGCCTGAACGACGCCCATAACAAACTCATGCCAGGCCTTATAACAACATTGCAAGCATCCACCAACCTGAACAGACTGGCACAAAAGGCTCTCGATCTTTTGGGGCCGCAGAACAATGCATTTAACGTCTTCGCATAAAAGACGAGTCATGCACAAATGTGCACGCAACAAAGCCAGTAATATCTGCTACATATTAGAACATACATTTCTGGTACGATTTTCTCTTCTGTCACTTTTTTCTTCTTTCTTTTTCTTTGTTATACATTGCATGGAAGGACAGAGGTGGGTTTTGTTAGTGACTACGAAATTTTTCATTTTTCCCCTGTACATACATACATACATACATACATACAAACAAGATGCCGTTTTGCCGGCTACCATTCCAGGAGTCTCGCTTCGGGAATGCCGCTAGAATATATAAGAATCGATTCATCAAGAACAGTCAAAAGGGACGAAGAGGACACAGAAAGTGTTCAAGCCACGATCTCATTGTCTGCAAGCTGAGGCAACTTGTCGGACAGGGTGCCCATTAATGTAGGAGACACAAAACTCCACACTTCATTAGCCGCGGCTCAATCAGCCCACAGCGGCGGTCAAGATGGCATAGCTGCCTTGTTCAGGCGGGGTACTGGTAAGACACCAAGCCCAGAAGCCTTTTGTTGACGAGTCACCTTTGAAGAAATGGGGTCAACCGAGGACGGAATATGGTGCATTTTACCCCCGTTTTTTTTCTTTCTTTTCTTTTTCTGCCCCCCCCCCGGTAGGAAAAACACGTGGACAAGTCATAAAAGCCATTTTGACAACACATTCGGGAAGGAGCCTCTGACACCCAGTTCCTGCCTCGGAGGGAAATAGCAGGAAAAGGAAAAGTTGACATCCTAGGAAGGAACGGATGACGGCAGTTGCCAAGCCAAAGACACCCGAATGAGCTGCAAACCTGCAAGACCATCGGCTACCATTTCCCTCCACGCACTCAAATCCCAACTTCACGATCTTCGCAGCCCACCAGTAACAACACCTGCCACACGACAGCGCCCTGAGGGTGAAACAAGCTGCTAGTTTTATCACCGGCCTAAAATAACACGGCTATTCCCGAAAGCGTTCTCAATCCCCGAATTTATGCAGCCTTGAGGGGTCTTTTCACTATACAAACTCACCTCTTTGGGCCGCCGGATTACTTTTTGCTCTGCTTCCTTTGGTCCGCCTACTCTGCGTCGCCACCCTCGTCCCCGCGCCCTCTCTTCTCGCCCAGCATGTGCATCGCCCTCGTCACCACCGCGCACCCGGACTACGCGCTGATCGTCATCGACAACCGTGACGAGTTCATCCTCCGGCCCACGTCTCGGCCGCACTGGTGGACGCCGCCGCCGCCGCCCCAGGAGCAGCAGCAGAAGCAGCAGCAGGTTTTGTCGGCGCGTGACCTGCAGCGGTCCGAGCACGGTACCTGGCTGGGCGTCACGCGCGCGGGGCACTTTGCGGTGCTGACCAACTTTCGCGAGACCTCGACGCACGACCGCAGCCAGCCCGTGCATGGCCAGCGCAGCCGCGGCGCCATGGTGACGGCGTGGCTGACGGCGGACCCGGCCGAGACGACGGAGCAGTTTGTGACGCGGCTGCTGGCCGGGTCGGGCGTGAGCGGCGTCGGGGGCTTTTCGCTGATCTGCGGCAAGTTGCGGAGGAAGCCCGCCCAAGACGCCAAGGCCGAGGCCTCCATCGCACCACTCGCCGTCGTCTCCAACCGGACGGACCAGCTGGCCCAGATCCCCTGGATCGGCGACAAGCGCGGCGAGGTGTACGGCCTGTCCAACACGAGCTACGACGATCCGCAGGTGTGGCCCAAGGTGCGCGACGGCAAGACGGCCCTGCTGGACGTGGCCGTGTCGGGCGAGTCCGACCCCGACAAGCTGCGCGCGCGCCTGTTTGCCGTCCTGGACCGCGACACGCTGCCGTCGCGCGACGGCCTGTCCTTTGAGGAGACGATCCCGCTGCTCAAGAACTCCATCTTCATCCCGACCCTCGGCGACGACGAGCACCAGCGGTCCATGGACATGGCCAAAGCCAACGGCCGGCGTGCGGCCCTGGCCTCGGCGGCGGAGATTGAGCAGGCGGACCGGGAGCTGATGGCGGAGGAGACGCCGGACCAGCAGGAGACGGGGTTCATGACGGGCCTGTACGGGACGCAGCGGCAGACGGTGATGCTGGTGGACTGGGAGGGCAACGTGTCCTTCACGGAGCGGGCGCTGTTCGATGCCAACGGACATGCCATTCCGCGCGGCGAGGGAGACGTCCACTATGAGTTCCGCATTGACGGGTGGGACGATGGCGACCAGTAGAGGCAGGGGCGAGATTGAACAGTGACCACAGCATGAGGGGAGGGGGGAGACGAAGCCAGTTCAACGAGCAGCGTAGACCGCAAACAAATGCATGTCTGAGGCGTTTGGAAAGACGAAGCGTGGAAAAAATGAATTCGTTTTTTTGGAAAGCCAGAGTTCACAAGTGCACACTTCGCACGAAGAGAGCAAGGGGTTGGGAGGAGACTCATATACATAGAACAACGTACCATTTCCGCCATAGTTCAGCCAGATGAGAATGAGAACGAAGAGACGATTGGCCGCAGAAATCGTGCCACTTGTATGCCAAATGCAATGACGTGATCACTCGTGGTTCGTCCGCCACCCCATCCTCGACGGATGCCACCCATTCATGGTTTAGCCCTACCGTTGGTGTCCTGCAATTGTGGTACCTTACGCCCAGTGAGGTGGCAGTACATAGCGCTCCAAGCCTGGTCTGGCCCGGCAGTTTGTACATGTCTTTGAATTCCTGTAAATGCGTTTCGGTACCCGTCCCAGACGATGCTATATGCCATCCAATTGTAATTTACATTTTTGCTGTTTTGCTTCCCATGCTTCTGGTCCCCAGCCCATCTCAAGGCCATGCATGAATTGCTTATCCCTCCTACTACTGTATGTCGACAAACTTCCCTTTCGCTGCCGATTCATAGATTGCCTCCACCACCTTCATAATCTTCACCTGCACTTCCACGCCTGCACTTTCCGTCTGTTCCGCCCCACCGCTCCGCACCCGCTTCAGGAAGAGGTCGATCTGCCTCGTGTAGTAGCCGACCTGGTTCGTCACACCGGCTGGCAACTCCGTCCGTAGTGCGGTCTTGCCGGCGTCGTACCCTCCGTGTGCCTTCCGCAAGACCACCTCTCCAGCCGGCGGGTTGAGCACGCCGTGGAAGGCACCGTTGGTGCCGTAGATATGGATGCCCCAGTCGACACACCAGTCGGTGGGCTCCCACGCCGTGAAGTCGGCCACCACATTGTGCGTCGGGTACTCCAGGATGACGCTGCCAATGTCCTCGTAGGGGAGGGAGCCGACGGCGAATTCGGTCGTCGCCGGGAGCATGTCCGTGTCCATGTCGTACCAGCAGCTCACGATGGGATGGGTGTCGTGGGCGAGCGGCAGCTGGCGGATGCTGGCGCAGGCGCGCTGCGGCAGGCCAAAGGTGTCGACAATGGCCTCGATCGTGTGGGTGCCGTCCATGTACAGGAACCCGCCGAGCGTGTCTTTCTGCCTCTGCCACAGCTCCATGCCGCCGCCCGAGGGGGTGCCGCCGTGCCAGTGCGACGTGGTGATCTGGCCCAGCGTGCTCTGCCGGACCAGGTCCCGCACGACGTCCATCACCTCGGCGTAGTGCATCTCCCAGCCCCATTCGACGGCGGCGAGGTGCGGCTGGTATTGCCGGAGGTCCTCGACCAGGGCGTAGATATGCTTGGGGTGCGTGGCGCCGGGCTTCTCGAGCAGCAGGCCCTTGGCGCCGGCCGCGGCAGCGGCCCGGGCCAGGCGCGGGTTGTCCGAGTCGAGCGTGTGGACAAAGGCCACGTCAAAGTCTTCCCGGAGCAGCGCCTCTTCAGACGGAAACTTGACCACCTGCAGGCGCTCGGCCACCTTGTCGGCGAGCTTCTCGTCGGCCTCCCAGAAGCCCACGAGCTCGACATCATCGCGCTTTTTGAGGATGCCGCCGCGGACGTAAAAGTGCGGGTGCTGGGCACCGATGAGGATGACCCTGGTCTTGGGGCTGCCAGGCTCGGCTGGTATTGATGCCGTTGCCGTTGCCATTTTTTGGAATCTGCACACACCCAACTCGTCCCTGCAAAGGGTCCAGGACACGGGTGAATCAGGACGACCGCCACACCCAGTAGCCTGTGTATATGGATAGATGTCTTATTGAGACTAGGGTTTGCTAACAATCAATCCCACCCTGCGTACCGTACTATGGATTCATTGGGTTCCGGCAGGTTGGTAACGACCCAGACAACAAAAAAAGTCGTACATCCTGGTTTGAATTTCTGCAGCTAAAAGTGGGTTTACGCTTGTGTGGGATGCTGCGTGGGCAATGGCACCACAGAAGAGGCTAAGCTGCTTAGTTCTGGGAATAAAATGCCATGGACAAAGGCAGAACCAAGAACCGCTATCTTCAGTCTAGTTTGTGAAGAATCAAGACAGCGTCCCACGCAAGGGTACCCACATTCCCAGCAGTGTGTTCTGTGTGCTCGTCAATTAGCCACGAGCCAAACGGTTGATTCGGGTCTCCACTCCGTGTCTGCTATCTTGCCCCTGATGCATCGACGTTGAAGCTTTCCCATTGGCTGTCTGGACGAGCCGTTCTTGCTGTGGGTATTATCTCGATGTGACCGCAGGCAACGGTAGTTTGACCGCCACAGACGCATCTCGGGCCTGGATCGTTTTGTTATATTGCTGCCATCCCAAGGCATGATGTCTCTCGAGAATCTCGGTTCTCTTTGTTGCTCATCCAGTCCTTGGACAAGATCAAGCTTTGCCTAGCGGAAGTCAACCTGACTGCTTGTCGCCGATCCACTTTCATCTGGGCCACCATGGACACTACGAACCAGGCTGAGGAGAAGATGGCCCCTGCTGACGGTGCCGTCGCCGAGACGGGGAGCCTGGCCCGCGGCCATACAGAAAAGGCAGCCCGCGGTTACAAGATTGGTCCGATCACACTGCCGGCCTACCGGTCGCCGCTGGCTCAGACGATCATGATCGGCTTCGTCTGCTTCTTAGTTGTTGGTAAGAGCGGCCACCAACAAGACAAACGGGGGGCAAGCATTGGCTAATTCCCATTGGCAGGCATGTTCAATGTCATTGCGTCTCTTGGTGGCGGCGGCCAGGTCGATGCCACCACATCCGACCGCGCCAATATTGTCCTCTACTCCATCTTTGCCGGCCTGGGTCTGATTTCCGGCTCCGTGTGCAACTACCTGGGCCCCAAGATCACGCTGGCTCTCGGCGGCATCGGCTATGCCTTGTATGCAGCCTCGTTCTGGTGCTTCAACCACACCAAGAACGACGGTTTTGTGCTTTTTGCCGGCGCCATGTGCGGTTTCTCAGCAGCCTTCCTGTGGTGTGTTCATTTCTGTCCTGTCGTTGCGTCGTTCATCAACCATTTTTTGGCTGACACAGAGCTTCCTGCAGGACGGCCGAAGGCACCATGTTGATGTCCTACCCCACCGAAGACCAAAAGGGCCGCTACATCAGTCTCTTCTGGGTGATTTGGTCAACAGGTGCGTTCCGTCCTATGAAGACGGGCTTGCAGCGGGCCTGTCGCTGACTTGTCGCCTAGGCGCCGTCATTGGCTCGATTGTGCCGACTGCCCAGAACTGGTCCAACGTCTCCAGCGGCAGTGTCAACGACGGCACGTACATTGCCCTCTTTGTGCTCATGCTGTGCGGCAGCGTGGTGGCCCTGCTTCTGGTGCACCCGAGCCAGGTGGTTCGCGACGACGGCACCAAGGTCTACGTGGCCAAGCACGCGAGCATGTGGCAGGAGCTCCAGAACGTGTACAAGTGCATCCGCATCGACCCCTGGATCATTCTGTTCTTTCCGTACTCGTTTGCCGGTCTGTGGTACGGCATCTACCAGAGCAACGACTACAACAGCTATTTCTTCGACGTGCGGACGCGGTCGTTCAATGCTATCTGGTACAACGTGGCGCAGATGGTCTCGGCCGGTGTCCTGGGTGTCTTCCTGGACGTCAAGTGGTTTCCCCGACGGACACGTGCGATTTTGGTACGTTCTTTCTCTACTCCCCATCCTAGTTTCTCGGTATCCTTTTTTGGTAACCGTGCGCTGACCACCCCCAGGGCTGGATCATCATGTTTGTCATGTTCAACGCGGTCCTCATCGGCGGCATCTGGCCGCTCCGCCGCTCGCACCGCGATGTCCCTCTTGCGAAGCCCATGGACGTCACGGACTCGGGCACCGCGGGCGGCTACATTGCGCTGTACTTTTTCTACGGCTTCCTCGACGGCGCCTGGCAGTGCTATGCCTACTGGATCATGGGCACGCTCAGCAACGACCCGCTGGTCCTGAGCATGTACGGCGCCTTCTACAAGGTATTTGGTGCCACGGGCAGCGCCATTGTTGCTGCGCTCGATGCGCAGAAAAAGTCGTACGTGACCATGTATGCCTCGTATTGGGGTCTCACCGCGGGTGCCCTGCTTGTCATGCTGCCGCTCGTGCTGAAGCGGGTGACCGACACCAGCATCGTCCCCGAAACGACGGCGGTGATGGTCGGTGCCGGCGGCGCCCAGGGGGGCTTGGGTGTCGGCGTGGACTTGGAGATGGAGGGCGAGGAGCTGGCCGAAGAGAAGGCCCGGCAACAGAAGAGCTAATCAGTGCGCGTGGTGCTGGCTACGGTTGTCGAGCAACTGTGCCAAAAGGAAAATCCCCACAAGACCGTTTTTGTCACATATCCGACATTGATATTCCAATCACGGAGAAGACGATGCTCCCGGCAATCTTCAAATGAGCATGCTATCGGGTTGGCAAGTACCCTGTCTATCTCTCAGGATATTCTTATCACAACCGTACGTCTAGGCACAGCAGGATCTACCGGTCAGCAAGGTTGCGTGGGCATAGGTGGATATCCGTGGGTGTTGGTGGGCGCATCCCACCCTGAGCATCTCGTTGTGGGTCGTGGTAATGCTTCACGTTTTGGACGCAGGTTTAATGGAATTCTACGTCAATTGCCGCTGGCTCTGGCTCCCGATCTTCTGGTAATGAACTCACTGTATGATTTACTGTTTAGAATAAACGATTCCATTTTGAAATTGCATGGTTTTTGCTTTCTCCAAACAATTGTTGGATTTTTCTGCCTTTTTCGTACATTTTACTACTAGAATGAATTTGGGTTTAATATGCCAAACTTTACCTTGACACACAATTCCACCATATTAATGCACTTTACCAAACCAACTACATACACTAATCAGTACATGCTCGCTTGGTCAGTCTTGCCAGTTCCCTTGCCCCTTACAGCAACCGATCCAGCTGTTGCCACCCTTCGAAGCATGCTGCTTTTGACATGGGGTTTGCCTCCATCACTATTGAGGAGACGAGAAACAAACCCAATGTCGCCAGAAAGAATGTGCTTCCGGCTTTGTTTGTCCCCCATTCCCCCATCTGTGCCCATGGGCTTTCTTGCCGGCGGTGCCTTCTTCTTGGGGGACGTGTTCGGCGACGGAAACTCGTTCTGGAATTCAATCAGACTCGTGCGTGCCTCCTCGGTGGCACACAGACCGTCTAGATGGGCAAAGATGCGCCAGTAGCGCGTATTGTCATCCAGTAGATGGTCGGCCTTTTTTTGGAGGGCCTCATGGGCTTTCTTGGCCTGCAAGTCCTGCATAGCCTGAGATGCCGGCCTGCGCGAGAAAGCTGCCGGGTCAGCTTCGGTCAGCGATGCATAATCCGAGTCGAAAGCATAGGCTGGTGGAAGGGACCGTGTGAGTTCACGCAGGCTGGGTCCTGCTGATGCAAGGGGCGCCGACGATGCTGCCGACTGCAACATCTTGGCCCGCCCTGTGGACGAGTGGGCTGCAATGACGACCTTCATGTTTTCGGGCTGCAAAAGGTCGTCCATGAAACGGTCACGCAGTCCAGCAAAGCGGCCGGCCCACCACGTGGACGAATGTGCCTCGTATATGCGGCCATCGTCAAGGCTCTGCCGGGGAGAGGGTTGTCGTGGTCGAGGGGTCACATCCGCATCCTCTTCTTCCTCAATCTGCCGGGCACGAGGAGAGGGCGCGTACGCAGACAACTCATCTATTGTTCCATGGGTCCTGCTCCTTGGCAACGCTGCAGTGCGGCCTGGTAGCGATATGCCACTAGACACCCTAGAGGCGTATGTAGGTGGTTGGCGTAAAATTGTGGTTGCAGCAGAGGAGGCCTCGGATGGCGTATTTCTAGCCAGGCTAGTGTTGGACGAGAAGGCAGCCCTTCGCTTCCGTTCGAGATGGCCGGGCATGGAGGACTCGATTGCATCAGAGAACACACTGTTGGGGGCGTATTGCACGGGCGGGTCTTTGCGAGCACATCCTTGGCTACATTCCTCGTGTTCGAGGTCGGCTTGTGTGTGCTCCGAAGCATCATCTTCCCAGTCATTGCTCCACCGTGGCGTCGAACCAATGCGTGGACCGTTGTCTTTTGGTATCCGGCGATCGACGTGAATGGTGGGAGTACTGCGGCTCACGGGAATGCGGCTGATCGAGGCATCTCGGCGATGGCCCGCCTTGTTCGGGGCGTTGAGGAAGTTGTACATATCGCTTAGTCTTTGCAAAGCGTTTGATGGGGCAGAGCAGATGGCGTGTCTAGTGGGCGCGGTTGTGTGCTTTTGTATGCTGATACTGAACAGGTTGATACGATGTCCAGATTATTTTGAAATTGGCGTCAACAGCAAAAGTTGCGGGAGTTGTACACCTGGACAGAAAATGATGATATCTGTCAAAGGACATCAGAAACACACGCACCTGAACAATGTATGGTGTGTCTGGCGAGAATCACGGCGGCTTGTAACTTGCTTGAGGACATCGGGCGCTCATCTGGGACGCAAAAAGCTACCGTATTAGGGCCAACAGAGAATGACGAAATGACGCGTGCGGCTATTTACGTCAAAGATTGGACGAATGTTAGTGCTGGTGTAGTGTTGATACTGTGACGAGGCAGCGGAGGAAAGAGCGATGGGCATGTCGGCCGCCGCGTGCCTTCCTAATTTGGACACGACACTAACAAGGCAAGTCGTGGACTACAAACGCCAGATTTGTCGAAGGAGAAAATAAATCAGAAAATCAATCCATGTTCATACCTAGCCGCTCTACATTTTTTCCCCCATGTCCGTCCTATGAAACCATCCCTGGAAAACTCCTAAGTAAATGTCGTTGGTATATCAGATAGCCAAATGGGAGCAATGACACGCTCACGCCGTATCGTATTCTCTAAACAAGAGAAACCCCCCCAAAAACAGAAATATCGCTCAATAGTGCTCCCTACTCCTTGTCCGCCTTCCGCCGTGCCTTCAGGTACGTCACCAGCTGCTCGTGCTTGGTGACGAAAAAGTACCGTCGGCGGTCGTTCCGATAGATCAGCACGCCAATCTCGTCGGCATACTGCGCCAACATCTCGTACTCACGGGCACTGTCAAAGTCCCTGAATAGAAAGCCCTTGTGCGACTTCATGCGCTCGTTCTCCAGCTCCCACAGCCGGATCTGGTCGACTACCGTGGGCGGCAGCACAGGGCGGTGATTTGCCGCCGCGTACTTGTGCATCTGCTCATGCGCATTGGCTGCCAGATAGCTGATGATCTGGTCCGACGTGATGCCGTACGAGATGGCCCGCCGGATGGAGTCACGCGTCAGCTTGCCGGCCACCATGCCCGGGAAGCGCTGGGTCAGCTTGGCGAAAAGGGCCAGGACGGCAATCTGCAGGGGGGACGTCGTGTAGGCGTACAGCCGGAAGTTGGTCTCGAGGATGACGCTGCCCTTCGCCTCGGCACTCCCAACGCCAGGAAGCCCGGCCGCGGCGGCGGCGCCGTTGGCCGTGGCGGCAGCAAAACCAGAGCTGACGCTCCGCAGAGCTGCCGCCCCACTGCTGGTCAGCGTCGTGGCCAGACGCGTGGGGAAGTACTGGGAGGACCGCTCGTGGGGGGGAATGTAGATGAGGCCAAAGTCCATGAGCGAGGGCAGCATGTTGCGGCGCGGTTCAGTCAGCGCGTTGGTGTCATAGGCGCGACCCAGCTCCAGCGTCGACAGCATGAAGAGAAAGCTCAGCATCTCGACGCTGTCCACAGTGGCTGCACCGTTGCTGTGTCCGTGCCCGTGTCCATGGCCGTGGCTGGTGCTACCGCCGCCGCCACCGCCGCTTTGGTCCACGGCTTCCAGCCACTGCAGCAGCAGGGTCCAGACCTGGGCGTTGGCCTGCTGCAGTAGGAACGTGAAGCCCATCTGCGTGATGCCGATGCCGCCCGACATGCCCGAGCGCGATTCCACCAGCTTGCCGGCCAGCAGCAGCTCCTTGACGGTGTTCTTGGGCCCAAACGAATCGTGAGCCGACGACGGGAGGCCGACGCTGTTAACGACGTAGTGCAGAATGTCCTCCCACTTCCGACGGGCAAACTTGTCGAGAAAGGCAATGTCGATCTCGGCCGACGCGGGCTTTTCACTGGGCACACCGAAGCTGTTCTGGCGACCGCCGCCCTCGAGGGCCAGCCGGAACGAGTTCTTAAAGTTGGCGGTCAACAGGATTTCTTGCGGACGGTCGCGCATGGCGGGCGTGATCTGGATGATGTGCAGCGAGCGGAGGATTGAGAGGGCCTGGTCTTTTTGGCGCTTGGCCTCGGGGACGGTCATCAAGTCGAGAGTGTCGAGCAGCAGGGGGCCGTCCATGTAGAGCATCATTCGGACGAAACTCTTGGCGAGGGACGGCAGCATGCGGCGGAAGATGGCCAGGGTCGTCGAGGGCTGCTGGTACAAGCGGCGGAAACTGGTGCCCGGCTGCTTCTCGAGGTAGTCGGAGAGCGTGAGGGAGGGCCCCGTAGCGGCCGCCATGGTGACGGGGGAGGAAAAGTGAAGTCGAGATGGAGGAGAAGGGAATGTCGAAAGAAGGCCGAGCCAAGAGCCAATTGGCGAGACGGACTGTCGGCCGGTCGTTGGGTGCAAACAGACACCAGGGGAAATACAACGACCGTTCTATCTCATTCTTGAGAAATTAAAGAAGAGCAGGACAGCCCTAGTTGTGTGCTGTGCTCGGTTGTGGTCGCGAGAGCAAAGGGCGTCGCCAGGGGAGCAAGAAAGTCGTGTTTAGCAAAAGCGCCAAAATTTCTTCGCAGCCTGACTGGTCGATATCAATCCAGCGCTCAGCCTGCTGTAACGGCAGCTTAAACTTGCTATCAGTCTAGTTGGAGCTGTCCGCGCAGCGGCTGCCTTGCTAAAAAAGGACGCTAGCGCGGCGCGGGGTGGTCTGGCGGAACAAATACAAAGTAGTTATTCCATTCCAGCGAGCTCAAATGCCCCACTCTTCATGGCGCTGCCACTGATTGCCGCCGCCCTACCGACCAAACTCAGAAAGAACGCTCTGAAAGGGCGAAGCGGCGAGATCCAGCCGGTAAAGACAGCCGACCGGACATCTTACTGCTCAGCCAGATTGCATCGCCCATCCCACGTCGACAGCTCGCATCGAGAGACGCAAACCAATTGGCAAAACACCTTCATCATGGCCGCAAAGAAGTTGTCTCCTGCCAAGTTTGTGCGGGCTGTAAGTGCCGGGCCGTTGCGATCTCCCCGAGCGAAAAGCGTCCATCCATAGTTGACTGTTTTTGGCGATGCTCCCTCTTTAGGTGCTCAAGAACTTCATGGACGAGTCCGGTCTGGAGCCACGGTGCGTTTGTCCTTCCAGTGGTGGGGATTTGCGTCTACGAGCTTTCCTACTGACTGTTCCCGTGCAGAATGTTCGGCCCTCATGTCAGTCAAACCTGAAAACCGCTTTGTGAAGCATTGCGGCTGGGGCTGATTCTGGATGCTAGATGAAAATTACACATGCCGAGCCGGGCAAGGTCAATTTTGAGCTCGAAATCGCCCAGCATCACACCGTGAGTGATTGACCGCCCTGGACTGGCTAATCGTGACTCGTTGCATGCGAATACACACTGACCGGCTGTGTGCCCTGTTGTCATCGGACAGAACCGGTTAAAGATCCTCCATGGCGGCACCATTGCCAGCATGGTTGACCTGGGAGGGTCGCTGGCGGTTGCATCCCACGGGTTGTTTGCCACCGGCGTGTCTACTGATTTGAATGGCAAGTGACCCCCAACTCTTTTTTTTTTATCCCATCGGATTTGCGCGGCCTCTGACGATATGACAGTGACGTATCTGAGCAACGGCGGCGCAGTGGGCCAGACCATCAAGGCCAGTGCCATCTGTGACAAGAGTGAGAGACAAATTCACGTACTGAGGGCGCACGGGGAGTGGCTTGAGCACTGACAAATGACATGCAGTTGGCAAGACGCTCGCGTTCACAACGGTAACCTTCCACAACCAAAAGGGCGAGCTCGCTGCACGAGGCAGTCACACAAAGTGAGAATGCCTCCCTGTGATACGAGAGAACCGAGCAGAAGAAGAAGAAGAAGAAGAAGAAAATGCTGACACAGCTATAGGTTCATTGCTAAGGCATGGGGCAAGGACGAGCCGTACACGGCGCACATGGATTTGGAAGAGGGCGAAGACGAGACAAAGGCCGAGTGATCTGGAAATGTCTTGGTCAAAGAACTAAACGAATCTCATAAATTCTATTCAATTCAAATTCAAGCCCCAAAATAATAAACTGCTCTTGGTATATCAATGTCCAGAAAAACCCAATGCGCCAACTCACTGACACATAATCATTATCCAATATTTCTGCCCCGACTGACCGTCTCCAGATTGCGGCAGGCGGGACAAAAAGGCACACGAGAGAAAAGACGAGAAGGAAATAGCCCAATGGTATCAACCACACACAGGGATTGTTTTACAACCCCGCCACCCCCTGCAATGTTCCTCGGTCATGAGACATGGCCGCGTAGAGATGTCACCTTGGCAGGATAGCACGTTGCCGAGACATTTACATAAGAAACTTGGCTCCCGGCGACTCGATTCCGTTGCTGTGCTCATTCGACCATATCCGGGATCTGGTCCAGAGGCCGCCAGCCTTGCGCTTGCCAATGATAAAGAGCAGGATAAGAACGGCCATGAACGTCCACATGCCCAGGAGCGGGCTAACAACGTTGACGGCCGTGTCCACGTAGTGGACAGTGGATAGAATGTACATGCCAGTGTAGACGATATGCCACACGAAGCTGATGAACCAGATAATGGTGGCAGTGAGGAAGAGAATGGCAGACTAAGCTGTCAGTATGAGACACATCAAAGGGACGGTACACGTCTGCACGTGTGCGTGTGTGCACGTGTGCGTGTGTGCACGTGTGCGTGTCTGAAGTCCAAGACAGCGTGCGACCTGAAGACGGGCAGACTTACACTGCGGACAGCCGGGGACTTGCTGGAGCGGTTCCTGACTGTGATGCCGAGAGCCAGGATGGGCAGGCTCATGATAAAGAAGATGATTTCGACGACGCCGCTTATCCGGCTGGCAACCCGCAGCTCTGTTTCCAAGTTGTCGACATAGTCGTTGTTGGCTTGGCTGTAGTAGCCACCGTCGCTGCTGCGGTTGTGGATGCCGGCAAAGTAGGTCACATACGCGTGCAGACTGAGCACGAAGATGACGGCGCTCAGGGTGAGCAGCAGCCCGCAGACTGCATACATGACGATGCTCATGATGCGGAGGTGGACGCGGGCATCGTCGTACACGTGCAGGAAGCCTCGGCCGATTTTGAAAAGGGCGACAAGAGCCAGTACGCTGGCGATGTAACCCATGAACGTAGTGAACGGGGCCATCTCGTACATGGCCTCGGCCGAACCTGCGCTGGTCACCGTGGCAGTGTTGACGCCAATAGTGAGCGCGCCCGAGGCACAATTGAGGATGAGGGCTCTGTGGATGGTTAGTGGTGGTCTGTATGAAGACGTGCTGGGCAGTTTTGGGGGGGGCGGTTGGTACAGTAAGAGAAAGGGAAAGACGGCCTTGAGCCAGGAGAAGCCGTTCCGGGCCTGGTCCTTCTGGGAGCTGACCAAGATCATGGTGAGGACCCAGGTGATGATCATGGGGATGATGAGGGCGGCCACCAGGGCCACGTAGGCGATGTCGTAACTCAAACCGGCCATTTTGACGGTAACACGTGGATTCGAGATATATGAGACTGGGTGCTGTGAGAGAAGAAGCCCTTTTTTTTTTGACAGCGATCGATGGGACCAATACTGTGAGTTGAAAACCCCGCGGAAGAGCGCTGATCGCTTAGAAATGCGAGAAGATGTGATGAGATGTGAGGCTTGCAAAACGCACAAGAAACGACGACGAAAGAAAAATAGAAAAAAAAAAAGGAGGACCAGCCGTCCTTTTATGAGCCGAAACCTCTGTCCGCGATCAGTTTGGATGTTCTGTCTCGTATTCTCGTGTTCCTCGTCTTCTCTCTGTCTCGCATGGTATGCTTCACCACAATCTGCATGGGCTGCCAAGTTTTGTGCTGACAAAATCCTACCAGGACCGATCGCCAACGCGGATTGGCTGAGCACCAGGCCACAGTGCACTGCAGCCGGCAAGAGGCACTCAGCCCCCCGCACCCATGTCTGGTATGTGACCGACCGCGCCAGAATGCCAAGCGATGGAAACGCCTATCAGCAAGAGAGCGGTGATACAGTGGGCTTTTTGGGGAGTTTTCGCGAATGGCTGGCCTCTGGGGATCTACCATGTACAGCACATCTTAAGCCTTTCCCCATTCAGTGGTTCTCTCCCGAAACACCTCCTGCGCAAAAGGATTTAGGCAGTTGGACCAGTAGCAACCAATCAATCTTTTCAGGCCTCATTACAAAGCTGGTCTGATCGATCACAGGTGCAGGGCAGGTTGGACCTTGAGCGCAACCCAGCCACAGGCAACCACCAAATAGAGTCACCGAAGGCTGTGTGTTTCTGGGCATCAAGGCTGGTGCACGCATGCCGGCGGCGCGAACTGCAAGAACAGAGCAACGCGAACCTCGTCTCATGACACACTCGGGGTTGGCGAGACGAGCCTTACTTTCCGTGTGTGTCTTTGTTTTCCTTTCCTCGCTCGGCCAAGGTGCCTTGCTGTGCCGTGTACTACGAGCGAATCCTGTCTGACTGCCTCCACAGCCAATTGTTTCGGCGCATACACATCCTTGGACAGGGGGCTGTCACAACGACCAACCAGTCAAACAAAAGGTGGTGTTTGGTGGACACGATCACGTGATGTTCTGAGATATCACGAGCATTTTTGGCAGCTGCCAGCTGCCAGCTGTAATCATCTGCTAAGCTTTACGGCAGCCCATACTAATTTCCAGAGAAGCCGAGGCGGAAAGAGCGCCCCCCTATTCTTTTCCGCGGGCTCAACACCCCCTCACTGACCAACTTTTTATTTTTATTTATTTTTATTTTTCCTGGTCAATGGCAGCCTTGCACTCTCGCCGCCCAGCATGGACCAGCTCGAAACGCAGGTGACGGACCTGCGATATCTGACGCAGGCACCCGGGCCCGGGCTGCTGGCAGGCGGCTCTATTCTCGCAGCAGCAGCCGCAGCGCCACCACCAGCGTCGGCCCAGCAGGGAAGTGATGAGATGCTGTCTCCACGCAACACCTCGCGCATGGGCACCCACCCGGGCCTGATGGCGGGTTCCGCACCCGGAGAGAATTCCGCACACACACACACAACCGCATCCAGCACGACGCCGTTTTCCCCAGGCAGCGCGCGCAGCAGCACCACACCCGCCAAGCGCAAGCTGGCTGACGAGGAGCACGGGTCTTCGGGAGCCACTCGCCAGCAGCGCAGCAAGCGGAACCGGGTACGTTTTTTTTTTTTTTGGCGGGGTTTCTTTGGAAGTTCCGTTGCGGTCGTGGGAGACCCTTTTCGGGTCTCTTCAGAACCAGGCCTTTTTTTCCATGTTTCCTCTTTCACTCCACCCTTCTGCCGTAGTGCTCTGCAGCTCATGGGCGGCTGCGTCCTGGCCAAGGCTCCCTCTTGCCCCGTTTGGGCTGTTGTGGCTTTCCCAAGCCAAAAGACAGCACAGGCCCATGGCCCCTTACGACCATGTTGGATCGAAACAGGGCCTTAGCTGACTTTTGTGTCTCATGTTTGTTCTATGGCGTCCCCATTAGTACATATCGATTGCTTGGTAAGACACCCCGGACCCCTTAACTACCCGGCAGGCGAACGGCGTGCTTTGACGACCCAACAAGGCTGACGACGAATGACACCCTTTTAGCAACGAGTGCAAGCGAAGGAAAATCAAGTGTATGTCCCCCCGCTGACGTCCCCTCTCTGCTCCTCGTCTCCCTGACATGTCCAGGCAATGGCGAAACCCCCTGCCAGCGATGCGGCAACCTCAACCTCGCGTGTCTCTACTCGCCGAACTGCTGCTCCAGCAACTGGAAGGACTCGGATGAGTACAGGCAGATGACCGATAAGGTGCAGCGTCTGCAAGAGCAGATCGACACGCTCTTCCAAAATGTCAACGTCCTGCGCCAAGAGACGCAGCGTCTTGCGCCGCTCTCGGACCGCATCTTGCCCGTGCCCTCGTCGACGGTCTCGCCGTCGCCGTCGACCTCGATCCCGTCCCTGAAGACCGAGCTGGCCCCCATCCGGGCACCCTACAGCTTCCGCGGACCCACGAGCATCTCCTTCACCGTGGACATGGCCAAGAACACGCTGCACAACATGGGCTACAGCGGCGAGCCGTCCCAGGAGGAACAGGGCCAGGCAGCCACCGAGGAGGCCTCGCCGTTCATTCCGCCCCAGCAGCCGCCGCCCGCGGCCGCCTCGTCGGCCAGCCAGACAGCCCTGCCCAGCAGCCAGGTCGCCTCGTCGTCCCCGGCGGCGGCCGTCGAGATCGACTGTTTCTGGGAATTCGACAAGGACGAGATGGTGCGGCTGTGCCGCGTGCACGAGGAGGAGGTCGGCATCATGTACCCCGTGGTGCCCATCCAGGGCGTGATCGAGCACGCGCACTACGTGGGGTCGCTGATGGACACCGCGCGCAAGAACGGCTTCCTGCCGCCGCACTACCAACAGGCCATGACGGACATGCGCACGCTGATCCTCAAGATCATCGTCTGCAGCGGCCTGACCATCGAGGAGCACGGCCACAGCGAGCGCGCCATCCGGTTGTACGAGACATTTGCAGACATGGTCGACCGCAAGCTGATGCGCGACCCGTCCACCATTGACCACCTGCCCTTCCTGGCCCTCGTGGCCGGCTACCGCTTCCTGTCCAACGACGAGGTGCTGGCCTGGCGCGTCATCGGCCAGGTGGCGCGGCTGGCCCTGGAGCAGGGCTTCCACCGCAAGGAGGGCCTGAACAAGATCGAGGACGCCCAGGAGCGGCGGAACGCCATCAACACCTTCTGGACGGCCTACGCCCTGGACCGGCGGTGGAGCTTCGGCACCGGCCTGCCGTACGTGGTGGACGACGACAAGATCGACCCCAACCTGCCCCTGCCGGACAACTACCCCTACCTGGTGGCCATGATCACGTATTCGCGGCTGGGGGCCAAGATCTGGCGGCTCGTCGACTTCTTTGAGCCGGCCATCATCCGGGACCTGCAGCGCGAGCAGTTTGAGGCGCTGGACCGGGAGGTGCTGCAGTGGTACGACTCGGTGCCGGACGAGATCAAGGTCCACGGCTTCGAGGAGATCGCGCTGCCGTCGACGCAGCTGTCGGACCTCGACCGGCTGCAGCTGTGGACGCGCCTGCGGCTGAACCAGATGCGCATCTGGCTGCACACGCCGATCCTGCACAGCGCCAGCAGCATCAACAACAACGTGGCCCTGGCGCAGATGGCCGTCGACCTGGCCAAGGAGACCATCCACTACCTGACGCGCATCAACAACAGCAGCAACCTCTACCGCCGCATCCAGGTCTTCTACCACCAGTTCCTCACCTCGGCCATGGCCGTGCTGTTTCTGGCCTCCACGCACCAGCCGGTGCGCTTCAGCGCCCAGTGCCGCGACGAGTTCTACATGGCCCTCAACCTGATCAAGGACCTGTCCGCCAAGAGCTGGGTCTCGCACCGCCTGTGGCGCACCGTCCGCTCGCTCAAGGCGTATGCCCCGCGCCTGGGCCTGCAGCAGCAGGACGCCGACGGCACCGTCGCGACGACGCCGTCGCCGTACAGCAGTGTCGGCCCACCACGGCCAGGCGCGAACACGAGCACGAGCACCCACGACAACATCACCAACGCCACCAACGCCACCAACACCACCAACACCGCCGCTGGCAACACCGCCAGGCATCTTCCTCCGCAGCCGCCGCCGCTGCCCCCCTCGTCCTACATGCAGAACCCCGGCAACAACGACAGTGCGCGTTCATCGCCCTCGCCCCACGACGGCCGTCACAGTGCCAATGGCACCAGCCTCTGGCCGCTCCCGCCACCCATGTCGACAAACGTTGCGCTGTCGTCGGCGGCGGCGTCGCCATTTGGCCGACCGATCATGAATGCGACGGGCTCGGCCGCTGTGGTGGCCCGCAGCACCCCGTCTCCCAGCGGATTGACGCCACCAGTCCCACCCATACCGCCGGTGGATCCGTCCGACATGACGGCCGACCAGACCAACGGCATGCAGCTGCAGACCGAGATGACCCGCATTTTTGAGGGCTACACGGCGATGAGCGGTGTTCCCCTGACGCCGACGGCTGGGCTGCACGGCTACGGCGGCGGCGAGATTATGTACGAGCAGTTGAAGAATTTGTTCTAGCCGAGGTCAAAGGATGGGCCATGCGCATTGGTTCCTACACAATTTGTCATTTGTATTGTTTTTTTTTTTTGCACGAATACATAGCAAGGACAGGGGCGTTGGATGGTGGCAACTCGTATTGTGTAAGATGCATCAAACGGGAGACAGGAATAGATAATATGGACATACGAACACGGGAGGCACCCCGACGAACCGCCATGTGAAGACCGAGGACTGTCTACCCACCCACTGCCGCTTCTGCAATCACCAGCGCCGGACTGCC
Source organism: Raffaelea ambrosiae (assembly GCA_002778195.1). Classification (NCBI taxonomy): domain Eukaryota; kingdom Fungi; phylum Ascomycota; class Sordariomycetes; order Ophiostomatales; family Ophiostomataceae; genus Raffaelea; species Raffaelea ambrosiae. Next base: position 2,168,776 of record PCDI01000001.1, on the reverse strand, counting down.
CCTGGGCCAAGCCCGGTCCACAGTGCGCGCATCTCGTGCTGCGACTACCGCTCGTGGGCAGCCCGTGTCCGCCGGGCCATTTACCCGGTCGTCGTCTGTCTTGGCTGGCAACTTTTTCGATGACCAAGTTCCCGGTGTTTTTGATTGCATGTTTGTTCCTTGCCGTTCAGCACACCTGTCACTTCTTTCTGGTTTGATGAACCGAGTTCTTATTGGAGAACCCCGTTCTTACGACGTTCTACCCCTTCGCATTGTCCGGGGATTGGTGTATGGAACATCAAACCGGCGAGATATGATTGGCCCATGGAAGTAGATGCTGTTCGCATCACCGAAGCTGGCGGGGGGACTGCCATGTGGGTGGGCAAGAACACGCAAGAGGCATACGCAGATACTGTTCTTGGTCGGAAAGGACACGGATATTTAAGCCATGGAATTCCCATGCGGATTCTTGGGTATTGGGACGTGCCCCATCAGTCCCAACAGCGCTTCTTCTCGGTACGACCATGCCTCCTTCGCGGTGTCTCCCTCTGCTTCTCGCCGTACTGGCGAGCATGGCCGCGTCCGCCTCGGTGTACTGCGACCCGGCCTTTCGCAACGTTTGTCTCGCCGAATTCAGCGCGGCGGGTGCGGCGTCCGCGTCGGCTGCGCGCGACGCGGTCATCTTCCGTGTGGCCCTTCCCGATGCGGCCGCGCCGGCGCCCTTTGACACCCTCTTGCAAATCGTGGCGCCGGTGTCCGTCGGCTGGGCCGGCGTGGCCTGGGGCGGCAGCATGACCCACAACCCGATCACGGTGGGGTGGCCGTCGGGGACCGGCGGCGGTGGTGATGGTGGCGGCCGCCCCGCCGCCGTGGTGTCCTCCCGGTGGGCGACCGGCCACAGCTTGCCGGCCGCCTACGCCGGCGCCGCGTACCAGACGCTGTCGTCGTCCCGCAACGACACACACTGGACGTTGAGCGTCGTGTGCACGGGCTGCAGCCGGTGGTCGTCGTCGTCGTCGTCGTCATCGTCGTCGTCGGCGTCGACGGCGGCAGCAGCAGCAACAGCGCGTCTCGACCCGGCGGGGGACAACACGCTGGCGTGGGCGTTCAGCACGCGCGCGGTGGCCAACCCGGCCAGCAACACGAGCGCGTTTGGCTACCACACGGGCAAGGGCCGGGCGACGGTGGACCTGAGCACGGCGCGCGTGGCGCAGGACCTGTTCCGGCGGTATGTTCTGTATCTGGAGGGGGGGGCCAAGGGATACGATGGCCACCCGGGGAACGGAGAGACGGCCGAGCCATCGGCGTCGACGTCGGTAACCTCCTCCTCCTCCTCCTCCTCGGACTCGGACTCGGCTCCCACTTCGACCAGCGTCTCTTCGACCACCCCCGTGTCTACGGCGAGCAGCACGGCCACTCTCCCCGGAACCGGTCCGCCCGTGTCGACGGCCCCGGCCACCACGGACAGCCCGGTCGCAACCCAGGTCACAACGACTGTCAGCACCGTCCATGTCACGCTCCATTCACCCGACACCCGTCCTGTGTCTGCTTCCCGCACAGACAGCGGGGATGATGACGACGACGCCGGGGGATCCGAGGTGACGGCGGCCGTCACGGCAAGCAACGACCCACCGGCAATTGTGGCACCGCCTGCCGGGCGCCCGACGTTTGGTGGAGGCAAGAAGAGGCCACCGTTCCGGCGTCCGCCGTTTGGCCGGCCTCCGGTACGGGGCGGGCGGCCTCGTGTGTGAGACACCGTGCTCACTTTTGGTGTCATCTTTTCGTACTGTCAACTTCGTCTTAGTCATCACATTGGTTGCTTTTTGATCTCTACATAATACAATTCGTGTTGACCATGTCTCCATTTCTCGTTATTACAGGGTTTTTTCCTCAGTTCATTGCACCGTCGTAGCTGCCCTCTTATACAGACATGCAAAGAGGTTAGATTAAGCTGACCGTGCTTTGCCGCCCCGTCTGTCCCCCGTTCACGTGTAGCGCGTGTTCAGTTCCCTCCATGCCTGCACGGCCCAGCCAGAGCCTTCCACGTGCTGCTGCGGCTGTGGGTGCGGCGCGTGGTGGTGGTCATGTTGTTGTTGCGGCGGCGGTGGCAGCTGCGATCCGTTCCGACCCACGCCGCTGCCCGTACTGTGGCTGCTGTAGCTGGGTGTGACCATGCCGTTGCTGCTGTTGTTTCCTCCTCCAGAACGGCTGCCTGCTCGAAGAATGTGACCTTGGTGTTGCTGTTGGGTTTGCTGGGTTTGTTGGTTTGGTTGGGTTTCTTGGTTGTGTTGGCTGTGCTGGTTGTGCTGTTGTGAAAAGACGCTTCCCGTCTCGGTCATGTAGGTCTCTTCGCCAAATGTGGTCGTGTCCGGGGTGCTGCCAAAGGGCAGGCTCGTGGGCGAGAAGAAGGCCTGCTGGTACGAGCTCGTCGCCGCCGCCGCTGCTGCCGCTGCCGACGCAGCGGCGCCCACCGTGGCGGCGCCCGTGGTGTCAAAGGGGCCCCAGAAGGAGGCCGACAGGTCGGCAAACCAGTCGCCGCCGGTGAAGTCCTGGATCTGCTGCAACTGATTTTGCTGCTGCTGTTGTTGGTGTTGTTGTTGCTGGTGCTGATGCTGATAAAAGAGGTCGGTGGACGGTGTCTGCTGGCCTGCGGGCGCCGGCACGGGCTGTGCCGAGGCAATCGTAGCCGCCGTAGTCGTCGCCGTGACGGGCACCGACTGGAAAGGGCCGCCGCTGTTGCTCGTAGCAGCCGTACTGTGCATGGTCTGGTCCGTGGTGTTCACAACTGAGCTGTTCTTCCGTCCAGGGTTGTTGTTATTGTTGCTGCTGCTGCCGGCATGCGACACGGACGAGCGATTCGACTTGGTCTCGTGGTCGGCAAAGAGGCCCGGCAGGCCGTCGAGAGCGCCCACAATGGCAGCCAGCTGGCGGGCCACCTGGATCAGGATGCGGAACGTCCCCGCCAGCGGGATGCCGTCGACCATCTGGAGCATCGACCGGACGGCCGCGCGTCGACGTGCGTCGGCCGAGGCAGTGGTTGCGGGGACCGATGTGCTGCTGCCCTTGACGGTGCTGCTGCTGCTGCTGCTGCTGCCGCCGTGGTGTCCGGCCTTATCGGCGGCGGACCGGCCCAGCAGGTCCAGACACAGGACCAGCACGCTGTGGTACACATAGTAGACGTCCATCCAGGCGACGCCGTCGAGCAGGTCGGCGCGGCCCAGCCGGGCCAGGTAGTCGAGCGACTTCTCGGCGGCGTCGAGGCCGACGTCGGCCAGGGCGTGGACGTCGTGCGGCCGCGCGCCCGTCGTGGGTAGCAGGTGATTCGCCGGCGACAGTTTCGTGTCGGCTGCGGTGGTGGTGGTCGAAAGCCGGCTCAGCGCGGTGGTGGCCCGCTCCAGCACGTAGGGCCGCGTGGCCAGCGCGCGCGCATACTGGAACTGCACGTGCAGCAGGAGGACGGCGCGGCGGTGCTGCGGGACCAGGGCGGGCCCGTCCGGCTGCTGCAGGTGGGCCGGCAGGCTGGCCCGCCAGGCGTCGAGCTCGGCCAGCAGGTGGCGGGCCGTGGCGGCGACGTCGGCCTCGCCTCCCGGGGCCGGGGCCAGCTGGGCCGGGTAGACCAGCTGCTTGATGCGCCAGCTGGCGCGCACGAGGCGCACTGTGCTGGCCGACAGACCCGGGGGGGGCAGGTCGGCGGCGGCCGCTGCCGCCGCCGCCGACGCCACGCGGTCGTCCTCGCCGTTGTCGTTGTCGGCGGGCAGGGCGACGGCGATCTCGGCCTCGTCGAGCGTGGAGGGCCGGCCGAGCATGATGCAGAGGTTGCGCTCAAACGTGTAGAGCGTCCACCAGACGCGTCGCCGGGCTTCGCGTTCCGCCGAGAGGGGGGATGTGGCCACGGCATGGGCATGGGACGACGCGCCTCCCGCGGTCTGGGCCGCTTGGTTGCTGTCGGCCGGGCGGCCCGGGTGGCCCATGCAGGCGGCAATCGGCGCGAGCCCCGTCATGGCCACGCCGTCGCGGTGCATCCCCAGGGCGACGGCCATGCGCGAGGCACAGCCCAGGAACGTCCAGGCCGCGTTGCGCTGCCCAGCGTTGTGCTCGTACAGCTGCAGCAGCAGCAGCGCCTGCACGTTGGCCAGGCTGGTCGTGCCGGCCAGCCGGCCCAGGGAGTTGCGCACCACGTGCAGGTAGCGCCGCTGCAGGGCGCCCGCTCGGCCGCCGCCGCGCGCGCGGTCGTGGCCCTCGAGCGCCTGCGCGCCAAAGGCAAAGACCATGGCCAGACAGCAGTTCCAGCCGACCGTGTCGGGCACGTGTGCGGCCCCGCCCCCCGTTCCCCCCGGGTCTGCGGCGCCGTCCTCGCCTCGCTGCTGCCGCCACAGAGCCTCGTAGCGCAGGAGGAAGGCCCCGCGGTGAAAGACGGGGTAGTTGGGGTGCACGCGGTCAAAGAACACGCGGACAAACACATCGGCCGTCTCGCGCGGCGGCAGAAACGTCGTGGCCACGGTGGCGTCGCCGTACTCGGAGCGGGAGCGGCGGCTGGCCGACGACGAGGGGGCCGCCGAGTGCGACCCGGCCTGGGACGAGAGATGGCCGTGGTGGTGGTGGTGGCTGGGGTGGTGGTGGTAGTAGTAGTGGTGATGCAGGGAATGCGGTCGGTGGTCGTGTCGGTGCGGGAGCTGCTGCTGCTGCTCGGGTGTCCGCCGATGCATGGGCGACTGTCTCGACTCGCCTCCGTTGAGTACAAGGCTGTTGCTTCCCACGACACCATCCATGGCGTCTCGACCGGCGTCGTCGTCGTCATGGGCGTCGTCGTCTTCCTCGCCATCCTCCTCGTCCTCGTCCTCGTCCTCGTCGCCGGTCGATTCCTGCGGCTCGAGGGCCTTGCTCGTCCGCAGCCCAACAAAATCGTCCCGGATGGCCGACGGCGTCTGTGCGACCACGGACGCGCTGTCGTCGGCCTCGCCGCCCACCGAGAGAGGCGGTCCTCTATGTCCTCCATGACCGCCTGGACCGCCGCCATTCTCGCCGGTTGCGCCTCCGTGTCCGCTGGCCTCCTCCTCGTCGCCGCCAATGCTATTACCACACTGGGCGACGAGCGCACGGATCGATGTGACAAACCGGAACGAGCTGGATGGGCCGACATAGTGAGCCACACCATACGGCGTCGGGATGAGCTTCTCCTCGATGGCCGGTGCCTGCGGTGGCATCATCGGCGGGGGCAGTGAGAGCCAGGCCGTGCTCGTCCCGTGGGGAAGAGACATGGAACCGGGCCGGCTGCCGGGTGCCGGTCCGGTCGACGACGGAAGCATCATGGCCTCGTGAGACGGCGCATGGGTCGGTGGCGACAGGGGTGTCGACACAATAGTCGCTGTCGGGCCTGTATGGTTTCCCGTGTTTGCGGCAAAGATTTCACTGGCGGGGGTCATGTCTTCTCGGGGTGGCATGGGGATGCCGCGGTCGGCCGCCGCCTGGTAGAGGGCGTCGAGGTCGAGCGCCGACGCAGAGGGCCCGGGGGGTGGGGGAGGAGGCAGTGCATCCGACATGGCACTGTCGAGGCCGTTCTGCTGTTGTCCAGTCTCCTCGGGCTGGAGCATCCCCCGGACAAGCGCCTCCAACGCCCGGTATCGCAGGCTCAGGCTCTCAACACTGCCGTAGACCCGCTGCTTGCGCGGCAGCGTGGACTGGCACTTGATGCGGTTGCCGATGCAGTTGCTGCAGGGCTCCTGGGGCGATGCGCGCATGCATTTGGCACGGCGCTGCTTGCAGTGATCGCAGCTGACGGCGGCGCGACGACGTTGATGATCAGGCACGCGTTTGGTGGACCGGGTCGGCGTGGGCCGAATTGGCGGCGGCGGCGGTGCCGATGGTGGCACCATGGGAGGCGACCCCAAAGAACCCATGACGAAAGAAAAAAAAAAAAAAAAAAGCAGAAAGGAATGACGATTGGGCGAATGGACGAATAAACAATGGTGAGCAAAACTTGCACACAGAAAAAAAAAACCCGTCGAAACACGTCAAAACAAAGTTTGGGGTAATGCGGAGGTGAGCCTTGGCGAAGGGTTTTAAAAAAAACGTGGCGGAGGAAGAGTCGAAGAGAGGAAGAATACACCAGAAGGCTGAAGGCTGGAGGAAAGGGAAAGGAGGAGGACGATCCCGAGGCAGAGGAGACAAGGAACAAACAAGCACACACCTGGCGCGGATAGGAACGGGAAGAATCCAAGCGCGGGTGGACAGTGGCCGACAAGATGGGGAAAGATGATTGAATAGGAAAGAAAAAGCCCAGACAAAAAGGAAAACGATTGGATTATATGGGGAAGAGGAATGGGGAAAAGACTGAGGGGAAAGAAAGACAAACACAAGAAGGAGAGACAGGGAGGGTAGGGCAGCAGGAAAAGAGGGCCGAAAGAGAACTGGAAACGACAGAAAGGCAAAAGAGAACCAGAGAAAGCACGGAAAAGAGAGACAGCGGAAGCACGAGGCCACAGACAACAGACAGCACTAAATGAAGCTTGAGGAAGAGCCAGAAAAATCAAATCAAAAGGGGACGGGGGTTCTCCAAGGAGGCCCTTTGAGTTGTGCCGAACCCGGCTATATGTTCAAGGTTGGTTCTCCTCTTTGCTTCGCGGTTCCGCTCTGCTCGAACACCACGTTTTGTTTTCTTTTATTTCGGTTGCCTTTCAAGGGAAGCCGTTGGCATGTCTAAGACGGCCCCCAGGCCCAGGGGGATTTGAAATACCGGGGCCAGGGCCGCAGTTCGAGCAGACAACGAGGGGAGGGGGTGGGAGAGTCGCTAGGCGCACGTTTTACTGGGGGGAGAAGGGCTACAGAGCGGCGATTGACCGGCGAGGATACCGTGGATGGCCTCCCGAGCCAGAGAAAGAAGGAGACAAGAGACACAAAACAGGTGAGATGCGGAAAAGCATGGGCTTCTTTTTTTTCCTCTCCTGGGAGGGCAGATTAGGGGCGACACACACCACTCGGGCTGGTTGGGCTGGACAGACAGGGATTGGGGGGTGGTTTGATTCAACGGTAGGGAGGAGAGGGGGGGGGGGCTTCAGGCCTGTCGTCGAGGACACTCCATGCTAACTGGTGGCATTTTCTGGCATGGCTGAGGTGCTGTGGTTGAGGGGGTGGTATTGGCTGACGGGGGGAAATGGCCGCCGGCCAAAGTGCGTCGTTCTTGTCTGCAGGCAGGGCGGCTGTCGGGCTCTGCTGGCAGGGCTGGGCTCAGGCAAAAAGAAGGACAACCGCAACGAAAAACAAGAGCAGAAAAGAAAACGAACGGCTCACTTCGCCACCAGTGCGTCGGGTGGCATGGTAGGCCTGTGGGGACCCCACAGGCTCGCCTTTTTTTTGGCCTTTTTTTTTCTTCTTTTTTTTCCCTTGCATTAGTATGAGTCCACCGACACTGGAATGGGCCGCCGGCGAGACGAACCAGAAGATAGAGACTGGAGATGCTTGGATAAGCCGCGGCCGTGAGGGGATAAGGGCTGAGTAATGCCGTATAGAAATCTCACGCGCGGAGGAGCAGACGCAGAAGACAATAGGCCGCCGCCAGAGACGACAAGCGTCACCGCCGGCGCGCACAACAGGTTGCATTATTAATTATGTAAGACGCGCTCCCATGCTACCTGCGAATGCCCTTCCTTGTTGGTCTAGCTGCTCCGGTATCGACCTCGCAGCAGCACGGACTAGACACCAAAGCAGCGTGGTCGAGGGTATTAGCGGAAACGATCACGGCAGAAAAAGCGGAGACGATGTTCTCCAAGCCGCTCCAAATCGCTCCAAGTCGGCCAGGGTCGCGCTCCACGGCCGAATTCCGGCCCACTCACAGGGGGGGGGGGGCGCCATGGAGGTCCATGCAACTCTGCGCGTCCAGAGGCTTCTTACATAGTAACTCCAGGAGACGGCAAGGACGGCCATTGGGTCGCCGTTGTGTGGACCCAAAGCCACGGGGTTGTCTTGGAGGCGAGCCCTACGGTGTACGGTGGTGCGTGTGCTCCAATTCGTATGATCTTATTGGGATACGAATACGCTGGTGACGGCGTCGTATGGTATTCGGACGACCTCTTGGACAAGCTTTATACGATTGGGCTGGAAGAGCCGAGAAAACAGGCAGAGGCAGGAAGAAACGAGCAAAATAATGAAGAAAGAAGGAAGGAAGGAAGGAAGGAAGGAAAGAAGGAAAGAAAGAAAGAAAGAAAGAAAATAAGGAAAATAAGGAAAAGAAAGAAGAGAAAGAAGAGAAAGAAGAGAATAAAAACCCAAAACACTGGGACCGTAGGCCAGACCATTCTGGGCAAAGTTCTGACGCCAGCAACTTCTGACACGAACAACCTCGTAAGGATTTCCGCCATTCAGTCATCGTCGACAAAGACCAGGACGGACGCCAATACGGACCCAGCTACATGTGGGTTGGCATTTCCGTCCATGTCGCCGAGCTCCCTTCGACACGCATTCTGCAACATTGCATCTGCCCATCCCTGCCCATTCTACCACCCCCCTGCCTCCTGCACCCGGTACATGCCTCTTGCATTCCACACATGCCGCCACTCCCGTTGAATGGCACCCTGCCCTGCCCGTGTCTTTTCGTCGTTGCTATTCTCGGCGCTTTTTCTGGTGGGTTGTCCCTGCCTTCTCTGCCTTCTCTGCCTTCCGTTGCACCTGCACAGCGGGTCCCACCCAGCGTCCTCTGGCGGCCAATCACACGACTCGGGCTACGTCGACGCAAATAGGCCTGCCTCGCGGAGCCTGTCACCGACCTCCTCGTCTGTCTTGGCCGGCTGCTCCTTTGTGTGCCAGTTGAATGACGTCGCCCCCTCGTGTTGGCCATTGACGAATCTACTCCAACACGCGCGCGGCATCAAGAAACGTCGAGGCTGGTCCTCTCAATCTGGGGTCGGTGGTCTGGGGTCTGGGGAAAGTTTCCAATATTGTCTTTTTCTTCTTTTCTCTTTTCTCTTTTTCAAACACTCCGGCTTCTCTCCCTTGCCCCCCCCCTCCTCCTTCTTCCCCGTGAAGCAGGGTGAGCCACGTCTACCATATCCAGAACCGCATCTATCTCACCATGAAGAAGCCCCCCGACGGCAGTGGCTTCTCCATGACCGCATCCCGGTCTCTCCTTGCTCTCCGTTGCTCGCATCACTCGGTTGTGCTTTGACGCTGATCATCCAAATTGCTTCCCCTGGTCTCGAACGGCCAATATATCATCACATTTGCCGGCAGCCGCTGCAGCTTGCTGCCGCTGTTACGTATCCCCATCTTTTTCTCACCGCCCCCCAGCCATGACAGACATAGAAAAGCTCGCCGTCATGCCTGATAGTGAAAGCGGATCACACGTCGAAGATGGAGCCATCCAAGATGCAAAGCAACAAACAGACGGTCCCATACTGGACCCCCATGGTCTTCCCCTGGTGCCTCAGCCCAGTCGATTCAAGGACGACCCGCTGGTAAGGCCACTCGCGTCCTTCTCTGTGTAACCCCATCTATAGATGATCGCAGACCAAGGGGGGGGAAAATAATAGTAGTCAAATGAAAACACGAAGCTCTTTTTCAATTGTGATCAGACTGTGTTGGTCAACCCCCCCTTCCAAAAAACTGACATTCTCAGAACTGGCCGACCTGGATGAAATGGACGGTCCTCCTCCAAGTCAGCTTCATGGCCTTCCTCGGCCCCTTCAACGCCGCCGTACCCAACCCCAGCCTCAACCTGCTGAGCGAGTTCTTCCACCGGCCCGTCGAGATTGTCACCTACAGCACCACAACCTCCATCATCACGGGGGGTGTCTCTGTATGCTTCGTTCTCCTCCTGTTGTTTTCATACTAGCATTCTACGAGCATCCAGACGTTGGACTAACGCCTGGTGTGATGCGTAGCCGTTCCTCTGGGTTCCCCTGTCCAACGTCCTCGGCCGCCGACCCATCTGCCTCGCCACGCAAGTCGTCACCATCGTGTCCCACATCGCCACGGCCTCCACGACCAGCATGCCGGCCCTGCTCGCCTGCCGTGCGGTCAACGGGATCGGCTTCGGCGGCATGATGGCCCTGGGCACGCCGGTGCTCAACGACATGTTCTTTTTGCACGAGCGCGGCGCCATGACCGGCATCTACACCATCTTTGTCACCAACGGGGCCCACGTCGCCGTGCTCGGCGGCGGCTTCCTGGGCCAGTACGCCGGCTGGCAGTGGGACTTTTACCTGCCCGCCATGGTCACCGGCGTCAGCTTCCTGGCGGCGCTCGTCCTGCTGCCCGAGACGCTCTTCGCCCGCGGGCCCCGTGTCCTCGGCGACCGCATGCGCGTGGAGCGCCGCTACACCGACATGCTCTGGGCCTTTCGCGGCAACCGGATCCCCCAGCGGCGTCTTCGCGCGGCCGACTTCGGCACGGCCTGGCGCATGCTCCCGTACCCGTCGATTGCGCTGCCGTTCTGGTTCTACACCTGGAGCTGGACCTTTATCAACATCCTGCCCGCCATCAGCATGGCCAAGATCTACGGCACCCAGTACCACTTTGCCAGCGGCTCCATCGGGCTGTGCACGGGCATCCCGCTGATCCTGGGCTGCCTCGTTGGCGAGCTCGCGGGCGGCAAGCTGTCCGACATCATTCTCTACCGCAAAGCCAAGCACAACGGCGGCATCCGCATCCCCGAGCACCGGCTGTACTTGACGTGTGTGTCCGCCTTCTTCGGGCCAGCGGGCATGGTCATCTTTGGTGTGTGTTTGCAGAAGGATACGTTTTATATCTACCCTTTGATCGGGTTGGCAGTGGGTAAGTCTCCCCGTGTGGTCGTATTGACTCTCTTTTTTTTTTTTTCTTTCTTTTTGTCCCCTTTCCTCGACCTCTCCTTGTATTCTAAGAAACGTAGGTGTCGTTGGTCTACAGATTACCTCGACGTGTCTCTATGCCTATGTCTCCGACTGCTATCGACCCCAGACACCCGAATCGGCCATCCTGATGAACCTGAGTCGCGGCCTGTCCTTTGTTGTGGGCTTCTTCTGGCCATCCATGGTAGCTGAGATTGGCTATGCGTGGACCTGGTCAGCACTGGCAATTGTGCTGCTGGTGTTGTGGCTGCCCATTCTGGCCTTGATGGTATGGGGCGAGAGGTGGCGGAACCGGTTGGGCGAGCCCAAGTTCCACCAGTATTCATAGGGGGCAAGCTCTACGAAACCACACGGAATGGGATGTGTCGTCTGGAGCTACAAGTAGACAGAGGCTGTCTACATTCTTCTGCATAGGGGGTGTTTTGGATGGATATCTGACGTTCTTCCGTTTCCTTTTCTCGAATTCCTCCTCGTTGTTTTGCCATGATTTCGACAATTTTTTTTGTGATTACCAGCGAGCGCAATGATTTGGAATCTTCAGCTGCACACGCAATTGCCGAATTGTGGCACAACAAACATCACCACCCACCACTTTGCCACATTTCTCCTCTTCCTCGGTGCCGACCTTTTCCCCGTCTCACCCTCTGCTCATGGGTGGAAACATGAGGTGTAGGAAAGCACCGAATCCACTCGTCTCAAAGCAACCTAGAGTTATTTCTCCGCATCATGCTTGGTCAACCATGACGGAAAAAAAAAAAAGCCTCTGCCTCCGGCCAATTTCCTTGGAGCCTTGTCTGCCCCTGATCCAGGTCCACGCAGTTGTGCCTTACCAACCAATACTTCATGGGACATTGCTAGCCTCCCACCGAGCGCAACCCATGTTCCATGTCAGAAACTAGAGATCCGGAAAGAAACATCCTCTACAACATCCTTCCGGCTCTGTCTCGTTCGTTCTGTCCACGTCGGCGAGGGGTGCCCGGAGAGGTTCCTGGCTTTTTGCACGGCTTCCGAGTGAGGTGGTCGCTGGTCGCGCATATCGGATAGAGTATGGTGGCGAAAGTCGTATGCGCCACGACCAGCAAGTGTCCGTCCACGGTCTTTGATGATGCTCTTGTTCGGAAGCTCAACAAGGATGAGCCGACCAGGTCACTTCACTTTCCAGCAGGCAGTCGTCGGTAGAAATATTGGCGTCCGAGTCGGCTCATTGGTGGAATGTCCAGACATGTTTTGCTGCCAGGCACAAGCATGACGGTGCGCCGAGGCTTTGCTTTTCTTCCTTGTCGGACACCCTACGGGAACGGCGGTCTAGGAGAAGAGATACAGTGCCAGTACCGACTTGGGGACGAACATAAAGCTGTGGTTGTTTGTCCGTCGAGTGGCTGACGACATGAACACACTTTCAGCCTCTGTTCACCAAGAGTAGAATGCATCGATCTACATGACCATGAAACTGTATCTGCAAGTAGTTGAGAAACACAAAATTGCTGTAGAATTAGCGACCGAACATCGGGCTCAGGCTGCATTATGCTATGCGTTGACCTGCACGCTATCGGATGCGGCGGGAATATCAGTTGCGTTCCCCTTGCCCGCTCTCTCCTTGGCAAGAGCCTCCTCTAATACAGCATACGCATCATATCCAAACAGCTCATCCAAGAACTCCTTGCGCGACCTGATGTTGATGTGACCCGGCCAGATACCGGGGTGGGCCAGCAGCCATGCATCCCGCTCCTTCTGGTTCTCGCCATCCTCCATCTGAGTAAAGTACCGGCTGCTCATGGAGGCTTCCGCCACACGGGCCGCTCGCTTGATTCGTATCTGCTCGTACAGATGCAGCGCCGCTGGCAGTCGGTCTGGTGTCCCAAAGTCTGGTTGCGACAGCACGCCGCCGAGCACGGCGGCATCCTCGATGCCCATGGCCGCGCCCTGTGCCAGGTACGGCGTCATGGCATGGGCTGCGTCGCCGATCAGGACCAGCTTGTTCGACGGGTGCGCCCAGTGTGGGATCGCCTCGTGCGTGAACAGCCGCCACGCGAGCACGTCCTCCACGTACGCCAGCATGCGGTCGATCCGCGGGTCCCAGCCCGGGAAGGCCTGCCGCACGTCCTGGCCCGTGGCCGTCTTGGTGTGGACGCCGTCGGCCATGCGGCCGGCCACGTCGCACGTAAAGACAAAGTTGATCAGCGGCTCGTCGACGCCCTGCAAGAGATACGAGAGGATGGTGGCACGGGGCCCGATCCAGTGGTTGTTGCGCGGCACCGTGATGAGCTCGTGGAGCGCGGGGATGCCGGCGAGCGTGCGCGTCGGCAGCGTGACGCGGTAGACCATCTGGCCCGTGGGCTGGGGTAGGCTCTTGTGGCCCAGCACCACCTCGCGGCAGACCGAGTGCAGACCGTCCGAGGCGACGACGAGGTCCGCTGTGTGTCGGGTGCCATGTACGGTGCGGAGGGCAGGCACGTCCGGCTCGACGCCGACGACGCGGCTGTCGAGGTGGATGGCAATGCCGAGTTCGGTGGCACGGGCCGCGAGACCACGGTGCAGGTCCGCGCGGTGGATGTGCCAGTAGGGGCTGCCGTAGTCGTCGCGGGCCGGCTGTTGCAGAGGACACTCGACCAGCTTCTGGCCGTCCCGCCAGCGCATCATGCGCAGGTCGACCGGCTCGGTGCAGTACGTTTGGATGTGCTTGTCGATGCCTAGGCGGCGGAGGATGCGGGACGAGTTGGACGACACCTGGATGCCGGCGCCAATGTAGGTGATCGCGGGAGCGCTCTCCAGGACAATGACGGCGTGGCCGGCCAGACGGAGCGAGATGGCGACGGTCAGGCCGGCGAGCCCGGCGCCGATGACAATGATTTCCTGGGATGTCAGTGGGAGGACGGGGAGACAGAAGGGAACCCAGGGACGTCGTACCATTGTGGGCGCAAGAAAAAACCAGAGGCGCGGGGGGGGGGAGGGATAGCAATCAATCTAGCTTCTCGGCAGGTCGTTGTGTCGAACTGACATCTAGACCACGGCCTTTTTATGAGCATACCCGGCTCCTCCCAGAAGACATACGGGATCTGTTCCACGCCCAGACACCGGACCTGTCCCGTGTGTCTTCGCCATGTGTCCCCACCACCCGTATGCTCTTCGCAAGCATACTTGCGGCATGGGAATGGACAAGCAGCTCTCCAGCCTCGGGTAGAACGACTGGACAGCAAGGCGGCGGAATATCAAAAAGCACATCCCGGAGCAGCACATGGCTCTGGTATCTCCAAGGTCTAGGCTTTCGTCTATGGATGGCTTGATACGCGGAAGGAGAGATCCTGTGGATGATGTGTCCGTCTTGGTAGGAAGACTGGGACGGCTGCATCGTTCCGCCAGGATGCGTCTCCAAGAAAGAGATCTCTGCTTTAGTAGGTGTTCCATATGGCGGTTTGCCATTTCGTTTCTCCACACGAATGCCGCGGCACGACTGTCAAGTCTTTTCTTCTGTCATTGGCCAAGCTTGTCGTTTGGTACAAGCTGGGAGCTGGAGTGTGGGGGAAGAATGATGCGGAAGCCACGGGAGAGCAAGATGAAACCAAACAGCATTACCCCAGAATCTATATGCCACCAGCAGCGAATGCCTCCATTCTTATTTTGCTGTGCAGACGGAAGTCAAGCCCGGTAAATGCCGTTTCCGTCATAGTATGGGATCAGACAAATGAGTCAGCTTCCACTTTGAGTGCATGCTTCCTGTACGAATCTTTCAGGCACTGGATTCCTTGTATTTGAGCTACGAGCTCCGCGATGAGTTGGTCCATTGGCGTGATCATATGCCAAACTGATTCGCATTCTGACTTAATTTGGACGGCGTCCTTCCCTAAAGCTCATCCTTACTAGCTGCTCCTATTCTAATACCGCCCTTCCCTTGACTGCAGTGTCTTCTCTACCAGAACGGTGTTGCACCCTGCATCCCTTCACAACCAACTACACCTCGACGGACACAAGATTCGCCCTGCACATTCTAGGCTAGAAGGACCTCGATGTTTATAGTGTTGGATCTTTCCATGCCACAACGTGCATTGTCTGCGTCTATGATATCTTTGGCCTGCACGTGAATATTCTTACAGGCGCCGATCATCTTGCCACCACGAATGGCTGCCGGGCCTCGTTCCCGCCTTCTTTCGTGGTGAGTATTGGCCGGTAGACAACATGCCGCCACGCGAAGGACGTGCTGCTTTGTTGCCAAGCCAAGGCGAGGACCAGGCTGTGCTGAATGGGTTCTGGGCTGGGGTGAAAGCCAAAGGCGGCATCGTGGCTGAAAAGTCGATTCGACTTGACTTTGTGCTGACTTGTTCAAATATTTGCTAACAAGTCGGCTCGACGTGCACCGCGGATTTGCGGGCGCACGCTCCGACTGGTCTGACCCTCGTCGTGCAGGTCGTGCGCGGAACTGCCTCACTGCCATGATGAAGTTTTTCCGAGACACCCTGTAGATGTGTGGCCGTTCCTCGTGGGTCACAGCCGTATAGCGCCGCGGCGTGTGTAACCAACAACATCTGAGGCATTGAGCACGCCGATTCGGAGCAATCTTGGCGTTCTAATACGGCAAAAGGACAGCACATGACGCAGAGCCCTCGGCGAGACCTGGTTGAGATGCGTGCTCGAATGAAAAGCGAGGCAATTCCCGGTCTTGGCTGTCTCTGGAGATACGACCACGGGTCTTGGCGAGACCAGCTATCTTCCCAGCCTATCGTGAGCAGGCGTGGTGCCCGGCATCCCCGTTTGGATGTCTTGGCCCGACCACTGCCAAGGCCCCAGCGCGCCATCGCCAGGTCCAAAACGGGGCAAGTTGTACGAACGCTGTGCCCTGGTGGATGCTCCATTAGGAAGTTGGGTAACTGCAGTTATCATTTGTGGCCCCCCTCCTCTGGGCCAGCTACAAATATCGCACATTGTCCCCGGCCCGTTGTCTTGCGATGGGTGGTCGATCGAAGCTGTGCCTGCTGATCCTGTTGATCCCTTTTTTTTCTCGGACTCGATACGACAACCACTGCTGGGTCTTCCTCTGCTCGGGCCTGGGGTTTGTGCTTCTCGCAGACAGAGGACAGCCGCAACGATCGCCATGCCTCGATTCGCCACGGGCGTCACCTCGATTCTGGCCGCCGCCGCCATTGCGGCCTCTGCGGTCCCGCCGGTCCAGGCCGAGGACGTGCTGGTGAGCAAGCGCGCACTGGAGAAGCGCTTCATCGATGCCGAGGGCCACTACAACATTTCCTTCTACCACATCAACGACGTGCACGCCCACCTGGACGAGTTTTCGTCGTCGGGGACCGACTGCACGGACGCGTCCAAGGGCTGCTACGGCGGCTATGCGCGCGTCAAGACGGTGGTCAATGCGACGCGGCCGCTGCACCAGGACTCGCTCTTCCTGGACGTGGGCGACGAGTTCCAGGGCACGCTCTTCTTCTCGTACTACGGCGGCGAGAAGATTGCCGCCACGCTGAACCAGATGGGCTTCGACGGCATGACGCTGGGCAACCACGAGTTCGACCGGGGCGACGACGTCCTCGGCGACTTCCTCCAGAACCTGACGTTCCCCATCATCAGCGCCAACATCCAGTCGGACAACGCCAAGCTCAACCAGACCATCAAGCCGTACCACATCTACGAGGACTACCAGCTGGCCGTCATCGGCGTCACCACCGAGACCACGCCGGGCATCTCGTCGCCCGGCAAGGGCACCGTCTTCACAGACGCCGTCGCGGCCGTCCAGAACACGGTCGACTACATCCGCAGCCACACCAACATTACGCGCATCGCCGCCATCACGCACATTGGCTACGAGCAGGACCAGGCGCTCGCCGCGGCCACCACGGGCCTCTACCTGATCATGGGCGGCCACAGCCACACGCCGCTGGGCGACTTTGCGGGCGCCGAGGGCCCCTACCCGACCATTGTGCAGAACCAGGACGGCGACGACGTCTTCATCGTCACCGCCTACCGCTGGGGCGAGTACCTCGGCTACATCGACGTCACCTACGACGACGCCGGCAAGGTGCTGGCCTACCACGGCGGGCCCATCCACATGACCAACACGACCAAGCAGGATCCCGCGCTGCAGGCCCAGATCGAGGCGTGGCGGGGGCCCTTTGAGGCCTTTGCGGCCCAGGTGCTGGGCGAGAGCAGCGTCGTCCTCGACCAGACGACGTGCCAGAAGCAGGAATGCCTGCTGGGCGATTTTATGAGCGAGTACGTGAACGTCCGCGGCGGGTAGCAAAGCTGGACACATTCAGGGGACACACACACTGACGAGAACACAGCGCCATACTCGCGTACCGCCAAAACGCCACCGACGATGTCGCGTTTGCCTTTGTCAATGCCGGCGGCATCCGCGCCACCATCGACAGCGGCAACATCACCCGCGGCGAGGTCCTGACCTCGTTCCCCTTTAGCAACGCCGTCGTCGACCTGCCCCTGACCGGCCAGCGCATCTGGGACACCTTCGAGGGCCTCGTGTCGGGCGTCAACGTCGACAACGGCGAGGAGGTCACGTCCTTTTTCCAGGTCAGCCGCGGCGTCGTCGTCGAGTACGACCCGGCCGCCGCCAACGGCAGCCGGCTCGTCCGCGTCACCATCGACGGCGACCCCATCGACCTGGCCACCGAGTACAACGTCGCCACCGTCGACTTTGTGGCCACCGGCGGCGACAACATTTTCAGCCCCGCGTTCGACACCGTCGTCTCCCTCGACACCCTGGACGAGGTGCTGGTCGACTACATCGCGTCCGAGAGCCCCGTCGACATTGCGCTCGAGGGCCGCATCGTGGCCGTCAACGGGTCGTCGTCGTCGTCGACGGGCAACAGCACACAAGGCACGGGCAGCGACGGCGCGGACAGCAGCAGCGGGGCTTCGTCGCTGGCGGGCGGCATCGGCCTTGTGCTTCCTCTGGCCCTGGGCGCCCTAGTGATGATCCTCTGAGTCTGACAGTGTTTCATTGGTTTGCATGTTTGGGCAGGAGACCCCTGGGAAACTTACACAGAGAAACACGTAGGCAACAAAGAACTACTATAGCAATATACAAATTTGAAAACAAATAAGAAATGCGTGTTTTCTTGAGGCTAAAACAACGAGTGCAGTCAAACTGTAGAAAATATAAAATAAACGGTTCTTATACGGTCCCCCAATATGCAGTCAGAGTTGCAGGTGAGCACAGCCAAGATCGTGCCCAATTGCACATTTGATGTGCACGTAGCCGCCAAAGCCGGACTAGCGCTGCACGAGTGGTGAATTCATCCGTCTTGCCCTCCCGGGATGGCAGATGCTGGTTGATTAGGCACGTTTGTGAGAAAGGTGCCCGCATTTCGTAAGCTTGGCTCCGTGTCAGATTCACGACTCGGTCATACGCATGGGGTGAGACACACATTCCTCACACGTAGGCCGCGGCAGGAGACGTGCTTCCTTCATTCCTCTCCAATTTTCTCGCGTTCATGCCAGAATCCACGTTGGGCCCCAGCGTGCTCGACGACTTTTTTCTGCTACGCCGACGACCGTCTCCGCTTCGGCAAGAGCAGCATGGAGGCTCTTATAGCCCAGGCGATGAAAGACAGCGCCGCCCTGCGCAAGACCTCGGTGCCATGGACAGACGACGAGCCGTATCCGCAGCCCTACTACGCCTTTGACCCCGCGACGGCTTCGTGGGTGGCCCAGACCCCGCTGGCCCGCGACGACAGCGGCCCCGGCGACCCTGACGCGGCGCCGCCGGAGGACCACGGCGCCATCGACACCATCGCCCTGCACAGCTGGAACATTGACTTTATGCTGCCCTTTGGCGACGCCCGCATGCGGTCCGCGCTCGCCCACCTCGACGGCGTGCTACGCGCCCACCCGTCGCCGCGCACGGCGGCGGCCGTCGTGTTTCTGCAGGAGTGCACGCCCGCGGACCTGGCCACGATCGCGGCGACGCCGTGGGTCCGGGCGCGGTTCCACCTGACCGACCGGCCGGACGCCCGCCACTGGGCGACGACGCACTACGGCACCGTGACGCTCGTCGACGCCCGCCTGCCCATCACGGCCGCCTTCCGCGTCCACTACGCCCAGACGCGCATGGACCGCGACGCCCTCTTTGTCGACGTGTCGGTCCCGACGAAGCAGACGGTTCGCCTGTGCAACACCCACCTCGAGTCCCTGGCCATGGACCCGCCCCTCCGCCCGCACCAGATGCAGCTCGTGGCCCGGTACCTGCGCGCGGACCACGTCCACGCCGGCCTGGTCGCGGGCGACTTCAACGCCATCCAGCCGGCCGACCGCACGCTGCACACGGCCAACGGCCTCCAGGACGCCTTCCTCGCGCTGGGCGGCACCGAGGACACCGCGGCCGGCTACACGTGGGGCCAGCAGGCGGCGACCCAGCTGCGGGAGCAGTTTGGCTGCTCGCGCATGGACAAGGTCTACTTTTGTGGCGGCGGCCTGGACGTGGTCCGCTTCGACCGGTTCGGCGCCGATGTGCTGGTCGAGGGCGAGGCGGAGCGCGAGCAGATCATGGCCATTGGCTTTGAGAAAGCGTGGGTGACGGACCACCTCGGCATCAGGGCCGAGGTGAAGCTTGTTCCAGGGGCCTCCGAGAGCCGCCTCTAACGTCGAAACCGGGCCCCCTCCCCCCGCCCCAGAACAGGAAGGCCGTTGTACCGTTGTTGTCAGTCGATGTTTTCGGACGCTATATGCAGACTGTCTTTGGTTTTGGCGGATTCTCGATGTGTATGGGGCGTCTTTGAGGTTTCGAGAACTGTGTACAAAAGCTCGTAAAAATCAAATACTGTCATGAAACGCTATATCTCAATGTATTTATTTACCGGAATGTGTGCGTCATTTCTTCCTGGCTGGCGGTTTTTCTCCACGAAAAGTGATAAATCACCAAATCTACAAATACAATTTTTGGCTGAGGTTTTGTTCGAGTTTTTTTTTTAATATTATTGCTCAAAATTATCTTTATTCATGGACAGAATATACTACCCGTTACATATCTGGGTATGAATATCTAGAGCAGTAGTCCATATAAATGCAACTTAAACCAGCTTTCTTATTTCCATTTTCAGACTCCAGCTGCTTCGCACTTGGTTCCGTTCTCAAGTTCCTGGCTGTCGTCTGTCTGGGAGATATCCTTGTCCGTGGTTCCATCCGTTGGCCCGGGCCAGTAACAGGCAACAATGAGCAAGGCTCCCACGCCGAGGATGGCGGTCAGCAGCCAAAATGCATTGCGGTAGCCTTCCATGGTCACCAGCACTGCGCCGTCCACAGCCGTCGTGTGTCCGTTCATCATGGCGTTGCATCCCGCCAAGAGGACACTGGCCCCGACTTGGTAGGCGGCGTTGAACAAGACGGCACCAATGACATGGCTTCCTGCATCGACGTGCCGCAGGATGATGCTCTGTGCTGGCACCATGGCCAGCGGGCTGCCGCAGACGAACAGAATGGCGCACACAATCGAATACCAAAACCCGTCGCCGTGGCCGGTGCCGCCAGCGCGCCCCGGTGTGGCAAAGGCCCACGCCACAGCGCCACCGGCCGTGAGGACCAGGCCAACCACCAGCGTACCCTTCTCTCCGATGAATTTGACCATGGGTGCCGACAGAGCACCGCTGACTATGGCGGTAAAGGCGGCCGGCTGTTTGCATATCTTTGGTTAGTTCGGAGCGGGCAGTTGTGAGGACGAGGCATGCACAGGCACATACCAGAAAGTACACGGCGGTGAGCACGGGCGTGTAGTCCAGCAAGTTGACGCAGAGCTGCGTCACAACAAAAAACCATGCGCTGAAGCTGCCGCCAAACGCAAACACGGCAAAGAGCATCAGGGCCAGCGGGCCCGACGTCCAGATGTACCGCGGTATGACGGGGTTGGCCACTCGCATCTCCACAAAGACGAGCGAGAGGCACACACACGCACCGAGGACGACGCCGACGAGGACGGACGGCGACCGCCAGCCGGCTCGTGCGCCGTCATTGACGCCGTACACAAGCAACGCCACGCCCACGGTAAACACCAGGGTGCCGAGGTAGTCGATGGGGGTGTCGGTGTTTCTCGAGAACTGCGGCAGGAAGAGGCAAGCGAAAAGAAGGGCCAGGCCGGTCAGGATAATGCAGACCCAGAACACGGACCTCCACCCTGCAGAAGACGCTGTGGATAGTGGGTTAGCCGGCGGGAAGACATCTAGGGAGGAGAAGTGACGGA
>PCDI01000001.1:2082971-2147753 GCA_002778195.1 Raffaelea ambrosiae | reverse complement strand
GGGGGGGGGGGGTCTGTACAAGCCAAGAGAGAACCAACGACGGTCCCGATGGTGGAGCCCAAGGGGGCGCAGGCGGTGTAGATGGCCAGTGCCTGGTTGCGCGAGGGGCCGTCGGGGAAGGTCCGGCTGATGATGGCGAGTCCGTTGGGTGCCTGGCACAACGGAGCAGCAAATTAGCATCAGCAGGGCATACGGTGTCGAACAGATAGAGAACAGAGGGGGAGAGAGCGTTCGCGTACGGTGAGACCCGCCCCGATGCCCGAGATGGCACGGCCGACCAGAAGCGCGACTTTGTTCGGCGCCGCGGCGTTGATGATGTTGGACACGGTCAGCGTGGCCGTTCCGGCGATGAAGGTCCTTTCCAGGCCGAGCCACTGGCCAATCTGGCCGCCAATCAGCAGGACCGCCGCAAACGTGATGCTGTACACGACGAGCACCCAGTTCTCGTCCTTGGACGAGAAGTGGAGGGACGTTTGGATGTCGGGGAGTCCGAAGAGAACGGCGGAGAGTTGGAAGAGATCGAGAAAGTTGACCAGGGTGGTCGTCAGAAGAATGAGGTTGCGGTCTGCATTTTCGCCCAGCCGCTCCCCCAGATGGTAGGGGGGGATTTTGAGAGACACCATGGGAGCGAAATCGGCCGCGGGCGTAGTCGTAGTCGTAGTCGTGTCGATCGATTGTCGGTTGATTGTCGGTCGTACAGAGCGAAAGTTGGAGTTGAGCCAGTTGGAGTTGAATCAGCTGAAGCCGGCAAACTGGTCACTGGGAAATGCCATTTGTCTTATACGGCCCAATCCGGAGGCATTTCGGGGACTATTGACACCATATCCCCCAAGCGGTAGCCCCTTGCCAGCCAAACATGTTGACCGGGCGTCAAGTGGATTCGGCGGAGTCTTTTCGGGGACAATTGGCAGTATCCCCATAGGTGGCAGATCATCGTCGGACATGCATGTTTACAGCGTATCATCTCGGCTAGCCAATACCACACAAACACCACGGAGTCTTTTTTTAGGAGGCTTTGCTTGGGACGCGTCCTCGTTCTTCGGAAACTTTCTTGGGAATAGTAGTCATAGCGAACCGCATGAATCTTTTCATTCTCGGCCAAGTGACGTCGCGATGGTCGACGAGCTGTTTGGGCTGAGCGCGGTGGCGGAAATGGGCCTGCCAGAATATGTAGAGGCTGCATCTCGGTTCATG
Source organism: Raffaelea ambrosiae (assembly GCA_002778195.1). Classification (NCBI taxonomy): domain Eukaryota; kingdom Fungi; phylum Ascomycota; class Sordariomycetes; order Ophiostomatales; family Ophiostomataceae; genus Raffaelea; species Raffaelea ambrosiae. The sequence goes on along the minus strand of PCDI01000001.1, from coordinate 2,146,559 downwards.
CTGCAGAGGGAAACCTGCGGACTGTTTGTCGTGGGAGAAGATGTCGCGGTAGCCATGGCCGCTGGCAATATGACGAAAATGCTGTCCGGGTGCCTCCAGAGAGAAGGCGACGCTGGTGCTCACCCGTGTGGTAACTTCAAACTCACAGCCGCAGGGAGGAAGGATCTAACTGTGCTTTCGCCCTGTACGAGATTGGATCTGTATTTTTAGCCGCATGTTCTTGCTAGGCCAATGTGACGTAGGTGTACTGACAAGACGCGACGCCATTCTCGGCCGTTATTATTGATCCTCTAGAACCACAAGTAGTCAATGAACCAGGATCTTCAACCGGCGGGCCATGCGCTCTTCGAACATATTTCATCCACCCCCTATTACATCTTATTCATACTCTGGCGGTGTGGCGGTGTTGGGATAAGGAGAAAGCAATACCGAGGTGCAACACCAGCATAGGAAAGTCGCTATGTCTGCTACTCGCTGTCACAAATCTGCTCCCACTTGGCGTAGAGCCTGTCTCGGCCCGCCGCTGCACGATACTCGTCCTAGAACGTTAGCGGGCCTTCGCGTCGTCGGCAGGTAGGCACACCAAGGCATGTCTGAAACGTGACTAAAGGGGTAACAACGGAGGCCCGTGACGCAAAACGCATTGCGTTGTTGAAATGCTGCGCAACGGCTGTGTTGAACAGTGCAGTCGTTTTCAGACACCGCGCAGTATGTCAGGAAAACACTGCGTATGCAACTTGAAAAAGTGGACGAAAAACAAATAAAATAGATAAATAAAACGACTCGACGCGGCTGTTTGGCCTCGGAGTCTTTTCAACATGGCCGCTGCCGAAACTAGGCAGCCAATAGAAATCAACCACCGTTCTGGGTGCGCGGAATGGCCCGAGGACACAGCGACTGATGGCGCAGAAAATCAGTTTTACTGGGCCTACCAGCTATTTAAACTCGTCAGCCTAAACAAGCATATCAACTGCAACTGGAACACCACAGTCGAGCCTTCGTTGGATGCCGACAAAGTCGTCGCACCAAGCGAAGCAATAGCGAGGAATATCTGCAGTCTTACAGACACAGAAAAAAAAAGCAGACGTCAACAAAGTCGAGTATCGCTCTTTAGCTCGACGAAGACGGTAGAGACGGGTGCACAGAACATGATCCGCCCGCGGGGCACAGCAGCCAAAGTAGCCCTATCAGGGAATAAGTGGGAATCTGTCCAGTGTTCGTGGCCCAAAAGCTTAACTGGAGGAGCCGTTACCTCCACAAACTTCATACTGTCTGGATCCCTGCCACAACCTCCACCCTGTAACCAATCCTTGCGGAAGCTGAATAGAAGGATCCTCTCACCATTGAAGTCGACCACTCAGAGATGAGGCTGCCTGTCGAGAAGGAAGGCCCTGCATGAAGCGGGGTGCTCGTGTTGCGAGAAAGACTCTGCGTCATGGGGAGGTCATTTTGCTCAGGCTTGAATTTATCTACTACGATCCCGCCCGTATTCCGTCCCGCTGTGCTTGGTGCTCTCATCGCCGTTTGTTGCCTCTCTTCCCTGTTCTCTCACAACAGCGTCCACAGCGTCAAGCGCCAGCTTCCCGACCACCATGTCCGGAGGCAACAGCCAGCTTTCCCAGCCCCATTCGGCGAGCCTCCCTCCCGACCCGCGTCTCAAAGAGCCTGCGCACTATGACCGGCAAGAAGTCATATCTGCAGTGACCGCATACTACGAGCGGTGCACCACGCTGCCGCACATCGACCCAACATGCATCGACTACCCTCCCCCCGAGGGTTGGCCCCAGATCACGCGCGCAACCCTCGAGCAACACGGCATTCGCCGCACAGACGAGGTGATCGAGCTCCTGCGTCATCTTCCGTACATGCGGGCCAAGATGCACGAAGAATTTGACTGGATCGCCCCCGAGTGTTTCTGCTGCGACTGGCGCCTGGTCGAGCACAAGGAAATTCGGCGTCTGGGCCACCACTATTTGTGGCTGCGATGGAACGGCCCAGAGCCGTCGCGGTGGGACAATCCCGCATGGGTGGTGCAGTTGACTGCCGGCCGGGATGACTACGGCTCCGATCTCATGCTCGACACAACCGACGGCACGGTCACCCGATCTGTCGTGTTTGATTGCACCTTGCCTGCAAGAACCTATCCCGACGGGGATCCCCGGAGCTGGAGAGACGAATGTGACGATGCGACCATGCCCGTCCGGGAGTGTTTCGAGCAGTACTGGCAAAAGTTTGTCAGCCTGGAGTGGATGGGCATGCCCAACTGCTGTCTGTCTGGCATTGCGTATGGCTGGACACCGTCTGTGCACCACGGCAATGTCGACGGCGAAGATGAGGGTTACGATCCGCGACCGCAAGGGACATGGGACCCCACGACTACGGTATGTCTCTCGTGATTCTTTGCTCGCTCTCTGCGCACGGTGTTGACATTGGTTTCAGGCCATCGTGGCTATCTACCAGCAGCATGGATGGCCGTACAACTTCAGACAAGAAGAGTGCAGGGAGGCATTGATTCAGTACAAGAAAGAGAACCCCAGATGGTACTAAGTCTCCCTTCACTCCATTTGAATCGCAATCTCTGTTTCTGTTTTGGCATGGCGATGCAGTCAAAACGCATTGTGCAATGCGGCGTCCAAGGCCAGGCCTGATCGGCCATGTCTAGTCTGGCCTGGTGTTGTCGTGCTTTCGCCGTCGCTGTGGTCTCGAGTCTCTTGCGTATCGAGTACAGTCGGTGTTGGTACAGCAAAGCTGGTATCTGGGGAAGTTGCCGCTGCTTTCTCCTTCCTGCCCACCTCTTTTCACCCTGCTGCCATTGCCTTCAGCGCCTCAATTTCTCGCGACCAAGTCTCATCCCGGCAGGTATCGAACCCGAATGCCTGAGCTGTCTCTTCCTTCGTGGCCAGGCGACTGGTGTTGGTCTCGGAAATGACAATGCCGCCCGCTGCATCCACCCAGGAAGCCGAGTCATTTGGAGTGCACACTCACCCGGGTCACCCAGCCCATCCAACCCAAGGGCAAGCAGCTCCCTCGTGAAATCGGCGCGGACAAAATAATGATTGGTTTGTCTGCGGCACGCTCGATTGACAGACTCGACTTGTCATCATGACGCCATGCTCCTTTGTCACACTTCCCCCCCAAACAACTGACTAGCTGCCTGATTTTGGCTTCTCTGCAAATAGCGCCCGTACACCACGGGACCTGGCTGTAGCTGCGGCGGGGCCCTATCCCTCATGAGATTATAACCGTTACTGTTATCCGCCTAGACAGCTGGGCGGTACCCATCATAGTGGCAACCCGGGCCAGAAATGGCTGCAATCTTATCCGTCCATTGCTTTGTCCCTCTTGCTGTAAAAAATTGGGGTTGCCGTGCGTTTTGTTTTGTCCACTTCTTTGTAACGGCACTTCAGTGTGGCGAATTCGGGGTAGCTTCTGGTAAAAGAGCGGTAGTTGAGACAGGCTTGCTCGTATTGTGCTACAGAGCAAGCCCCTGTCGTAACTGTTGTATCTCTTGTATCTGAAATTTCCGTCGCGTATGTCGTCATCTCGCGTTTTGGCCGTATTCTATGACCATACGTAGCTATACGTGCCCCAGCTGCATGCAAGATCACACACAAACAACAATACATGGTAGGCCAAGGCCAAATGCCAATTCTCACATACACGGCCTTTTCAGCTGGCACAACTATCTACAGTGAGACCCTTGCAACGGCTGCAAGTAACGTGACAACGGCAATTTCTCAAATGGAACCCGCACATCATCGGCCTGCGTGACAGCCCCGCGGAGGGCCAGTATATCTGTACGAGGTCAGTCCCTATCTATTTCATAGTCTCATATTCCCCCACCCTCGAAACCATCTGAAACGTCTTCCCAATAAATTCACTCGTGGTCATTTGCATGCTGACCTCTTTTTCCAAGTGCTCCTGGACTGACTGGATCGTTTTCACTGGCGGCACCCCCCCCCCCCTGGGGACTGGAGCGGATGATGGTAACCAGCAGCGCGGTGGCGCCGGGGGTGTCGTGACGCCTACCACTACCGTGTCGGCTACATCTAACCCGGTCTCCGGTGGCATTGCACCCTCGCCCACACAGGACGGTCTTGTGACCAGTTGCAATAACTATGCTGTTGCCTCAGCCGGCGATGGCTGCTACAGCTTTGCGTTGGCTCACAGCATCGGGACAGCAGACCTGTACTCGTGGAACCCGGTTCTCGCCTCGGATGGCGCCGACTGTACGACGGCTTTCTGGGCCTCGGAATATTATTGCATCGGTCTCTGGGCTGATGTTTCGGCTACGCCTACGCGTACTACAACACCGCTGGTGTCTTCAACATCGTCACCAGCCTCATCTACCGCACCAGGACCCACGCAAACGGGCATCGTGGCCCGCTGTAACAAGTATGCCGAGGCTCAGGCCAAGGACGGGTGCGAGGCATTTGCGGCACGGAACAACATCACGGCCACCGAGTTGTATGATTGGAATGCTGTTCTGGGAACTGGCGGGGCCCATTGCGATACCATGCTGTGGGCGAACGAATGGTACTGTGTTGGCGTGTCTGGCTGAGACGGAGGCCGGCGCACTACATTGACTTGCGCCGGTTGTGTGGCAGACGTTTGTGTTCCGATATGCTCAGCGATGGGTGGGTCAATGTTCGGTATATACAATTTTCGACCTATCTATGTATCTGTGGCACACAAGAAATTACAAGCGGAAGGAAGGAACGCACATCTTCCTCCGCAGCAAGACCGCCCCCCAAGAAAAAGCATCAGAAAACGAACCGCAGCAACGAGGCGCCGACATGTTGTCTTTACGAGTTGGCAATGACAAAGTCCAGAATGGTCAGGTTGGGGCCCTTCCAGTTCTTCTTGGCCCAGGCAAACCAGAGGAAGACGGAGACAAAGAGGCAGAACACCATGAAAACGCTGCTGTAGTTCATGTTCTCCGCCGTGACGGGGATGGTGGACGGGAAGGGCAGGAAGATGATAATGTAGAGCGTGTAGACCAGAGCAAAGCTGTTGATCAAGGTGCCGTAGCGTCCCAGGTTCCACTCGCCGAGCTTGACGGAGTCCGCGCGCGTGCGGGCATACAGAATGCTGCCAATGGCAATGGCGTAGCTAAAGTAGAGCGCCAGGGACGACAGGGACGTGAGACCGCCAAAGGCGATGTAGCTGGAGCTGCCAATGTTCATCAGGCAGAGGGCGCAGACGAGGAAGACGGTCAGGATGATGGACCGGGTGGGCACGTGCTGCCGCGGGTTGACATAGGAAAAGTACGAGGGCATGCCGCCGTCGCGCGCCCAGGCCCAGGTCAGACGGGACACGGAGGCAATGTTGGCCAGGTTGACGCTGAAGGAGATGACAAAGAGGCCGGCCACCATGGCGGTGGTGGCGCCCGTCGAGCCCGTCACGCTGAGGAGAATGGCGACGATGGGGCTGGCCGAGTCGAGGGCGTCCTCGACGGAGCCCATGGACAGGAGGATGATGTTGACCATGACGAAGCCGAGCACGCCGTTCATGAAGATGGACCAGAACATGGCGCGGGGCACGGCGGACTTGGCCTTGCGGGTCTCCTCGCTCATGTGGATAGCGCTGTCAAAGCCTGGACAGGGAGGATTGTGTTAGTCAAATGGCTCACTATAAGTCAGAACCCCCCCGAAGAGCAACCGGCTTACCAGTGAAACTCCACACGCAGGTCAGCATGCCAATGTTCCAGGCGATAAAGGTGTTGTCCCAGCCCGAGGCAATGTCACGCTCCAGCCAGAAGCTGCCGTCGTGGCGGGTGCCCAGGACGGCCAGGACGACCACGAAGATGATGAACAGGCACACGTGCAGGACGCCGGCCACGAGCTCGACCCAGGGGATCAGCCAGAAGGTGAACATGTTCATTCCGCCCTGCAGCACGCACATGGCGATGACGAGCAGGGACGTGTGCCAGCCGCCGGGCACGTAGTTCTCGTGGTTGAGCTGGATCATGGACTCGAGGAGGATCACGGTGACGTTGGCGATGCCGGCCAGCAGCGAGATGTAGCCGAACCAGGTGGCCCAGCCCTGCACGTAGGTGGCGAAGCGGCGGGTGTTGGCCGGGGCCAGGTGGTAGGTCCAGTGGTACTGGGCGCCGGCCACGGGCTGGATGGACGCCATCTCGCCGAGCGAGGCGGCCTGGGCGATGGCGCCAAAGAAGACGATGATGAAGCTGAAAATGAACGTCTGCGGGCCGCCATTGTAGAGAGCAAAGTACATGTTTCTGAAGCGCAAGTCAGTTTGGGTGGCGATAGGGACGCGGCGGTCAAGGTGAGCCAAGGACAACATACGTGCACATGCCCTCCCACAGCGACATGTAGGTCAGGGAAAAGGCAAACAGCTGGGAGAACGAAAACAGACGGCGGGTGCGCGTCTGGCTGTACACCCGCGTTGTGTCCTCGGGCTTGCCCTCCGAGACATCCTGGGCGTAGCCTTCTTTGACAGCGGGCTGCATGTCGATGTCCTCTGAGCTCGCCATGGTGAAGAGAAGAACAGGGAACAACAACCAAAAAAAAAAGGTAGAAAACAAAAGGTGAAGTGCCAAACGAACAAGTTGCAGAGTTGTCAGAAGGCGAAAAAAAGGGAGAAAAAAAGCCACGGACAATCACGCAAAATTAACGACGACCCAAAGAATCAAAAAAGAATGGATGGATGGAAGGAAGGAAAAGAAAGACAAAAGAAGGAACGGATTTGCGCACTTGAAAAAAAAAAAGGGAAAGTTCCTGGTAAAAGACGATTCCGAGGAAGGGGAAGACGAAGGGGGTTGAAGGGCAAGCAAGGACGGGTAGGGGTAGGGGGGGCCAAGAATGCGCGGCAGATGGCTCAAATAGGGAAATCCGGCAAGCAAAGGTCCAGTTTACTCAATGCAACAGAGAAAGGTGCAGCGACGAAAGAAGAAGAAGAAAGTATGGAATACCACACCCCTGCCCTGACACAGGAGGCGTGTTCCTTTCCATGTGCGCGCGCAGCGGATGCCGGACCCTTACCATGTACGATGGATGGTGCATGCAGCAAGTGTGCTGCCCACCAGAAGCAGCTGAAGGGTGTTCGTCTATCTGGGCTGCCCAGCTCCACCCATAGCAAACCCCCCCCCCCATCCACGCATACATAGATAGTAACTACTGACTGCTACCATAGCTCCGCCATACATAATAGTACTACTATGTGCGGTACTCCGCAGTGAAAACGACGCTGCATGGTATTTTGTTTTTTCCACATCCCTGTCCGTTCTCTTGGGGTCTTTATTCCCGATTTTTTTTTTCTTTTTTTTTCTCTTCTTTTTTTTTTCTTTTCTTTTTTTTCCTTCCCCCCCCCCCCCCCCACGGGTATGTCTTCGCCCCAGCCCGTTAAGCCGCTTTTAGTAGCCTCTTTTTGATTACTCCTGCCACCTGTCCCGGCCTGTTTGCTAATACATAGTCTCGTCAAGTTCATGGCACTATGTCTGGACTAGGCCCGCACCATGAGCGCCACAGGCGGCGGTGAAAAGCGGCTCAGCCGCCGTATGCGCAACAAGTATTGCCTGGGAGCCACGCTCATTGTGCCAGTGAGATGCTACCCACCTGGTACTAGGACACATAGTATCGTATGGAATTCACGACGACCCTGGCATGGTATTTCGGGGGTTGCTTTTTTTTCCTCTTTTGTCCCCAGTTTTATTTTTGTTCTTTATTCTTCATCCCGCTTGTGCTTTCGGTCTGTTCTTCGACATGCACCAAACAGGGCCACATGCAGCCCCCCCTCCCCTCGCTTCGCAGTGAACGTGGCTCGCATGCAGAGAGATAAGATGGGATGCAACTAATATTGCCGTTTCCTGGCGTGCCATGGTATCAAAGGGAATAGGCTCGCTTGCCTTCCCTTGTTGGAGTTGGAGTTTCATCGAGTGGCCACCAGGGGGGGGGGGGGAGTAGAAAAGGGGGTTAGCAAGAGAACAGGCAGATAGAATACGGCCGTGTAATACCATGTACACGAGACCATTAACGGACCGCATCCCTTGGGGCCCCGACGGCCCTGAGGGCCCTGGGAAGTGATATGCCATGCCCTCCTCCCCGGTTCGAAGAGAAAGCGTGCCGATCTGTCGACGTTATTATATGGAGGCTTTGTTCTCCCCGGTCGTTGTCTTCCTTGTGCCACTTTTGTTTTGCTCCATTCCCACCCGCCGATCGCTACACAAGGCAGTGCCACGCTTACTGCCCTCGCACACATCCATCCCGCCCTCATGGCGACCGTCGAAGCCTATGCGGCTACGCCGTACTATGTGATTTCGAGCTCCAACCATGCCGGACTGGTGGTGATCGCCTCCGTCATCTTTCTGATTTACGCCGTCATGGGCGTCGGCGCCAAGCTGGTGATTCGGCTGACCGTGTCCTCGACGAAAGCACACGATCTGGTGCTGCTGATCGGATGCGGGCTGTATTTCATCCAGACCATCTGTGTCATCGTCGCCTGCAACCATGGCATTGGCCAGCACCAGGATGCTGTTGCCAGCCGGGATTTGGAGATCGCAAGCAAGGTGAGATGCCTTCTCGTGCATGTCTGTCCTGTGTCTGTTTTTTTGCACGGCACACGGGTCGTCTTGCTCGCATCACTAACAGCACAGCTGGCATACGTTTCCCGGATCTTCGCCCTGCTCGTGCAAGCATGCACCAAGATTTCTCTCTGCCTGCTCATCCACCACATCAGCCAAAAGGTGGCGATGAACCGGGCCAATCTCATACTGGGCGGCATCATTCTGCTGTGGACCGTGACGGGCTTCTTCGCACTCGTCTTCCAGTGCCATCTGCCCAAGCCCTGGCTCCCCGCGAGCAGGGAGCAGTGCCCGAGCCGCGGCGCGATCTATGTCTACAACGGCGTCATGAACATCTTGACCGACGTGGCCCTCCTCGTCCTGCCCATCATGATGATGTGGACGGTGCAGACCACGCTGAAGCGCAAGATCATTGTGGTCGCCATGTTTGGCACGCGGATTCTGTGCGTCCCCGTCCCAGGCACTGCAGGTTGCCCATCTCGCGTACAAAGATCCACTGCTAACGTCTCTTGTCTCCCATGAAGCGTCCCTGCCATGACCATTCCCAGCCTGACCGAGGCCGCCTACATGTTCGACAACTACAGTGACTCCACGTGGCACGTGGTGCCCAGTCTGATCTGGTTCCAGATCTCTCTCGGTCTCTCGGTCCTCACGGCGTGCATTCCCGGCCTCAAGGGCATCATCGACAGCCTGCTCGGCCAGACGGCCGTGGCGGCTGTGCAGGCGCCCTACGAGATCCGCGAGAGCGGGAACGGCACGGGCATCGAGCTGACCGCGCTCTCCAACCAGCCCGGCACGTCCAAGCAGTCGCAGCAGGGGTCGGGGGCGGGATCCCGGCTCAAGCTGAGGCCCAACTCGCCCAACCACACGTCGTGGACGGCCGGCCGGAGTCGCGAGCCGGCGCCCAAGCTGGGGCACTTGACGAGCACGGGGGGTGAGCCTGTGGGAGACTCGGGCAAGAGCGAGAGCGTGCGGGGCCTGACCGAGGGCGTCGTCTACGTGCACGGCGAGTTTGAAGTGCGCTACGAGGACCACAAGCGGTCGTCGACCTCGCAGGACAGCTCCCAGGGGTCTAGTGCCGGGTACCACAACCACATATGATTTGTACGAGTACTATGTACTATAGTATACCGGGGAAGGAGTATGCCGGTCTCCGTTGTCTGCTGGCTTTTTTTTTTTTTCTTTTCTTTTCTTTTTCTTCTTTTGGTGTCCTAGTAGTTTTTCTCTGTGTCATGGAAAATCAAGTGGACGCTAAATCCTGCATCCTCTCCCACTCGCACTCGCACACATGGCGTGAAATGACCTGGTTTGTTTCTGTCTTAGCCCTGTTGCTACGCCTGTCTCACGGCATTTGACAGTGATGGGTGCAAACCGTATCGGGTACCTGAGACAACGATTCGGCAATGCGGCAGCAAAGGATTCAGGGGGGGGGGGGGGGGGGTGTGGTGGTGTTGGTTGGCTCTCGCCTGTTTTTCTTTTTCTCTTTTTTTTCTTTTGTGGCCGTTGGCCCCCAACAGGCAATTGCCGCTGCAGGCAATGCGACAACGATGTAGAAATTCGTTCTCTCTGCTCCCTTCCTACGCCGTTAAGCGAAAACTTAAACACACGGACACAACAAAAACCACATGTACGAGTACTCTTTATTTTGCCGACGAACTGCCATACATGGCAATATCCCACGCCAATCCCAATGCTCCCACCACCCACCAACCAACACCACTCGCACAATGGACAGTTGACAGGATGCAACGCCAGCGCCGGGACCACCTTTCCCAGTTTGTCCATGCGCAGCGACGGTGGGTATCCTGCGCTCCCTTGTCCTGGGGGGTAAGCCGCACTAGCGAGGTAGTCCTGGTGGATAGCAGGACCCCTAGCCCGAGTTGAGTTACCACACCCGCTAGGACAACTCGGATCACCAGCCGACTCGTTGCGCGGGCAGGTTTGTGGCGCTGTCCAGGGCATACATGATTTATTGAAACCGTAGTGTGTCCGTCCCAAGACGGTGCGGAAGAGCTCAACCTGGGTATGTGCTGCGCGAGACAAGTTGGCCTGGCCAGACAAACAGGCCATCCTCGCTCTCCAGAGAAGGCAGGCAGCTAGAGGCTGCTAGCATGAATAGGGGAAAATCAGGCCGTTCTCTAGACAGAGGGGGGGGGGATGAGACCCGCTAGCACCCATGCACACATACTTTGGGGGAGGGAACTCGTATTCCGTCTTCCGTCTTTCGTCTTCGGACACAGATCCGCAGGATCATGCTTGCAGCCAACCCCTGCACGAGAAGGCCCGCGGCGTTTTTTCATTTGCATATTTTGTCCCAGTCGGGTAAATTTCTGGTGATGTCTTCCGCCGACTCCCGCTGCAGAAACAAAAGCAAAAGATAATGGAGAAGGGAAAAAAAATAAGAAAGGAAAAGTGATCTCTGGCGATTGCTGCGGAATCCGACCAGCGTGCTCGTTTGGGGGTTTTTTCACCCCCCCCCCCCCCCCCCCCCTCCTTTTCTTTCTTTTTTCTTCTTTCTATCTTTGCCGTTCTGTCCTTCTTCCGGGCCGGCCCTGCTGACACAGCTGGCCCTCGCTTGCTCTTTTCTTTTCTTTTCTTCTCCCTACGAGTGTTCCCACTCCAATCAGCTGCACAGGGCCACCACACACCACCATGGGGACAGGCATCTGCGCGGACGAGGAGACGCCCTTGCTCACGGGCACGGATGGCGAAGACGGGCCAACCATGGCGGCGGCGCCTTCCCCCCCGCCAGCCCCCCCTCCCCCAGACGGGGCGGCCTGTGTTGGCGCTGGTGCTGGTGCTGGTGCTGGTGCTGGCGTTGGCGCTGGCGCTGGCGGCGCTCATAGCGCTGCTGGCGGCGCTGGCTGGCGGGCCGAGTTAGGGCTGCTAGCTGAGTACTCGCTGCCTCTGGCGGGCACCTACCTGCTCCAGTACTCGTTCACGGTCATCACCACCGTCGTGGCCGGCCGCCTGAGCGCCGACGACCTGGCCGCCGCCAGCATCGGCGTCACCACCATGAACATTCTCGGGCTCGCCATCTTCGAGGGCATGGCCACCGCCCTCGACACCCTCTGCGCCCAGGCCTTTGGCAGCGGCCACCTGCACGGCGTCGGCCTGCACGTCCAGCGCATGCTGCTGCTCATGGCCATCGCCGCCGTCCCCGTCGGCGCCCTCTGGCTGGCCTCGCCGCGCCTGCTGGTCCACCTCGTGCCCCAGCACCACCTGGCCCTCAAGGCCGGCGCCTTCTTGCAGTACAGCCTGCTCGGCCTGCCGGGCTACGCCGCCTTCGAGGCCGGCAAGCGCTTCCTGCAGGCCCAGGGGGACTTCACCGCCGGCATGGTGGTGCTGCTGCTGTGCGCCCCCGTCAACGCCCTGCTCAGCTGGTTCCTGGCCTTCCGCCTGGGCATGGGCCTCAACGGCGCCGCCCTGGGCGCCGCCCTGTCCAACGACCTGCGGCCCGTCCTGCTGCTGGCGTACGTGGTGTTCGGCGCCCGGTGGTCGCACAAGTGCTGGCCCGGTCTGTCGCGCGCGGCTCTGCGCAACTGGGGTCCCATGGTCCGTCTCTCGGCGGCGGGCTCGGCCGTCACCCTCGCCGAGTGGGCCGCCTTTGAGATTGTCACCTTCAGCACGTCGTACGTCAGCGCGGTGCACCTGGCCGCGCAGACCATTCTCACCACCACGTCCGTCGTCCTGTGGCACATCCCGTTTTCGGTCAGCGTCGCCGTCTCGACACGCATTGGACACCTCGTGGGCGCCGGCTTCATTTCCGACGCGCGCCGCGCAGCGACCCTCTACGTCGTGGTGTTTGTCCTCATGGGCCTATGTGACGCTGCCATCTTGGTCTCGCTGCGCAACCACCTCGGATTCGTATTTTCCGAAGACAGAGCCGTCACCGACATTGCCGCGCGGTCCATGCTCGCAGTGGGTGCCTTCCAAATTGTGGATGCCATGAATTGTGGTTGCAATGGCGTGCTGCGCGGCCTCGGCCGGCAGTCGGTCGCTGCATGGCTGGTCTTCTTCATGAACTACTTTGCTGCCGTCCCCCTTGCCATCTGGCTGGAGCTGGGCCCCCTGCACATGGAACTGAATGGGGTGTGGACGGGTCTGGGTCTGGGCATGGTCTTCATCGTCATGGCGGAAACGAGCTACATAACGGTTGTGGATTGGAGCAACTGCATTGTGGGCTAGATGGAGGCAAAGGGGGAAAAGAAGAAGAAGAAGGACAAAGAAAGAAAGAACTGCCGTAATAGAGATGCATTGCACAGAAATAGAATAAGTCGCAGACAATGTAAAAAAAAAAAAAGAATTCCCGATGTATTTCGACCCCAAAATACTGGTTCTCTTGGAGCACGTCACAGCGCAGTGCGGCTCAGTGCTACCTATTCACCGAAAATTTCAACCTCTTTTGTCAACCGAGCATGAAAAAGGGAAAAAGAGAAGAAGAAAAAATAGTTCAGTGCGTACGGGCGTGGCAATGCGAGCATCACGGTGCTTGGACGATTTTGTATCGCAAAGCTTTATAAACGCACCGAATTTCGTGTTTGGGATGCTTTCGTGCTCGTGCATGTCCATCCAAATGAAATTCCACAAAAGTCTAGGGCTAGTATGCCTCATGCTCTCCACTTGGCTCCTATTGTTCTTACCGTCTCTGGGGTCGTGCCGGGCATTGCACCGGTGGGTGCCACAATGAGGGCTAACCAGGACCCGCTGCATATGCCGTACGATTATTTCCCCAAGGGGACAGAAAGAGCGCTTGGGTATTCAGTAGCATCACGTATGCAACGCAGCTCCATCCATGTCAGTGCAACAGTGCCACTGTACAAACTTTCGAAATACGCGAGACCGACCAAGATTTTATACACACTGGTGAATCCACGTGGTATTTGGCTGTCAGCATAGATCCCTGGGAAAATATAAAACCATTTGGAATCATACTTGGACCCAGGACAACGTATTGTTATAGACGTAAGAGTAGCGTCTCATCCATATGCATGGTGGGCTCTCGCAAGACATTGTAGAACAATAGCAGAACGTGAGAACTGATAGAACAAAATCGCGGTGGCTGACGGCCTGCATGGGGTGCAGACAGTGGTACGCGGTGTTAGCGGACGGGATTCGGATGAAAATGCGTCGGACTACCACTCGTCGGCTTGAATTGGCTCGAATTGGCTCGAATTGGTTGCCTCCAAATGGGAATGTCGGGGTCGAGCAACTAACTATTAGCGACCTGCGAGGTCGAATAGTCCGTTCAACGGATCACGCCAAGTGCCTCTACTACTATAGTATGTGCCCTACGATCGTATGTACTATGTAGGCATTTCCTAGGTGTGGTGTTCCGTACAATTCCCGCCGGAAGTCTGAAAAGGCGAGGGACTACTCGACTATGTCGCGGGTTATTGCGCGACTAAAACTCCGATATGCTCGCGTAGGATTAGGAGCAAGGAGCAGGGGAACAGGAACAAGGAGCAGATGTGGTGTTGTTCCTATCCTCCGGGGACATATATCTCTCGCCTGCACTACCATTCATTCTTATACATCTGGACCTAGGTGGCTACTGTTGAAACGCGTCACCGATGAAAGTGGCATACGCCGTCTCACCAGCCCGGCAATGCGTTTCATAATCGAAACTAGTAATATCCGCCATCCGCGATGAGTATGAAGAGAATCCAAGAAAGCAACAAAGCAACGACATGGTCAAAAGGGGGATTTCAAAAAGCTGACGAAAACAAGTACAGGCGAACGTTGTTGATCAACACATCCTCTTTACCTCCAGCGCGGCCAGGAGCCGTGACGCCGTTCATCCCCGTCCGGGGCGGCTACGGGACAACTCTCTACCAACTACTTCGATGCGTAACACCACCCGGACCATCGTGGCTTCATCCGGAACGAAGGCTGTTGCTGGCCATCAGGTGATCGTCAACCTGGCGAAGACCGCGTTCCCGCCCGTTTTTGCCACATGCCGCGCGAAACCCTACCCGAACCGATGCCGTGTGCCGTGTGCCGTGGCCGCACTGTATACCAGACCAGACCACCGCGCGTGTCTGCTCACGTACATCGGATTGCTTAGGCCCTGTTGCGGCTTCCCAGGATCGCTGGGAGCGGTCCAGTGACTGTCGCTCACCCAGCCCGGTCCTGGTGTAGCCGTTCTACGTTTGCCTTGTGGTTGTGGTGTCGTCTCGTTGACGATGTCTTGGCGGATTATATTCCCGGACTCCAGGGATGGTGCTCTTTGACTATTGCACATGGCGGGCTGTCCACAAACGGCGCCGTTGAGGAACCAGGACCGAGGGGCGACGGCATTTTCCGGAAAGCCCGTCTCCTCGACTGCACGGATGTTGGCAACACGGCCACGCGGTTACCTCGAGCGACGAAGACTGCATATTACCTTCTCAGGGACGCTGGTAGGCTTCCAACGAGATTACCAGCGAAGACCACCGCAATATCATCCATGCCATGTGGGCCTCCCCTCCAACATGGGTATACAGCCTCTTCTGCGGCTCTGTTTCGACAGTTGAAATCGACACTGGGTTCCGTTCTCATATGCTTTAGTCTTGCCGCTGTTACGAGGATACTGCTAGGCAGATACGCTATCTTGCAAATGTCTCAGGTGGCTGATCTCTTGCCAACTGGTAGCAAGCTCGTACCAAACTGCGGCTTCTATTCTGTCCACAAGTTTGTCTGCCACTCGTAGGAAGAGAAAATGGCAGAAAGTCCGCTGGCTGACACGACATAGAGCCCTTGAGGTGGATAAGAGCCTCCTTCTGGCCCTGTCCAAAGGTTGATGGGGAAAGGCTGTACTCTGTCGTTGTGGTAGTAGGTGTGAAATGATAGCTGAATCGTGAAGCTCAAGTGATGCTTCCAGTGGCCAAAAACGACAGCAGAAGGTTAGACGCAATGTCATGCCCTTTTGGAACAGGAAATCGGATTTCCCTGGACAGATGGTCGGAGTGTGCCCATGTGCATTTTCCATCGTCATGAAGAAGAAGACTGTCCCGAAGCTGATACCTGAGGAAGTGGTAAACACTTGGCTTGGCGGTTCACTGAAAGTAACGCAAGACTACAACAAAACAACTGATCACAAGGCTGCATCTCTATGCTTGGTACTAGAAAACTTCCTCTAGTATGACTAGAATATCATGTTTCAGCCATTCCCACCTCCAAAATCGGGAAAGTATTGTTTGTTTGCTGAATGCGTAGTACGTTACGGGCTATAAGGTCTTCTGGTCATATGCGAGAAAACAACAGTAATTCCAGGGCTGCATTGCTTGTTCGTCTTGGTACGAAGCATCACGACTTCTACGCCAACTATTGGCTTCTGTGCCGTCTAACTACGGCATGACAGCATGACTTGCTACACTCTTACCTTAATATTTGCATGGGCAGCTTCCGGGCTGGGGTCGGGTAACCAAATAGTGGGATCTCCGTGATCTCCTTTTCAAGAAGAGAACGAGGTGAACGTGACACCAGATGGAGAAGTTAAGAGCCCATGCTGACACCCGCGGTATTTGGGGCACGATGCCGTCTTCCCATCATCCAGGCAGGTCCGTGATCTGATGACAGTCAAACTGGCAGTCAGAATGATGATAAAATCAATTTCCAGGACAGCCCAATCAAGAGTAGGACTAGGCCACAAAACAACAGGGAAAGATCAGTCAAAAATACCAGACAAAGCAGCATTCAAACGAACTACCCAGCTGGTGGATAAAAGACCGGATTAGACTGCGAAAATCCCATCACAGGCTAACGCCTAATGACAACCTTGACTTCAGTGGCTCGCCCGGCTAGCTCAATCGGATAGAGCGTAAGACTCTTAATCTTAAGGTTGCGGGTTCGACCCCCGCGTTGGGCTCAAATCCCGATGCGCCTTTGTACGAAGGCATCACGCGAACTTTGAAATCATTTTTTTTTTCCTTTTTTTTTCCTCCGTGATGACTTGGGTTTCTTCTTTCTCTTTTGCAGAGTAGAACTGGCGTTGTCACGTTGAACAGGAAACCTTTTTCTTTTGGCATTCGGTACGTTTTGTGTTCTGCAGATCATTGTTGACGACATTGCTAGCATTCATTCTGGGAAGAGGTCGCAGGAAGGAGACAATGTCTTCGAACAACCTGCATGCCGTGTCGTCAATGTTTGTAACACAGTGTTGTTCCGAGTTGCGAGTTCGCAGTAAACTGGACTTTGTCGAAATTACTAGGGTGAATTGAAACTGGGCCAGAATGCAATTGAAAAGAAAAAAAGAAGATGAAGGAAGGAAAGGAAGGGTCAAATAACAAATAACAAAATCCTGCCATTCAACTTTGAAACCGGCCCTTGAGCCTGCGGTTTGACTGTTCATTTTCTCTGCGTATGTTGTGTTACCAAGAGTGGAAGACAAGAAATAATTGAGAAATGGGAATCTCGCACAATACCATTGACAGATATTACCACGAATAAGAATTGGGGCCTGTTGGGAGCAAGCTTTGAAACGTACGTTGATTCTCTCGGCTTGGCTGACAACGCCCGAGAAACGGATGTTGCTTGTATACACCAAAACCCATACTCGTACACGAGATGCGGCATCTCTGCGCCCAGAATTGTGCCCATCCTGGCCATTAACTACACAACACGGACAGTTCGTGAACGTTCTAGAGGGGGTTGCTCGCGAGACTTCGTGTTCGTAATCGTAGAAGCTGGTCACAACCAAAAATACAAAGGGAACAAATGAACCAGAACAAGCATGTCTTTCGTGTCGCATTCCCCCTTGGTCTGGCAAGAGTTGGGCTTCTTTCGCCCATAGTGCAGTCATACATATACTACAGTAGGCACCGGACAATGCGAGGAAAGAGCAGCCACCAATCACGGCGTGGGTGTGACATCGTTGGTCGCATGCTTTTCTCCATACGAGAAGGCTGGACGTGACATACGACGAAGCGCCCCCAAAAATGGCATCCCGATGAGGCACGGGTGGCTCAGCAGATAGGGGAACTAAGCCCTGCGGCTAAACTGATCCCCTGCGCGGGGGAGCTGGGAAGGATTGAGGGGCGTCAAGCAGGCTCGGTCGAACGAATCGTATCCCGGGAGCCAAAAATAAGAAAATGCAGGACGTCTTCGCCAGGGGATGTTGCTCTCTCTCCAGGTTTGTTGGGGTTTCATCCCTTTCGTCTGTTTGTGGCCGAGTAAGAAGCGAGGACGAGCGAGGACGAAAAAAAATAAGCGAAAACCAAGATTCACGAGTCCGGACACGGGCGCAGGCAACAAACAGAAGCTCGGGAGGCTCGCCAGTTTGTCCTACGGGGTCAGAAGCGTGTGCGTTCGCCCGGGGCAGGGAGAATGCGATTCAAAGAACAGATGCAGACAATGTGTTCAGAACTTAAAGCCACACCAAAGAACCCCTGACTAATCCACTCGTCAAGGACCATGGGCCGTTCGAGCCCTTCTGAAGAGATGTGGGCGACCTCCCTTTGTCTACTCTGGGCACGGACAGGGAAGTTGCAAAACCCCCGTTGGAGGCTGCGATTACGACCTTGTGGTGGGATGTTCTTCTGGTTCATTTTGGTTCAGCTTTGCACCTCATTTCGTGTGGCCATTTCGGTCCACGATTTTCTATTGCTCCTTGCAGAAGAGGGTGACAGGAAATGCAAATCGCCCACAAGTCGCGGCTTGCTGGGCCTCCTGGCCGCGCATTCCGAGAGGCGCTGAAAATTACGGTGTAATTGGCAATTGTCTGCTGTTGGGTGCTGCTTTTTTCCTCTTCTCCCCCTTTCTCCCCTTTCACTTTTTTTTCCCTCTTTCCATACTTTTCTTGTCCGCGTCCTCGGATTGATTTGTTTGTTGAGTTTTGGCGTTTTTTAGACCAAGAAAAAGTGGGCTTTAACTATTACTCGTTGCCCTTTCTGCTGGTGCGCGCCGCCTATCTGGGGCGCTTACCGAAAGAAAACCCTGCAGTATGTCACCTTTCCCAGCGAGCACGGGCACCCTGCACCAACTCCTTACTTTGCTGCAAGATACTGTCGCGGTGGGATATCTTCGCTACCATTATATACGGGTTACGAGTTACGGGCTACGAGTTTACGAGGCAGTGGACCACCCAAGCAAGATTTTGACAGTAGCCTTCTGTTAGGCCTTTCTCTTAGTGAGACAGTGGCGGATTTTGGCTGCCCGCCGGGGAAGCATGTCTGCGGATCTCACCGAGAACTGACGTCAAACGAGGCAAGAGCACACCACTACAGACAGGCCTGGAGCTGCTTACTGTGGTATCTTGGGTAGTTACGAACGAAACGCCGCCCGGGGATAAACTTTGTGTTTTGTAGGTTTCTTTATCATACCCGTGCCACGCAGATTACCACCCGTATCACTCGTATGTGTGCCGTGGTGTACTTTATTTCTTAATTTGATTATGATCGCAATTTAATTCGCTCGCGCATATCCGATCTGCCACTATGACAGCATGGCACCCACTCCACGGGCCTTCGGCAACGGCTCGGACGAATTGGCCCAGAGGAGTGACACGTCTTCATGAATCAGAGCGGACCCCACGGTCGCATAATATGCTTGTCTTTATGTGCAAGGGCAAGTGCGTGTCACCGGTGGCCGCCCCCCTACCCCCAACAGAAGCTCCCGGTCTTGGCCAACAACCAGGTCTGTATCACATCCGGCACCTTTTGCCTGGGCCCTTGCCATGCACACCGTCAGATGGGACAGGACCCGGCGAGATATCTGGTAAGACTATCTGGTAAGACACCACCACCAGTGCGCTTGAGCGTTTGCCCCGTGAAACAAACCACAACGGGCGGTAAGGGGGGCGGCGAAGGAAGTGTTGGCCGAAGGATGAGCGCAGTCGCAATAGGATCGGCGGGGTGACGAGGACGCTGGGGAGGGACGCCGAGATTGAGGAGGGAACAATAGAGGGAACGAAGGTGACGCTGATGTGGAAGTATGCCGAACTAAGCAAAATGCCAGCGAGGAGGGAGCAGAGAAAACAGAAAAGGGGGAAAGCAAATTTTGAAATTATGACGAGTATATGGAAGAGGAAAAAATAAGCAGTGAAAAGAAATGGAATTAGCAGAAAAAGGAAAAAAACAAAGGAGTTTCGCCAATTTGCGGCAAAAAGGAGAGGAACATACTATGTAGGAGTGGAAGCCGTAGAGGGAAGAAGGATGACACGGCAGGGACGGATGAAAAGCACCAGAGATACTCGCAGCACAGAAGGCACCAAAACCACTGAAACCAAAGAAAACAACGAAGCTCGTAGTAGACGCAGACACGAAAGGATCAAAAACAGGGTTTAAACATGGGCCGTCATTTTTAGCAGCTGTTTTGTCACTTTAGGTGCATGTTAGAGCGATCCTAGGCTCCTAGCAGGTCATGATCAGAGAGGCAAGTGGGGCCTTTCGAGCCTTTGAGCCAAGCCAGCTGCGTGCTGGGTCCAAGCTGGGTCGCGCTTTCCCATCCAGGTAATTCCTGGCCCACGTTTCGAGACTCGTTCTTGCCTCTGGAGGCCGTCACAATCGTCACAATGGGCACACAAGAACGGCCAGCCAACAGCAATCGCTGGAATTAGGCAGTAGCTGAGAGTTTGACCCAGATAAGGCCCCACTCGCGGGCCCAGCTTGGCACGAAAGACGACAGGCTACCGTAGTTGTTGCCTTTTCCCTGCCCTTTCCTGCCCTTTCCCTGCGCCTCGCATACAGGCCGCTCCTCCCTTTTGTCATTTGGGTTACCGGGGAGGAATTCTGTGATTACTATGTAGTTCTACGACTGCCGCACTTCTCTCGCAAATTGTTCCCTCCAATCTTTTGTCTTCTCGTGTCTCGTGTTTGCCACACCTGCTATGGTTTGCTCTTTTTAACGGCCACCAACCCCCTCCCGAAACGTGGAAACGAGCTCGCCGGCCGATTTCATACAGACAACAAGCAAGGAAAGGGAAAGAGTTTTTCTTTTTTTTTTTCCCTTAACACATAACACATACACACCACCATAAGTACATTCAGCACGCACACGCATCCACACACCCACACATCATGATGCTCGAACCGCCTGTCACTGCGTCCAAGAGACGGCCATGGTCCGGCCTTCCCGTCCGCTACACGAAGGGCATGCTGTTTGCCGTCGTTGCCTGTGCCGCTGTCTGGTTCGTCTGCCTCTTTTGGTGGCAGCCACAATATCTCATGACAATGGTGAGTAGCCGTCTGTTTGGTGATGTTTCGGCAACCTACTCCGCACCGCCGTCACCTGCTAAGCATGTTAGATCCCCCGTCCTTCTGGTGACAGACGTCCGGCTGCCGTAATCATCGAGACCGGCACGCCGCCCAACCTCGTCCCGCTCATTCTTCATTTCGCCAGCGTCCTCGGCCCAACCTGGCGCATCGTCTTCTACACGCTCGAGGAGAACTGGTCTATGCCGGACTCCCCTGCCTTCCAGCGCGCCTTCGTCAACGGCGACATTGAAGTCCGTTACCTACCACCAGATACGAAGCTGAGCAGCACCAGTTCTGTGTCGATCTTTTTGGCTAGTCCATGGCTGTGGGAGCAGCTGGAGTCCGCCGAGCGGGTTCTGCTTTTCCAGGCCGACAGCGTCATCTGCAGCAAGGCTGCCGCGAAGGTCGATGACTTTTTCGAATACGACTTTGTCGGCGCACCCATTGCCTCTAAGTTCGGCGAAGGCTACAACGGCGGCCTATCGCTGCGGAACCCGCGTCTGTTTCTGGACGTTACTCTCAAGGCCGACTTTTCTGCCAGCAAGGAGGACTACGAGGACCGGTGGTTCTACAAGCAGCTCAAGGCGCGCGCCGAACGCGGCGACGATATCAAGATGCCGTCCTACGATGTCGCCCAGACGTTCGCCGTCGAGACCATTTACTACGACCAGCCATTGGGGTACCACCAGCCGAAGCGGTGGCAGGCGGCAAAGATGGGCGACATTGCCGAGTGGTGCCCAGAGGTCGGGCTATTGGCCGGACGCCGTGTCAAGTTTGGTTGATCCTGACTGCTCAGAGCAGCGGCTGGGACTTCGGAGAGACTGGGAGTCGACCTGTATAGCCTCAGGGAATACGCGACGCATACGACGACCTAGTGGTCAGTATTGACCAAAACGCGGCGCATCTGGGACGATCGTAGTGATCTGACGATCTGGGCAGGACGATCTGGCGATTTTGGCGTTCATATCTGTTTTTGTTTTTTGGGGGGGATTTTTTTCATGTTACATTTTCTTCATCGAGTGGGCGTTGTCATTTCGGCCTGGTCTATTCGGCCCTCATTTTCGCGTTTCTTCATTTCTCCATACTGTTCATTAATCGCGCATATTCTCGCGCATTTACCTCTTCTGCAGTTTTTTTTTCTAGCTATGGCGCAGTTCATCATGAAAAAGTCAAGAACCCATATTGATCGGCACAGTCGCCAAGGAGAGACAGTGAAAAAAAGAATTGACGACCTATCCTAACTCACAATTAACTACCGACGCCACGGGAGCGAAAGAGTGCTGTTACGGTTGCCAAGACGCGCTCTAAAGGCGATCGCTGGCTTGGCATACCGCTAGAAAGGGAAACCCTGTCCGGCCGCCAACCTTACCAGCGCACGGTTGCCTTCCTTCAGCCCACTGTTTGGACTGCCTGTCTGGGGGCTGCGACAGGGATGCGCCACACAAACAAGTGCACAAGTGGCCACACCATAAAGTGACGTGGAATGTGCCTGACCTTTCACACCAAGGAAACGACCCCAAGGAGTGGAATCCTTTGCATCAGTGAAAACATTCGTGGCAGTCCCCC
This sequence comes from Raffaelea ambrosiae, assembly GCA_002778195.1. Taxonomy (NCBI): domain Eukaryota; kingdom Fungi; phylum Ascomycota; class Sordariomycetes; order Ophiostomatales; family Ophiostomataceae; genus Raffaelea; species Raffaelea ambrosiae. The sequence continues at coordinate 2,124,278 of PCDI01000001.1, read as the reverse complement.
CCAATTTCGGAGGTGCTGAGTACGCCCACCGCCACTGAAGACAGGAAACAGGAAAAAATAAGAATAAATATACGCTACACCACACAATCCTTTGTTCCCCATAAGAGAGACAAACCCGAAAAAAAAAACCGCGCAACATTCCACTCCTCGGATTCTTCGGCGCACCGATTGCCTCTGGATCTTGCGAGTAGGCCCTCGCGGCGAACCGCTACCACGCACCCCGTGGGATACGTCAGACGCGCAACACGACAGCGTGCCTGTTCATGGACGCGGTCGTCTCTTCCAGCGCGTCTTCGTCTCAAATCGCACTTGGCTTCGAACGATTCTTTTTTCCTCGCAAATCCGATTCACGGAACGTCATATAACGCTCATCCATGCCCAATCCAGACCGGTTTCGACAACAGGCACTGGATTCCAGTCAGCGCAAGCAATAGCTTGTCTCTGGCCCAACGGAAGACCTTTCACAGAGTGTGACCCGGCTCAACTCCGTCATCGAACCAGACGACGACACCTTGGCCGTGCTCGTTTGCGGCTGCGAGGTGTGATGGTCATGGAAAGCGACATGCCGCTGTCCCGTGCCTCATTCATAGCATCAATTCCTTTGTCGAATCAAGCCGCACGCCAGATCCAGTCAGCAAACGGAGAAAAATAGCTCGCTGCAGTCGCTGGTATGGTTGTAATGCGGAACGTCGGCCCAGCCCGTGCCGAGTGGCCGTCTCTGGAACCCGGAGAAGGACCACCAGTAAAGTCTTCTCCGGGTTCCATTGGCGAAACCCCTTCGGGCGTCGGGTTTGCCCTTTGACATGGTGTACATTGTGAGGTAGCCGACGGCTCCGATCCAGCCACTTGTGGACAAACTGATCGCGATCACCCCTTGGTGGCTACGAGGCTCGCTGCGAGGACGTCATTGACCCTTCCAGGACCATACCGTCTCTTGGCGTGTTGAGGCGACGATTCTCGGGACATTGCAGGGAACTCCAAAAAATGGCCGTACTAGGTCCTGATGAGCGAAAGGTCGCAAGTGCCCGGTTGGCCTGGTTTCGTCGCGCCAGTTGGGTGGGCTTGCCATCAAAATTGGAAGCAATTGACATTGCGTCGGACATGTCTTCCATGCCCCCTCTTCCATTCTTCCGATGGTATTCCTTGCATTCCATGCCTTGCGCATTCACTACTAACGAGACAGGTTCCCTACTCTTCAAGCTATGTCTTCGGTCTCTGCCATAAGGGTTTCCACTCTATTTTTTATTGGTCTATGGGACCACTGACTACCTAACGTTGGATAGTGAAGCGACTTCATGAAGCGACTGGTCCTGCGTAGCCCTTGAACTCGGTCTTGTCTGCCAGGATGATTGGCAGTTCATCCGACACAAGAGACTCGAAGGCCGACTTCTCCCGGGGCTTCCAGCCAAGGGCACGTAATCGGTTGGCACGATTCCTTGCATTGCAGCCGACCACCGATTCAGACCACTCTCCAAAGATGTCGCTGTAGAGATTGATGGGGATTTGCTTGGGACTGGGGTCGCTGACCTTGCCAGCTTTGTACAGTGCCTTTCCAATCTCGTCTGCACATCTCTTCCACGAATACTCATCGCCGTTTTCCACGAAGAAATACGGATTCACAAGCACCTTGTCTGCCGACTCTGATTCCATGTAATGCAGGATTTGAACGTATCCCCGTGCTAAATCAGACACGTGAACATGGCCCCAAACTGCATTGCCTCCCCCGACGTAACCCGCATAGCCGTGCTTGATAGCAAACCGAGTCAGCGTCGGGAGCTGGATCGACAGCCGGTTCTCTGAGCCCACGCCGTAGATGACGGGGGGGAGCACAATGGAGATCTTCGCTTTGGTGCCGAGTTCTTTGCGGCGCTGCATAATAGCCAGATCGATGGAGCGGTGGGGCGCATTGTCCGCAATGCTGTCGATCGTTTCGGGCTTGTCGTCCTCGAAGATCTTGTCACTGATAGACACGCCGCCGGCATTGTCGACGATGGCACTGCAGCCGCTGGTGTGGATGTAGATGCTACTCTTTCCGCTCTCAGCACGGGCGGCCACTCCGTCCAGCACCGACACTGCGGATGGCAGATGGTCTGCGGTCGCGGCATGGATCACAATGTCGGCCGCGGCGGCAGATTTGCGAATAATGCCGTCATCGTCCAGCGTACCGAGCACGGTCTTGCATCCGACCTTCTCCAGGCTTGCCCGTGCCTCTTCTCTCCGAACCAAGGCAGTTACTTGGTATCCTTCGCGGAGGAGCTCGTTAAGGACCTGGTGCCCGATGAAGCCGGGGCCGAGAAGAAAGACAGAACCTTTGCTAGTCATGGTGCAGATGAGATACGAGATACCGTGGCGTTCGATTCTGGGTCCGCGAAAAAGGGGGGGTCCCGATTTCGCAGAGGAAGCATAAGGGTTGGTTACTTACAATCGCCCCGCCTTCGGTGTTTTCCCCGGGGCTATCAATACGGGCCGACGTAGCCCCCAGGAGTGGGTCACCATCAGGAGACTCTAGTTTCTGCAGACCTTGCGACCAGCGCCAGGGCTGGTTTTGGTGTACCCTATGGCAATACCAAGAAACACTAGATCCTAAAAGAACATTCGACGGAAAGCCCTGAAAATCTATTAGGTCTCGAGATACTCCCGAGCAGCCCGGCCTAATAAAGAGCACGGGGAACTTTCACGTCGGGCAATCCAACTACTCACCCTCATCGTCACTTGCTGCGCGAACACAAAAAAGACAACCGTGTGACCAATTGCAACTCTACATGATGGGCGGAATCATCCATGTCGTTCAGCTTCAGTTCAAGCCAGACATTGGCGACCAGAAGATCGACGAGGTGCGCTTGGCAGTGTCCTGCCGCATAATGCTTTCTGAATCATCGCTAACAGGGTGCAGATGATGGTGCAGCTGAAAGCGCTGAAAGACAAGTGTATCCATCCTGACACCAAGGCCCCATATATCAAGTCTGTCACGGCCGGGGTGGACAACTCGATCGAAGGATTCCAGGTATGTGCATACATGCCTTGTAGCTTTTTTTTTGATAAAAATTTAAAATTTCGAATGATGGCTGTTTTTATCATGGGCTGACGATGACACACCTTTAGAATGGCTACACTCACATGATCATCTCCGTCTTCGAAAGTGCTGCACATCGAGATTACTATGCCAAGTCAGATCCAGCACATTTGGCTGCGGTCAAGAATCTAGTGCTTCTGGTGAAGGGATTGCAGGTCCTTGATATCAATGAATGAATTTGATGGACTGCCCTGTCTTCCATCGTGTAATATGTCACCGGAAGCTGCCAATATTGGCGTTGTTTTGAACTGGGAGCCGGGGAAGGAAGTGCTCGCTAAACAAGTAAGCTCAGTGTAGAGCTGTCTTTCTCTAGCGAGAAAGCTCCAGACCCATGAATACTATATTGGGGTTTGGATTCGTGGCTACTCTTAGTTACTCAAGATATTTGTCACCAATTTCTTCGATCATCACATCAAACATGGGCAAGCCACTGAACCAGCCAGCACGCACACTGCCGACACTCTTGAAGGTGAACGCGGCGTCCTCCTCGTCAATCTTGATGGGCTTGCCTCCCGGAGTGTGGGCAGCCGCAGCGGCCTCGGCCATGAGCTGCGCGTGGCAGCATTTCTCCAGCGAGCAGAACCAGAAGACGGCCGCCTCGATGGTATCACCAACGGTCAGCAGGCCATGGCTCTGGAGAAGGCATGCTTTGGCAGTGCCCATGGCCTGGGCAATGTTGCGTCCTTCTTCCTCCGCCAGCACCACGCCCCTGAACTGGCGGTACACGGCCAGGTCGTTGTAGAACGCACAGGCATCTTGCGAGATCATGTCGATGGGACGGCCCAGCGAGCAGAACGACCGTCCGTAGATACTGTGCGCATGCGCCGCGCAGTTGACGTCCGGGCGGGCCGTGTGCACGGCATGGTGAATCATGTACGCGGCGCGGTTCAGCAGCCGGTTGGGGCCGCCATCCACGACTTCGCCCCGGCTGTTGACGAGGATGAGATCCGACCGGCGCATGAGACTAAACGCACGGCCGAACGGGTTCACCCAGAAGTGGTCCGTCAGGACAGGATCGCGGAGGGTAATGTGGCCAGCGACGCCCTCGTCGAAGCCGAACTTGCCAAAGAGACGGAACGCGAGGGTCAGGCGGCCCTTGAGGTACTCGCGCTCCTCAAGCTTGGTGCTGAAGACGGGCGGCATGGGGATCTTTTGCATCTCCACTTTGACTCCGCCCTGCGACGCGACCTCGGCCTCGGCGTCGATGGTGTGCAGCCGGTCGTACTGAATGGTGGATGTATGATTTGTAGCCGCATGGGCCACGGTCTGCGTCGTCACAGTAGAGGCGGACATTGTTTCTGATTTTGAACTTCTGGTCTTCTAGTCAAAGGGCGTCCGGTCAAATGTGCTAGTCGTGATAGTTGTCACTTGCACAGTGACTCCGCTTTTGGAACTCCGCTGAACGGGGGAATGCTGATACATTGGACGGGAGATATAGCGAGCAACTATCTGACTAAGATTCGAAATGTATCCGGGCCATCCATCACACTGCCCTACGCCGTTGCGCCCCCGAAAACCGAGGCCGTTGAGACTGCTAGTGTGTCGGTTCCCCGCAGGCAGTCACAGATGCACCTTGCGGGGAAGCACTGCGTGAGTAATTCAACTGCCGGTATTGGCCGGCATAATATGAAGCTTGCTCTTCCTCCAGCTGGCCGGTGTGTCTAACATGTCCCATTTCTTGTGTCTTCCAAGATGGAGTTCTCATGACAGCCACTAGGAGTGGCTGTTGCGTCATTGCTTTCGTTATTGCTCGCAATATGGCCACGAGATCCGCGGCCATATTGAAAAGAACAAGAGAGAATTTGTTCTCGGGCGTCGACCTGTTTGATAAAATCAGACAGCCTTTGGACTGCTCGGATATCGGATATGCCTGATATCTCATGGAGAACCGCTCCCTTGTTAGACCGAGAGAACCGAAGCCCACGCCAGGGAAACAGTAATTAACAACTGGCTATTAGCAACTCCGCAAACCGGAACAAGGGTCTTGTGTTCCTTTTCGCAGCCCAGCTCAACAGCTGGCCAATCGGCCCCATCCAACCACCGTCCACGGCATATTCCCGGGTAGAGTGCTGACTGCAGCTGCCAACCAGGTTTCCAGCGGCGATGGGCCCGCGCAACCATCCGCCACCGCCGATCTTCCAGTTCGTTTCCCGTTTTAGGTGGGACGCCACCACGGTTGACGATAGTATCCACTACCCGCTATCCACTGGCCGTGAAACATTGCCGTGTTAGTGCTTGGGCTGAAAGAATACCGCATGTGGACAAAGGCAACGCGTAAGGGCACACATCCGTCTCTCTCTGACAAAGAAAAGCAAGAAAAAACAGAAGTCGAGGCGCCTCCATTCCTCCGCTTCGTTGCTCTGCCAGGGGCTGGTTGCTCTGATTGGCCAAGAGCATCGCACGGATGCAGCTACCCCGCCATTGCTGATATCTTGCGGCGGTTCGCAGCTTTCTTTGCTTTTGGCGGGCAAATATCGCGCCACCAACAACCTCACTAGGAACCAAGCAACGACAGTTTGCCACAGCCATGTCTTCGGAAACTAAAGAAGCCGCGAGTCCTAAACCCGAAGCGGTGGGCTCTCCCGCACCAGCTGCCGCTGCCACAGCTGCTGCTTCGCCCCCTCCGGCTGGGACGTCGCCCGCAGCGGCTGCTGCAAGCGAGTCGCCGGCGGCGCCGGTTGAAGCCGACGACGAGGTCGACGACGACACTGATGGCGACTCGGCCATCAGCACAACACAGGAGTCCACAGACTCGATCAGCTCCAGCATCCAGCAGTACCGCGTGATCAACGGACGTCGGTACCACAGTGACCGGTTCGATGCGCAGTATTGGTGAGTGGGGGATCTGGAAGGAGTGGAAAGGCCCACTGGCCATGACAGAGCTGCTTGATTGACGGCAACTGGACAGGGGCTCCAACGACGAGGCGCAGAACGAGCTGCTCGACATCATGTAAGTACCACGCTGTTGGCTGTTGTGCCGAGATCCCAACGAGTCCATGCAAGTATGACCGGACGATGGCTGACACGATGAGGCACCATTTCCTGCTGATTTTGCTGGACGGAGCACTCTTCAAGGCACCGGTTGACGCCGAGAAAATCCAGGTGGGCAAGACCAAGACTACGTTCATGCCAAACATGTTTTCATGCTTACATTACCGGGCGCCAACAGAAAGTTGTGGACATTGGAACCGGAACCGGTAAGCACTCTCTGGACAGGGATTTGTCTCCGTAGAAAACTCCATACTGACTACATACCTCTTAGGTATCTGGGCCATGTAGGCGAAGTTGCTTAGGCATCTATCTTAGCTTGCATTGCTTGCTGACAGCACTCCAGTGACTTTGCCGACGCCTTCCCGAATGCGTCGGTTGTGGGTACCGATATTTCGCCCATCCAGCCGGCCTGGGTGCCTCCGAATGTGGAGTTGTAAGTGTGTGGTTGGTGTATGCTGTGCTATACTTGCCAACGGCTTACTGACACGCGGCCGGTAGCCAAATCGACGACTGCTGCCAGCCCTGGACGTTCGAGCCCAGCTCGGTTGACTTTATCCACATGCGCTGGATGACCGGCACCATCACCGACTGGAAGGCCCTGTTCCGCGAGGCGTACAACACCCTCAAGCCGGGCGGCATCATCGAGACGATCGAGCCGTCCGTGTACATCAACTGCGACGACGGCTCCATGCCCGAGGACAGCGCCCTGTGCCGCTGGCCCCATCTGTTTGTCGACGGCGGCAAGAAGATTGGCCGGACCTTCCGCATCGTGGAGGACGACGTGCAGCGCCAGGGGCTCGAGGCCGCCGGTTTCGAGGACATTGGCGTCTTTTCCGAGAAGGCGCCCATCGGCACGTGGCGCACGGGCGAGCCCAAGTACGTCGAGGCCGGCCGGTACCTGCAGTTTGCGCTGGAGCGGGACTTTGAGGGCATGACCATGCTCATCGCCACGCTGGCGGGCTGGACCGCCGAGGAGGTCAAGGTCTACGTGGCCAAGATGCGCAAGGAGCTGCGCACCGGCCAGTTCCACTCGTACTACATCATCAACTACGTGTGGGCGCGCAAGCCCTTGACAGCGGCGGCTTGAGCGGGGGATGGAGTCTTGGACTACGGGTAGTGTATACGCTGAGCCCTGGACGCCTTTTGGAAGAGGGCGGCAATAAAAAAGGGTCGTGGATGAGGGAGAATCGGGCTCTCCTTCTTTCTTTCTTTCTCTCTTTCTTTTCTTTTTTTCGATGTCGTCTTATATTTGTCCCCTTTCCTCTTGCTATGCTGTTTTACGACTCGTTCAATTTGTTAGCAGTTGTTCTAAGCATTTCCCATGGCACTTTCCGTTCCCATTAACGCCGGTGGCATGAACTTCAAGCGGCGACTTTAGCGGGTCGGGTGCAACCTGAAGACACCATAATCCTCCTCGTGCAGAGCATACTGCAGCCTAGCCCCGCGCCGTAATTGCTATTTGCGCGCCCTGTATGAGCCTAACTTTACGCGCGAACTACACTGCAGGAAAGCTAAATTCCTGACTAATATGAATAAATGGGGCTTGCAGCGGGGTACTCGTTATGTTGACAGTTTGCTCCATCAAACCCCCCCCCCCCCCCCCCAAAACATGGCACACATGGCAAATAACGACTCATTGCGATTACTCGAGGAGCACGAAGGCGAGATCACAAGCTGGATAGAAAAAGAGAACTCGTCTGGTACGGTTCTGCGCAGAGAGCTGCTCCGCTGGTTTGTCGAGTCTGTTCTATCGCGCGACAGAGACCGCCGAGACGGCGCTGCGGAGGGACCGGGAAGATACAACGAGGCGGCGGCGCCGGACCATACCGACGACTTGCTCGAAGCCTTCCTCGATCGCCACGCGGACATAGGCAGAAAAGTGCAGGCTGCCGCTGCTGCAGGACCGCCACAACCGGCCGCGCCCCCGCCGCGAACAGCCGGCCTCCGGCGCCTGCAGGAGAAGATGCAGAACGACCGCCGACAGGCCTTGTTTGCCGGCAACCCCCCTCCGCCACGGCAGCCGGCGCCATACCCCGAGGGCGAATGCATCTACCGCTGCAACAAGCGCGTCGTCGTGCGACACCAATACGGCGAAAGCGGCGCCTGCGTCGTGACCAAGTACACGACGAGTACAGACGGCATGAGCGGCTGGCGGGACGAGCCCAACGAGGCGGTGGCCCTGCGTTTTGTGCGCGCGCACACGACCATCCCCGTGCCGGCCGTCGTCGAGAGCTCCTGGGACCGCGTGACGATGGAGTACGTCGAAGGCCAGACGCTGCAGCAGGCGTGGCCCGTGCTGACGGCCGCGCAGCGGGCGGGCGTGCTGGCGCAGCTGCGCGACTACATTGCGCAGCTGCAGGGCCTCGTCGGTGCGGGCGTCGGTGCGGGCGACGACAAGAAGCGGATTGGTCGCCTCGACGGCCAGGGCGTGCTGGTGCCATGCACGCTGATGCGCGGCAGCAGCAGCCCCTTTGACAGCCTGTCGGCGTTTCATGCCTGGCTGGTGCGGCCGTCGAAGCGCGTGCAGGCCCAGTCCATGTACTGGCACCAGATCACGACGCAGCTCGCCTCGGACTGCCCCATCGTCTTCACGCACGGCGACCTGGCCGCGCGCAACGTGATCGTGCGCGACGGCCGCATCGTGGCCCTCCTCGACTGGGAGTTTGCCGGCTGGTACCCCGCGTACTGGGAGTACGTATTCACCCTCCGCGGCATGGACAACAATGACTGGGAGACGCTCGGCTCTCATGTGCCGTCTCTCTTTTCTCGACGCTATGATCTTGAGTACATCCTTGTTGGTTTCATTCTGAGCCTTTCGTGACGAATAGACACGGGTTACAAAATATAAAGATCAGCCAAGACTCCCTTCGAGCAATTTGTTCATCAGCTCATCTTCTACCCAATTATACCACTCTTGGGTCTGAAAGCCCTGAAGGACTAGTTGTGAAAGTCCCTCCAATAAAAAATGTTGACAGTTCCATTCCTCGTCTCGGTTTTCCACTGAAGTAGACGCCATAATGTCCACTGGCACCATCTCTTGGCCGCTGGTGACCTGTACAGCCCCGGCATTAACGTGGCTACTGTAGGTAACAGACAGTGCCCAGTTAATCTCCATATGCAGTCGGTCCACCTTCCAAGGGCGGGTTTCGTCGTCACGCTGAATGTGAATAGTCTCGTGGAAGTCTCGGTTGTCCGGCGATGTAAAGTACAGCAGGACGTGCCGTTTATAATAGAAGTCAGGCGCACCCCGGAAAATATATATCGTCAAGTAGATCGTTGTTATGTCTTTCTTGTGTTTTCCATCTTGGTGCTTTGATTTCGCATCCGGATTTCGCTCCGACTTCCGGCCTTTGGAAATTATGCTAGATACCATCTTTGAAGCACGAAATTTCGTACTTTGAGCGGCACAAAGGAGAGGAGGGGAGAAGAAGAGAGGACTCCAGACGAAAACTAGGAGTGTGTACATCAAGGAAGATGGTCGATGCAGCAAGAAGGAGAGACTAGTGCGAAGTAGTGTGGATCAATCACGTGGGTGGGGGACAGGAAGAAAGTCCTCTGCAAAATTGTATGGATTTTAAGGGTTAGAACGTTAGAACTACCCCGCTCTGAGGGAGGCTAGTTAAGATTTCCCTACTTAAAACTTCTCGCTGCCGCCTCCGCTGTCAGTGTGCCACACGCAGCGGCCCCGGTGTGACTTCGGGATCGTATTGTGGCGGAGGCGCCCGCACGACGGGCGGGTCATACTGGCTTCCGTCATACACGCTGGAGTCATACGGGACCGGGGCTCCCTGTGGTGGTGCAAACGACGACGATTCTGCCTGGCGACTCTGGTCTCGCAGCGGGTGGTATTCCTCGCCGGCTTGCAGGCCCCAGCCGACCGGCGGGTCCTGCGACGAAGTCGGGTTGCCTCCGGCGGCACCGCTGCCGTCGCGTCCCAGCAGGTGTTCCGCCGCCTGGTCGGACGAGCCGCCGACAGGGGTGACAGAGGAGACGGGGCCCTTGAAGGACGAGGCGCTCTCCTCGGTCTTGGCGGAACCGCCCTTCTTTCGCAAGAAGAAATAGCCAAGGATACCAAACATCCACCAGTACTTGAAACCGGTGTCCCCCTGCGGCGATCCACCTCCGCCGTCGGCCTTGTTCTTGGACAGTCTGCGCCGCTTGACAATGACGGAAATGCTAGTCAAGACCATGATGAGCGAAAAGGCCACAATGCCGACGATGGCGCCAACTTGCCGAGCATGGATGTACGCGTCGATGCGGTCCTCTGCTGTGGTGGTCGCCTTTGGTAAATTCACGGTGCTAGTCGAGGGTAGAAGGAAGTCGCGCGGATTGACTGCAGACAGGTCATTGTTCACCCTGCCGGCAAGGGATTGTGACCTTCGACCAAAGGCAGGTGTGGGCCATGGTGCTTCTTGGTCCATGGGCTTTTCTGTCTCCATGGCTGGTGTCCATTGTAGTCGGCCCCTGGAGCGGGAGGCCGTTGGCTGTGGCGGTGGCAAGTGATAGTGAGGCATTCGGGCGAACGAGACCGGAGCAGATTGAGCGGAAGAAGTCGATTAGTGGAAGAAACAACGTGAAGTCAGCTTGCAATTGTCGTGGTGATTGCCGGGAGCAACAGGAGATGAACTACACACTGTATTGGCGCGCTTATTTGGATAGAAAGATTTTCGTGACGCAACACCAGTTAGTGTGGAACAGTGTAGACGAGGTGGAGGAAGAGACCGGAGAAACTGAACAGAATCAGAACAATGTTGAGAAAGGAGAGAAGACGGGGAAGCAGCAAAGAGAAACAAGAGAATAAAAGCAAAAAAAAAGAAACTTTAAACTACGAGCGCCATCCAGACAGAAAACCGTACCTATACGGAAGCTTAATTCAAAAGAGGGGGCATGAAACTACACTAGCCGTCAGCCTTCGGTCGATGGAGATTGAACAGTCGGCATTGGACCACTCATAGGAGAGACCATGTGAGAATGTCCGAACGGCGGTGATTTGCTCCATTTTGGTATCTTGCAGAGCCTTTTAGACTGCGGACATCAGCCTTCCAGCCGCAGCCCACCACATGTCCTATCCAAAAACTCACTCCCCAAAATACAAGCAGGCTAGCCGTCGTTTTCTTCTTCCGACATGCTGTCAGAGAGCTAGCCAGTCATGGTCGAGGATGGGCCGGAGATTGTAGACGCAGGAACGTGGGAGTCATATTTATATTGATCAGCCCGTAGGGCTGAGAAGCGAGCTGAACATTTTGTTTTCCCCAAAGCTTGTTTCGCGAGCTATGCAGAGACTCTTAACAAAAAGGGTCGACGTACGAGATATACGCACACATATATGTTTAATTGAACGTATATATCATTTTGCATCCAATTCCTGTCTCATGGCAGCACGGCCGGCTCCAGAATGGCAAACCGGTCCTTGTCCGAGTCCAGCTCGGCCAGAGCATCGTACGGGAGCGTCACCATGGGCGACGTGTGCCCAAAGCCCACATTGAACAGAATCGGAAACGTCTTCTCGGCCAGGCGGCCCGCGCACAGCAGTCCTCGGATCACACCAATGTACTCTTTTTGCTGCGCCTCCGTGTTGTAGCCAAACGGCCGTCCCACCACCAGTCCTGCCGCCTCCTCAAACACACCCTGTGCCGTCAGATCCGCAAACGCCGCCTGCACCCGGCAGAGCGGGTTGCCCGACACGCCGTCGTCCTCCCCAGCTGTTTCCAAAAACACAATGCGGCCGCGCCAGTCGGGGGCGAGGGCGCGCACGCCGCCCAAGCGCGCCGCGACCGTCAAGCAGCCGCCGAAGAGGCGGCCCTGCGCCTTCCCCCTGCGGAGCCACGTCCAGGCCGGGGCCGGGGCGAGAACGGGCGGCGTCGTGTCGGCCGGGTCGTCAAAGAAGAACGGGGCCAGTCGCGGGGCATACGTCGGCGAGCGGGCGACGTCGCCGATGGGCTCGGGCGTCTCGATGGCGGCGAACAGGTGCCGGGCGCAGAAGGCCAGGGTGGACGACGCGTCGTCGACGCTCTCGGCCGCGCCCAGCTCCGGGATCGCGCCCGGCCCGTAAAAGGTGCGCAGCCCCGTCATGGCATGCAGGAACCAGTGGAGGCCGGTGATGTCCGAGTAGCCGACGACGATCTTGGGGTGGGCGCGGATGCGGGCGTGCAGCTCCGTGTCGGCGACGAGAGCGGGCAGGAGCTCTGTAAAGGTCGTGCCGCCGATGGTGCAGATGATGGCCGCGATGGTGGGGTCCACGAAGGCGGCGCGGATCTCGGCCAGCCGATGGGCAATGGACGACTGGATGCCGCCGTTGTCTGGCGTGAAGAATGTGCGGACGTGGTAGCCGCGCGCCGAAAGCACGGCCGACGCGCGCGCCATGACGGCAGGGAGCCGCTCGTTGAGCCGGGCCGAGGGCGACACGAATGCGATTGTGGCACCGGGCCGCAGCGCTCTCGGGGAGATCGGGGAAGGCATTCTGGTTGGCCAGGGATGAGGTGGGTGGCGAGTTGGTGGTTGGTGGCGTAGATGTGGTAGGGTGTTGGCTATTCGAGGTTCTTGCGATGCGTATGCGCTGTGCATCTTTTTGTATCTCGATGGCTACCGTGTCCAGTGGTGGCTTTTCAACCTCTGACGCGGCCAACGTGACAACCAACAGATGAGGAATCAGTCTCACCCCCACTTTGCCCACCAACTGTTATAATACAAAAAATAAGAAGTCCAGGCCAAGGGAATGCATGTTCCTCCATGAGGAACAAAAAAATAGAGAATCATTTTCACGATGCATTCATTGCTTCTGGAACCCAATCTCGACTTCTGCCCATCACAAAAGAAACGCCACAATGTCGGAAGAACAGTCGCCTGCCACTGAGATCGCGCCCCCTGCGTCGACATCCGGACCGGACGCATAGCCATGGACGACGAGAACGATGTTGGGCGCGGCAGCATATGCCCTGTTTCTGGCCAACGTGGCCCTCCACAAGACGACCCAGCTGCGAGAAGAGCTGTCGCCGCCCAAGAACGGGCCCGACATGGTCAAGTACTACGAATGCCGTCCGTCTCTTTCTGTGCGGTAGGCCCCCCTCCTCCTTCACCCCCCCCTCTTCCTTTTTCTTCTTCTCGTTGCCATCTTGTCTTTGTCGTTTCCCGTCTCGACTCTGGGCTCATTTTCCGAGGACGGACCCGGCATCTGCCTACCCCCTTGCTGCAAGGCCGAGCCATCGCCGGGACTGCCGGCCCCGACGATGCAGGAACCGAAAGTGCCCCTGTTGTTGGTCGTCCACGGCGGCGGTTGGGTCCTGGGCACACCCGCAGACTACGACGGGTGGGACTACGACTTTGCCCGGCAGTTCCCCGTGGGCAGGACGGATCTCTGCCCATCGACACGGCCAAGGTCGCCATGGCCGGCTGGTCCACCGCCAATACAAGCCCGTTGACGACTACCGCGGCCGCAAGCAGGACATCCTCGAGAATTTCCAGCCCGTTTCTAACTGGGCGTACTTGCATCTGATCCTCGACGGCGAGCGCTTTGCCTTTGAGGCGAGCGAGTCTGCTGCCAGCAGCTACAGCTACAAGTGGCTGCTGGTGCCGAACGTCCTTATGATCAAAGACCAGGTGGTCCTCGACGACGCCAAGAAGAAGCGCGACCGATGCCAGGCGCTCCTCTGGGACTGGCTGGTCTCTGGGCCCTTTCCATGTTGATGGAAGGGGGGGCGGAGGGCAAGATGAACTGAAAATATAAATATATAAAATATATAAATATGGAATGTATTATGCCTCTTCGGTTCCATCATTCGTGGACCGTCTAGATTGCAACAACCTCTTCTCTCACCCAACGCCTCACTTTCTTCCGCCAAAAAAAAACCCCCCCGAATCAAAGAACAAAAACAAAAAACTACCACACATAACGGAACCGCGCCGCTTGCTCCTTGTCTGTCAGATCGTAAAACTCGTCCATCTCGTCCAGGTCCCGCATATGGCGGAGCCCCCCCAAGACGCCGACGCCGCCGCCGTCCCCTGCTGCCGCGGCTGTTTCGCCCGCCGCCCCCGCCTTGGCCACCGGGTTCACGTAGCCGTAGACGGCATCGCGCCGCTTGTTCATCCACGCCAGGTACCCCATCAGCGCCGCCGACAGCACAATCAGTACCGCAAAGCACGCAAAATTGGTCCGGAACACCGTCGGGTAGCGCGGCGCCTCCGACGCCTTGAACAGCTGCGGCGCCACCACCTGGCCGGCGCAGAACATGACAAACAGCATCGCCGACGCGGTCGCCTTCTTCGTGCTGCCGGCCACGTTGGCCGTGAACATGCTCCACGACATGATGCTAATGATGCTGTGCGTCTGGATGATGTAGTACGACGCCAGGCGGCCGCCCTTGTTGGACGACGGCAGCTTGTACAGCAGGATGGCGCCGACGAGGGCAGGCACCTGGGTGGCGATCATGACGATGCCGCGGCCGAGCGGGTAGCGCGAGCAGAAGGCGCCGGCCAGCAAGATGGTGGCGCCCTGGATGGCGCCGAGGGGCATCTGCAGCAGGGTGGTGCGCAGGGCGCTGTAGCCGAAGCCCTTGATGACGATGTTGCCGAAGCTGGCGACGCCGCCCGAGGGCACGTTGGTGAGGAACTGGATGGCGACGAGGGCCCAGACCTGGACGTCGAGCAGGCACTCGCGGAACTGGTACCACTTCCAGTGGTGGTTGCGGATGCCGGTGCGGTTGTGGCGGACGCGCTCGAGGGCGAGGACGCGGTCGTGCTCGGACAGCCAGCGCGCGGTCATGGGGCTGCTGGGGATGATGAAGAAGAGGGCGGCGCCGTAGACGACGGTGACGGCGCCGAAGATGAGGAAGTACCAGATCCAGTTGCCCGTGTGGAGGGAGGAGGCGTGGATGTGGCCGACGCCGTAGCCGATGACGCCGCCGAGGATCTGGCCGACGGCGTTGCCGAGGAACCACCAGCCCATGCGCTCGGGCTGCTCGGAGCGCTTGTACCACTGGGAGGTCATGAGCATGAAGGTGGGGTTGATGACGGACTCGAAGACGCCGAGGATGGCGCGGACGGTCATGACGGCGGCAAAGGAGCGGCAGGCGGCGATGCACATGAGGGTGGCGCCCCAGAGGACGACGCTGACGGAGATGAAGGGGCCGATGGGGAAGTACTGCAGCGAGCGGGAGACGAAGGGCTGGGCGACGAGGTAGGCCAGGTAGAAGACGGAGCCGCTGGCCCAGCTGTACTGCTCGGAGGAGATGTGCTGTTGGGGCTTGTTAGTGGTTGGGGGTACTTATGGTTGTAGTTGGGGTTGTGGCTGGGAGTGGTTGTGGTTGGAAGAGTTGGTGTGCAGGAGTGTCATAACCAACGCACCATATCACTCATCAGGCCAAAGTTGACCGAGTTGGACATGGCATTCTTGTCCATAAAGTTGAGCGTGTTTGTGATGAGCATCTGGAGAGGATAAGAGTCAGCGGGCTGATGCATGTGATGCATGAGAAACGAGCACTCAAAGGCCCTCCCCCCTCCTGGAAGACAGCCTTACAATCGGCATCAACCACAGATCAATCTTGTGCAAGATGCGTCGGTCGTCTTCGCGCGTCAGCTCGGCACCGCCGTGTGCCTGCACAAAGGCCAATGCATCGTCGGCATCGATGGCGTGGTGGAACTTTTTCTCGTCATCCACGCCGGTCATGCCCTGCTGCTGCGACACCGCAATGCTCTGGTCGTCACCACCAGCCGTGATGTCGGCGGCAGTCGTCTCCTTTTCAGGGACACCCATCATTATAACGAGTTGTCGGAAAAAGGGTAGAAAGTGGTCTCTCCTCTCATACAACAGATAGATGATGGTCCAGGATAACACAAGAACAAAAAAAGATAAACTCTAGTCAAAAAAATTTTACCATACCAATGGGGAAATGTATAAGAGTAGGGGAGAAGATCGACTTGACAGATATTTGAAGACAAACAACTCGGATTATAAGAAGACCACCCATAGCCTGCCTCCGTCCGCCCCTCTTTACCATACTAGGCACGTCTTATCTCAAAAACACCCGGAAGAGCGAGAGAGTCCAGAATCTTCCCACCTGTCCAATCTGCCAAGGAGGACGCGTCTGGTCAAGCAGAGAAAAGATACACGTCGGATCAGAAGGCTCTACTGCCGGGGGGGGGACGTCTCATCTTCGTAGGATGTATGCAGTATACTACTCGTATATAGGAAGACTACATAGTAGACAAGAGATGAGACGGATTTTAACTATTTAATTATTTCGCTATTATTTTAGGCCGGCATTTTGCCCTCGCGTTGCATTGATCCATCGGCTATCATCTGTTTCCTTTTTGGGACAAGACTGGGCGGGACTACGATTCGGTGATCCATCTCCATACTATGTAGTATTGACTATTGATAGAGAGAGAGGTGTGCATGACTCCGCTCGTGCCGGGCTTTCTCGAGGAACCGCTTCTCGGCAAGGATTCTAGTGCATCAGAAAGGCGGAAAAAAAAAGGCAGTAATATATACGATACGATACGATACGCCTTGTTTTTTTTTGTTTCTGTTGTTTGCCATAATTTGGGAAAGAATGACCTGACCTGACCAGACCAGGCTGACCTACATAGTATTGCCTACCTGTTTTCCAGGACGCCGTCTAATCACGCTACTAGACTAACACGGCGATACCTTCTATTCGATACCTCTCTCTCTTTCCCTTATCATGTCTTTCACCATGGACACAGGTTCTGGCCTCGAACCCGGTCCCGAATCGTCTCCCGCTGCTCGGACCACCGCCTATTACGAACACATCCGTGTCAACGGCCTGCCCCGGGAACGCGGCCGGCAATACGGCGCCAAGGCGGCTGCCAAGATCCGGCTCAACATCCAGCACTACCTCCGTCCGGGACAGCTGCCGCCATGGGAAAAGACAGTCGAGTACATCCACCGCATCTACGTGCCCGGTCTCGAGCAGTATTTTGCCTCGGCTCTGGAAGAAATGAAGGGCATCGCCGAGGGCGCCGGTGTCACGCTGGAAGAGATTGTCATGCTGAATGCGCGTTACGACCTGTCGCGGGCTCCGGGGGGGTCTCGCCACCGGCCAAAGCCGACTGCAATCGCCACCACCACGGCTGTGACCACGGCTGTGACCACCGCCGCCACATCTCTCGCCGACGACTGGGACGACATGGACAACGAGTGCACCAGTGCCGCCTTCTGGCCGGGTACCACAGCCGGCGGCGCCGTCTACACCGCCCAGAACTGGGACATCTCCGCCCATTTGTACAGCCAAGACCTCGTCATCCTCCTCGAGGTGCACCCGGACCCGTCCGAGGGCCTGCCGAGCATGTTTCTCATCACCGAGGCCGGACAGATGGGACGCTCCGGCATGAACTCGGCCGGCCTGGGCCTGACGTCCAACTCGCTCAACTCGTCGGCAGATTATTTCCCAGATCTAGCAGCAGCAGCAGCGGCAGCAGACGAGAAGAACAGTCAACAATCGCCGTCGCCGTCGTCCCTCCCCATGCTCCCCGTATCCTTGCTGCGCCGCCTCTATCTCCAGGAGACGTCGTTCCCCAAAGGCTTGCAGGCCATCTACCACGCCCCGCGGCACGTGTCCAACAACCTCACCCTCGCCACCGCCGAGGGGTTCGGGCTCTGCATGGAGCTGACGCCACACGAAGCGTTCGTCCTGCCGCCGGCGTCCCCGACCGCGGGCCATGTGGTGCACTCGAACCACTTCTTGGCGCCCGACATCCGGGCGCGGTCGGACTTGGCCGACACCTATCCCGGCGGCAGCAGCTGGTTCCGGAACTTGCAGCTGGCCAAAGGCGTGCAGCCGTTTCTGGAGGCGGCCGTGACGGAAGACGTCCTCATCAAGGCGTTTGGGGACCACCTGGGCTATCCGCAGAGCCTGTGCGTGCACGTGGACACGTCCGGCGGCGACGGCATTCCCGGGTACCCGTTCAAGAAGAGCATGACGGTGGCGTGCGTAGTGTACGACCTGACGCGCAAGGTGGTGACGGTGTGCAAGGGGCCGCCGTGCCAGGGCGTATTTGAAAAATTTCGGCTGGATTAATGTAAGATGGTAGTCATAGTGGCATTTCATCATACAGTCAATACGGTCAATACAGTCAATACAGTAACAAAGGCAGTAATGTCCCTCACAGAATAAATTTCCCTCCCTCTACTTCCATGACGGCCACTACATTGCACGGCCCCTGGACTTGTCGCCGCCTCTGGATGATGCGCTCCAGTAGGTGACGTGTTCGGCGCAGGTTCGGACTCCATCCTTCAGCCTGCACCAAAATGCTCACCGCCCACGACTGGTATATTGGATCGGTCGTCTCCATACCAGCCTGGAACAGCAGCTGAGGCCAGATGCACTGCGGCGAGTTGGGCCGCGACAGCGAGGCGTAGCGTGTCAGTCGGAGGATGCAGGCCGCGCTCTCTGACGCAGTCGGAAGCACCGACTCCAGAGACTGGAAGGATGCACGATGTTTGTTGCCCGCCGGGAAAGACGGAGGCCGGTTTGTATGGTACGTGATGATGCAGCCATTGAAGGTGGCGATTAGCTGCATCCAGTTGAAGTCGAGCGCGCCAACTGACGATGGAACCACACCGCGGTCCATATCCATGTCACCAGCAGCAACACGGAGAGCAGAGTGGACGGCTGGCAGATGGTTGGTCTCGAGCCAGCGTTTGACGGTGACCATACTGGTCAAGATGGCATGCCAGCCATCGGTTATCTCTGCCTGTGTTGCTTCATCCCGGTCATCCACCCCTGCTCTCCAACGGCCTAGCAGACAGCACTGGCCACGGTCCGTATGGACTCTCAAGGCCAGACGTAGACAGGCCTGCATCTCGGGAGATGGGGCACCATGCCCGGCTTGGTGATTCCTGGGGTGGCCGCCACTGCTGCAGACTTGATTTGCAAGAGAGAACCCGCCGGTCTCTGCACTTGTTTTGAAAAAATCACTGTCGCGGCTCGAAAGGAATCGCGCCAAACACTGCAACAAGTGCTTGCCACCACCAAAAGTAGCTGCCCGAGATGCGTAAGCTCCCAGCCAAATCAGCACTCGCACTGCGACAGGCTCCAGCTGGTCCTGGAGAGCTGAAGGGCCGTATCGTACCACCAGTGCCTCCACAATGTCGCCCGCATAATCCAACAATGCTACAAAACGGTCGACCCCGCGGGCTTGGAACAACTCATATTGCAGCAGGAACCAGATGGTGACAAACGTCCAGTCGGCGCGTTCAGTGGCAGCCTGGCCGTCCTCGTTGTCTTGATAGAGGTACTGCAAGGCACGCTCGTATCGGCGCTCAGAGTCTGCTGCAAGGGAAGACGGAGAAGAGGACGAGGAAGAAGATGTCGATGCCAATGCCGATGCCGATGCTGATGTCGATGTCGGCGCTGACTGGTTCTGGACATGGGCCATGTGCAGAGCAGACCAAGCGAGTATGGACTCGTAGAGTGGCGGGTGGGCCAAGGCCATATTGGTAAAGATGTAGCAGTAGATGTTGTCGGAGTTGGAGCTGCGCAATTTGACAAATTGGCCCATGGTGGTCAAAAAGTGCTGCAATGGCTCGCGGTCCTCGGGGCGGATCGTCACCATGGTCTTGGGGCGTGATGGAGATGATGACGAGGACGTGCCCGTCGAAGGGGGGGGTGTTGGAGGAAGTGGAGTGCTGTGGGGGGTCTGAGGCTTGGAAATACCGAAAGAATCTGGAGGCGCGGGATTTGGTATGGCCAATGTTGGATCTGAGGAGGTCTGGGAGGCCTGGGAGGTCTGGGGGATCACGTCCGGGATTTCAGAGACAGTGCTAAACGGCCCACTGAACGCGGCCATAAAGTCGTCAAATGCCGGCAAGGTTTCCCACAGACCATCAAAGGTGGTGATCTCATCCAGTCCGTTTGGGGGAGTGGTGACAGAGTCCAGGCTGTTTGTGTTGAGAAGTCCATTGCTGTCCAACCCGAGAGCATATCCAGGTGCCACGACAAAGTCTGAATTGCCATTGTGATTTGACCAGTCTATGCCACTGCCGTCCCCGGAAAATGCAGGTTCTGGGCCGTCGAGCAGCTGAAGTGGCATGGGGTGAGACGGTGAAGAAAAAGTAGATGCATCTGGAGAGTCGTCGGGGGACTGACTAGGAGACTCCAGAGCTAGGCGGGTCGAGGAGGAGTGTGTTTTTTCTGGCAATCTGCTGTTGCCGCCGGCCTGCTGCTGCTGCTGCTGCTGCTGATGCGAGAAACCCTGATTTTCCACAAAACGGACACGATAACAGGTCTGGCGAGGCTTGCTGCTCCTCTTGTGGTTCACAATGGGGAGAGCAGAAGGTCGAAATGAGCATGTCAGTCGAAGACGAAGACATGCACCGCAGGCGGGATGACGTTCGTCGCAGCGGACCTTCCGGCCTCGGCACGTTAAGCATCCTGGCGCGGGTTGATGGGATCTTAGAATTGGCAAGATGAAAAGGTGGGAAAATTGGAAATGCAATGTCGCGCTTCCTCTTTGAAAAATTTTAGATTACTCACCTGTTCGTGATCGAGTACGAGAGCGTTTGCTGATTTCCATAATTGGCAGTCATGACGTGGAGGAAGAAAGAGGAGGAAGGAGCGACACACGCCAATTGGAAATACGAGCAAAAAGTAAAACTACCGTGTCAGATAACAATCGACTCAAATCTACGAATATTACAATTAATCCATTCTCTGATAAGAAGCCAGCCCAGACAACGGTTGGCAACGGTTTTCCACGCTACGAATGGGTTGATCTTCTTTCTGATCTTTCTTAGTCTCTTGATCTCTTGATCTCTTTCGATGTCTTTCGATGTCTTTTGATCTCCCCCCTCCTTTCGCCCATTTATTTCCAGCTCTTTTCACCTATCGAATTCCTCTTCCTGATTTCGACACAATCGCGCCACTTCTGCTATCCTATCTATGCCTGCTGCTATCAAATCGTCTCCGCATGCTCGGCTCGGATTCTTGCCCAATATGGAAAGTCTTTTTTTACCGACGGCCGTGGCGGATATGTGCATCATCTCCACAGTCTACTGCAGGGTACTGATTGCAACGAGTTCACCAGACACGGGCCTATTCCGGTGGATTGTGAACGCGAACTGGGTTTTCTGGCTTTCCAGCGTGGCTTTTCCAGCACTGCCGAAGAACAATGGCCGGCCCGGTTTCGAGGTACCGCTGTACCGCCGTACCGCTGTACCATAGCTGCGGCCGGGCTGGGGCGGACGCCTCACAGCTACTTGAGTATGGCCAAGCACGGCAAATGGCTTCTTGATCTCATGAAAAAACCACCGAGCTCATCCAAATCATCTTGGACCGATCTGGCTCTCCCTCTTTCACGACTATCTACTTGATGGATTTCACTCTCTTGGTCCTCGGATGGCCAGCCGTGGTGCTGTTCTCATTCACCTGGCTTTGTTCAAGACAATGCAAACATGGACAAGCCAAAGAGGACAGTGGCAGTGGCAGTGGCAGTGGCAGTGACGATGACGATGCAACGACAGCATCTAGGAGTCCACCAGTCATCTACAGCCTACTCCAGCTTCTGACAAGAACACTCTTGGCCACGTCTGCCGCCGTCAGCTGCAGTCTAGACCACTCTACAGACAGATTCGAGGCGTCTGCTCTGGCATATGTCTTCTTCTTGGACACGGCGCGGGCTCTACTTTCTGCCCGGTTTTCAGATCTCCGGTCCTCCCTGCTGCACCACGTCAACATCTTGGTCGTGCTGGAGGCCGTCGTAGCTTTTGTCCAACTGTCTCCAGCCATCTTGTTTACCGACGGTGGCCAGAGCCATGACCACAGCCACGACCACAGCTATGGCCACCAACTGCAGCCCAGCATCTGGCTTCAACTCAAATTCGGCTCTACGCTGCTTTCTCTGCTCGTGGCATTCGTCTCGCCGCGGCAGTGGACACCCCCCTCCCTCTCCTTTGGCCTGGCCCAACGCGAACGTCCTGAGCCAAGTCCCGAGCAAACCTGTTCATACTTTTCATATTATCTATCTTATAGCTGGCTCACCGATCTTGTACTCGTTGGCACGCGTCGGCGACTCGTTTTCGAGGATCTCCTCCCACTGCCAGAGTACGACGAGCCACTGATTTGGAAAGAACGCATCATGGCTGCCCGCACACGTTTCCACACCACGGCCATGACGCTAGCCTACACGCTGCGCAAGAATATTGGCGCCATGGTTCTATTTGCAGCGCTCACCGCAATTGTCGAGTACATTGCACCCTTGGCTCTCTACAAGCTGCTGCATCATTTCCAAGACCCAGCAGCATCCGTGATCCGCCCGTGGGTGTGGGTGGCCTTGTTGTTTGCCGGGCCTGTCCTGCGTTCCGGGGCCTACCAGCAGTACATATTTTCCAGCACGCGACTGATGGTTCGCGTCAAGATGTGTCTCACGCAGGAGCTTTATGCAAAAGCTTGTCGCTGCTACGAGACGGAGTTTTCGCCAGAGGAGAAGCCAATCGACAAACCTCTGCCGACCAACTCGACCAACTCGGCCAACTCGAAACTCTCGAGCAAAAAAGACAAATCCGACAATTTGACAACGCTCGTTGCCTTTGATGTCGATGCCATCTGCACATCTCGCGATTTCATTCTCGTGTGCACCTCCAGTCCCATCCAGATCTGCATTGGCTTTGCTTTTCTGTACACCCTCTTCGGCCCTCTGGCACTCGTGGCCCTGGGCACCCTGCTTCTCTCGTTCCCCCTTGCAGGTGTGCTCTCGCGTGTCGTATCGCACTTCCACCGCAAACTCATGCGCAGCACCGACCGCCGTCTTGCTGCCATCTCCGAGTACCTGGCCGCCATTCGCAACATCAAGTACCTTGGATGGGAGCCCATCATGGCAGCCCGTCTCCACGGCGAACGCGCCAGGGAAGAGCACTCCATCTGGAGACGCAACATATCCTCCGTAGCCATCGGGGTCATGGGTGACTTTGTGCCGCTGCTTGCCCTGTTCCTGCTTTTTGCCACCTATTCCCTGCTGTGCGGCCACCCACTCACTGCGGCCAAAGCATTTACGGCCGTGTCCATCACCGAGGCGCTGCGACTTCAATTTGTGTGGATGGCCAACGTCACGCGATTCTATGCGCAAGCTCGCGTGGCTTTTGGCCGCATCGACGCCTACATGCACGGCACCCCCGAGATTCAGGCACCGCTGCGAGGTCCACCGGCGTTTCGAGAGAATGCCGTGTTCCGACGGGCGCTGGCACCTGCATCCTTCCGTCTGCATATTGGAGATGACTGTGTCTTTGTCCCCGGACATCTCAATGTGGTGGCTGGTGCATCAGGCAGCGGCAAGACCACTCTACTGCTCTCTCTTCTGGGGGAGACAGTTCTCGAGAAAGGCGCCGTGACGTGCCCCAAGATGGTATCGTTTGCATCGCAGACACCCTGGCTCACCCACGACACCATCCGGGCCAATATTCTGCTCATCCACGACTGGGATCCCCGGCGATACAGCCGCGTCGTCTTTTCTTGTGGCCTCGTGCCGGACCTGGCACAGCTTCCGCAGGGCGATCTGACGGACGTGGGTCCCAATGGCAGCAATCTATCGGGTGGGCAACGACAGCGCGTCTGTCTGGCTCGGGCCCTGTATGCGCCGTCCTCTCTGGTTGTGCTGGACGACGTGTTCTCGGCGCTCGATGCGTCCACGCAGCGCCATATCTGGGAGCACGCTTTTTGCGACAAGACGGTCCTGCAAGGACGAACTGTTGTGTTGGCCACACAATTCCAAGCAGCCAAGAGGGCAGCACACCTTGTAATTGAGTTGGCCCACGGGCATGTCACGTCCATGAGTCGGAATCGGGTCACCGAGACCAACCAAGACGGGACCAACCATCACCATTGCACTTCCGAGGGGGAAGAGGATGACAGTCTAGCTGCATTTTACCAGTCTCTCGTGTCCGAGGACGCACAAATGGTTGGCAAAAGAGACCAACCCTCTCTCCTCTACCAACAACAACACCGGCACACAAAGGCCATTGAAGCACGCACCAACCGCGAGGTCGAAGGGCAGAAACGCAACCCGCGCAGTCTCTTCTACCAGTACATGCTCTTCTTTGGCGGCCATGCCCGCGCCCTCGCGGCTGTGGCCTTGTGTCTCGTTCTCCAGCTCGCCTTCTTTTCCCTGCCCATGTGGCTTTCTGAGTGGGTTGGCCATTCCGAGGACGAACGGGCCAACACGGCCTACTATGTGACCGTCTACGGTGGCCTCCTCCTCGCCTTTCTCGTGGCTTCTCTGGCCACCCAGTCCTACCTCCAGTGGGGTGCCTGGACGGCTGCCCACACGCTCCACGCCAACCTCGTGGCCGCGGCCCTGGGCGTCGCCGTCGGCTGGTACGACCGTAACCCGGCGGGTCAGTTTCTTAACCGCTTCTCACGCGACATGTTTTCGTTGGACTGCATTGTCGTCGACTTTCTACGCATTTCCATCGACAACGCCTTCCGCTTCGTTCTGCGTCTGACAGCCATCGGCGCCATTATGCCCGTTTTTGCCGTCCCGGCGGCCCTGGTGTGCGCCGTGGGTCTCGTGTGTGCAGAAATGTACACACGGACGCAGCTGTCGGTCAAAGCTTTGCAGTCAGCGGCGCAGTCGCCCATATTTTCGTTCCTCCTCGAGGGATTGAGCGGACAGGCGGTCATCCGGGCGGGCGGAGGCGACAGCAGGCTGACTACGGTCCAGCAAGCCTTCTCGGACGATCTCGCCAGACGCATCCGCGTCTTTTCTCGCGCATCCGAGAATCAATACAACCTCAACCGATGGATTTCTGTCCGCGCCGATGGCTGCGCAGCCGTCATTGCGCTGGCCACAGGACTCTTGGCAGTGTCGCCATCGTACAGCAACACCGCCGACAACGTGGCAGCAGGCCGTCTGGGGTTTTCGCTGACGAGCGCCATTGGGCTGGGGCAGACGATACTGACCATGGTGCGCAGCATGAACGAGCTGGAGGCAGAGCTCAACAGCTTCTATCGGGTGCGTGAATATGCATCACTGCCGCGGGAGGAGGAGTTGCGGGTCGCTCGAAACGACGGGGGTAGAGAGCTTCTTCGTCTGGACGACGAGGAGGAGCAACCTCTGCTTTCAGCAGCGCCCCTCCATCTCCAGCGCTGGCCATCCGATGGACGTGTCCAGTTCAAGCACGTCACTATCAGGTACGATGCCGACGGGCCCGATATTCTCCGAGATGTATCGCTGGACGTGATGCCCGGTGAGCGCGTTGCCATTGTGGGCCGCACCGGCAGCGGCAAGTCCACGCTGGCTCTGTCGCTGCTGCGCTTCGCCCAGGCGACGCAGGGCACCATCTGCATCGACGGACGGGACGTGGCGCAAGTGCCGCTGCGCACACTGCGCGGACAGGTGACCATGATTCCCCAGGAGCCAGTGCTGTTTGGAGGCGATGTGCGCTTCAACCTGGATCCGACCGGAGAAGCCTCGGAGGCGCAGCTTCAAGAGGCGCTGCAGGCATGTGCGGCGGTGGGGGAGGGGTCGGCATGGGGGACAGCAACAATGCCTTCTTCATCGGCTTCTTCGTCGTCTCTTTCCCTCGACACTCCGGTTGCCCCCGGCGGCGGCAATTTCTCCGTCGGCCAACGCCAGATGCTCAGCCTGGCCCGCGCCGCGGTGCGCAACTCGCGCGTGCTGATTCTGGACGAAGCCACAGCGTCCATTGACTACTGCACGGAGGCGGCCATCCAGGAGGCCCTGCACTCGACCTTGTTTCGCGGCCATACGGTGATTGCGATTGTGCACCGGCTCTCAACGATTATGGACTACGACCGAGTGGTGGTGATGGATCAGGGGAGAGTGTCGGAGATGGGGCTACCGACGGCGCTGTACCACCAGCAGGGAGGGGGGGCAACACGGTTCAAGCAAATGGTGGACCAGAGTATTGAACACGGCCGGGGGAGCGAGTGGAGCGCGGAGGCGCTGAGGAAGCTGGGGGTCGATAGTACTTGAAAATGGACGAAGAAAAAAGAAAAGGACAGCGGGATAGTTTACGGGATGAAGCTCTAGAGGGATAAAAATGACACGTTTCTACCGCAAGCTCGCTATTCGCCGTGGTCAGGAATCAATGCTGGCTTGTAACTTTATTTCAATACATCCTGTTCTTATCAAGACACGGTTTTACTCATCCCTACGTCAGAGTGAGGCTGCCGCAAGATATTGATTAGCTAAGGAAACATTGATCGCATCTTTTTTTCAAGCAAACTCTGGTAATCCTGTCCGACACCCGGGTATATCTATACAAGCAGATATCATCTGCAATATCTATCAGTGTTTTTTTATTTTTATTTTTATTTTACTTGTATTTTATCTTCTTTTGCCAATCCTTGTTCCCAATAGTTTCCCCCTACCTGGCGTGATTATCGGCAAATGCAATGCAGCCCAGTCGTCGCTTACCAAAAACTGCCTAATTTGGAAATAAGCGGTATCAGTGGGTGGGGAGGATTGGGAAGAGGGGGGGGGAAGCTTGTCATTGGCAGAACGGCATCGACAAAACTGCGGAGGTCAGAACCAGAGGGAGTAATAGTAGTGAGAGGGTGGGAACTTGTTGTAGAAAATTGAGTACAAGAATTTGGACCCAGGAAGAGTAAAGAATAGGGAAGAACATCTCTCTCTCTTTTTTTTTTTTTTTTTTTTTTTTTTTTTTTTTTTTGCTTCTTTTTTTTCTTTCTTCACACTTTTTTTTTTTTTTTTCTTTTTTTTTTTTATATTTTTTCTGGATCTATCCAGATCCTCAAACCCTCTCCCCTAAATCAAAACGATGGGCAAACCTTTTGATACCTACCAGCCTCCCACTGGCAGCAGTGCGCCGCCTTCGTGGACGGCAACGGCCAAAAAGTCTTCCGTCCGGAATGCGGTTCTCTGTGCCGTGGCTCTGGGCGGCCTGGCCTCACTCTGGTCGCCGAGTTTCCTGCCGCAGCCGCCGCAGCCGCCGCAGCCTCTGTCGCCCCCTGTAGCTCGCGCGCCAGCCGCAGCAGCATCTGGCATCACCCAGGCCCAGCTCGACGAGGGGCTGCGGCAGTGTGCCCTGAACCGGCAGCGGCCCGTGACGGACTACTCGCTGGCGTCGCGGAGACTGGCGGCCCGCAACACCACGGCGCCGTGCCGGATCTACCGCAATGCCACGGTGATCCAGGGCGACGGGGGCATTGCGCCGGGCCAGACGGTTGTCCTGCAGGACGGCATGATGGCCTATATTGGTGTAGAAGGGGGCGAAGCCGCAGCCGCTGCAACGGCAGCCTGCATCGGCAGCCGCCAGACGTTCGACCTGGCCGGCCGCTACCTCTCGCCGGGCCTCATCGACCTCCACTCCCACGTCGGCCTCCGCCAGGAGCCGCAGCTCTGGGCCAACGAGGACGTCACCGAGAGCTCGTCGCCGGTGACGCCGTGGGCCCGGGCCGTGGACGGGTTCAAGGTCGGCGACGCCGGCATCCGGATCGTGGCCAGCGGCGGCACGACGACGTCGCTGGTGCTGACGGGGGCGATGAACCTGGTGTCGGGCGAGGGCATGGTGGTGAAGCACCGGTCGACGACGTCGGTGTGGGCGCAGCAGCTGGACTCGACCAGCGGCGGGGCCAGCCCGAAGCCGTTCCGCCACCTCAAGATGGCCTGCGGCGAGAACACCAAGGGCATGTTCCGGGGACGGGCGGGCGGGCCGGTGTCGCGGGAGGGCGAGTCGGGGTTTCTGCGGTTTGCGCTGGAGGCGGCGCGGCGTGTCCGGGAGGAGCAGGATGGGTGGTGCCGGATGGTGGAGGGGGGGGGGGCCGCCGTCGCCCCGTCTTCCCTGCCCCCCTACCCCACATCCCTCCGAGACCAGACCCTCGTCGACCTCCTGCGCGGCGACCTGCTCGTCCACGTGCACTGCTACCTCCCCCAGGACGTCTTCGCCCAGTACGACCACGCGGACGAGTTCGGCTACCGCATCACCGCCCTGCACCACATCACCCAGGCCCACGAGATGCTGGACGAGATCCGCCGCCGCGGCACCGTCCTCGCCGCCTTCTCCGACGAGGGCGGCTTCAAAAACGAAAACTACCGCTACAGCTGGCACATGCTCCGCCGTGCTTCGACCTTTTACAATGGCAGCGGCAGCGGCATCCCCATCGCCCTCACCACCGACCACCCGGCCAAGCACGGCCAGTTCCTGGCGTACGAGGCCCAGATCGGCCACCACTTTGGGCTGGCCGAGGACCTGGCGATGGCGTCGCTGCTGTCGGTGCCGGCGGCGACGATGGGGGTGGACAACCGGATCGGGTGGGTGCGGGCCGGGTACGACGGGGACGTGGTGGTGTGGGACGCGCACCCGCTGTCTCTGGGGACGACGCCGCTGGAGGTGGTGATTGACGGGGAGCCGGTGGTGCGGGCGTCGGAGGCGCTGTGGCGGCAGAGCCTGGCGCGGCAGCAGGTGTATGCGCCGGCGCCGGCGAGCCGGGTGCCGAAGGGGGGGTCTGAGGAGGAGAAGAGGGAGGGAGGAGGAGAGGCCAAGAATGGCGGCGAGAACGGCGAGAACGGCGAGAACGAGAACAGCGAGATCAGCAAGGTCTGCGCCAAAGGACAAAAGGACGTCGTGCTAAAGGGCGTGCAGTCGAGCTTTCTCGAGGGATGGCAGTGGCCAGCAGCTGCTGGTGGTGGTGGTGATGGTGTCGCTGCAGGTGATCACAACGGAACCGTGGCCGTGGTCCGGGATGGCATCCTCCAGTGTGTGGGGACTGCGTCGTGTTCATCTCTGGCCAGCAAGGCCATCCGCGAGGGTGTTTCGGTCATTGAGTTGGAAAACGGCCATCTTCTTCCGGTAGGATGTCTCCTGTCTCATGCTACAACACTTGTTGCTACCCCCCTTCATCACTAACTTTTTTTTCCTTTCTTTTTCTTTTTTCTCTTTTTTTTTTTGAAAGGGCATCACCATGGTGACTCGCACCCACGGACTGACAGAAATGGTCGAGGAGCCTTCCACCCAAGACGGCTTCTTGTCCGGCGACGATGTCAAGCATGTGGTCGCTGCCGTCGACGGTCTGCAGTTTGGCGACCATCACCTCGCATTCGACCACCGCCGCGGCGTCACCACGCTGATCACGGCTCCTGCCAGCAAAGGGTTCATCAACGGCATCAGCACAGCCTTTCGTCCAGGAGCAGCTCATGGTAAGCAAAGAAAGAAAAGAAGGAAATCAAACGAGGGAGGGGCCAAGGTACACTTGCTAACTTGTCATAGCCCTCGATGCCGGTGCCATCATCAGTCCCGCCGTCGGCCTTCAGGTCAGCATTGGCGAAGAGGGAAAGAGTGAGTGCGTGTCGAGTCACGTAAGCCGGAACGGAACGGATAGCTAAATCTTATTTTTCTTCCTCGTCTCTGCCAGCCCCCCATCACCCCACCATCTCGTCCCAGCTCGCCCTCCTGCGCGACCTCCTGACCTCCTCACCGCCTCACGCCCACCCTGTCTACCCCCTCGTCGCCAACGGCTCCCTCCCCCTCGTCGTCCGCACCGACAACAAGGACATCATCGCCAAGATCCTCGCCCTCCAGGCCAACGACCTGCCCGCCCTCCGCCCCATCATCTTTGGCGGCGGAGAGGCCTACCTGCTCGCCTCCCAGCTCGCCGCCGCCCGCGTGCCCGTCCTGCTCGCCCCCTGGCAGTGCAGCCAGCTCACCTGGGAGGTCCGCAACTGCCTGCCCGGCCCGCCGCTGACCGACAAGCGCAACGCCGACATCTTGCTAGACGCCGGCGTGACCGTGGGCCTCGGCAACTGGGACCACCGCGACCGGTGGGTGCCGAATGCGCTGTGGGAGGCGGCGTGGCTGATGCGGTCGCGGGGGGTGGGCGAAGGAAGAGACCATGACCAGGACAGCAGAGACGAAGCGCGGCGCACGGCCGTGGCCATGGTGAGCAGCAATACGCGGAGGATGTTTGGGCTTGCCGTGGACGACACGCGGGAGTTTGTCGTGTACGAGGGGGATCCGCTAGAGTTTGGGGCGCGGGTGGCGCTGGTGGTGGAGCAGGGAGGTGTGCAGAGATGCTGGCCGGATGTGCAGTAAAAAGAAGGAAAAAGAAGGGAAAAAAGGGGGGGGGGGGGGGGGGGTCGCCCTGTCAGTAAACCAGTTCATAGTCCGAGTCAACCCAATGAAGACAACAGACTCGGACGACAGCAGCAGCAACAGCAACAGCACGACCTCGGCATTTCGATACTTGTTCAGTGTGATCTACATGCATTACCGCATCTACTTCGGGCCCAACTTGCAGTCAACGGCAGACGCCTTTTAAGACGGGACATGGATATTTATATTGACTCACAGAATGAACAGTCTGCCGTATTCCGTTCAGCCGTATTCAGCATCTACACCACTGTACGAATTGAAAAGCAATCTAAATTGCTTTCCTACTGCAGCGGTTAATAATCCCATGTCCCGCTGTCTACGTGGTTTGCTGAAAGTCGTCCACAAGCAGGGGACGTCTTCCTTTTCTTCTTTGTGTTACGCCGGCGTTTTGTTTTACGCCAAACTGTTTTAGCGAAATGCTTTAAGGTTTGTATGTCTTTTGAATTAGAGCTTGGATATCTTTTTAAGTAGTGAAGCTGGCGTGAGTTATCGAGTAACACATAAGTTGCTGGGTATCGCACAAAACGAAGAAAGAGTGACGTCACATAAACATTTACTTCCAACCAAAGGTGGAAACTGTGTCATCGTCCGAACAAACGTGTGGTCACATCTTTACTAATACCCTTTGAGCCCACACCCAAACCCATCCATCCTTCTGTTCTTCGAGGTGGTATCAAGTAAGCACCAGGACAGTGGTCTTCCCCGGTATTTCTCGTCGTCTTTGGCCGGTCTATCTGGAACAGAGACTGGGGTGCAATTTTTCGTCATGCTTTGTGACTTTCTGCCAGCCAGTGGCCTCTACTGGTTTTCTGTGGCAAGGTGCCAGTTTAAGAGGCCATGATAATAAAATGTAGAGTGCATGTAGTTTTGGCCACAGAGTCATATTAGTGAAGGGCTCGGAGGCAACGAGAACCAGTGATATTGAGATTTTGTTCCAGAAAAAAAAAAAAAAACGAGGGTCCCGTCCTGGCTCAAGTTTCACCGTGAGCAGCCACGCGACTCCGGAATGGGGCGGTCAACCCTACCTCCCGTCCCGAATTAAGACTAAATTTCCCTGATCTCTGGTAGTGGCAGTACAATGCTTGTTGTTATCAGATGGAAAATCCCTCCACAGGTCCCGCCCTCGTCCCGAGGAAAACTGGGCGAGAACCGGTGTCAACTGCATGTTTCATAGATGCTCAGCTTGGCCTGTCATATTTGTGGGACGCATCGCATGATGCGAACATGAGGCCTCTCGCATCGAGAAACGATCCTTGTGGCGAATAAGCTCAGAGAGACTTGAAGAGCTCCCTCTCAGCTGTTTAGTCGAGAACCACTTATTTACCCACCATTCCACCTCGCTGAACCATTCGTAATGCTTATGGGACAGCGCACTAGGATACGGGGTTGCTTGTTCCACATGTCAGCAATGTGATACCCCAGTATATAAGCCAGCTTACGGAGCAATACTGGCGATTTGTCTTGCGGAGGTGAAAGGAACGTGTTGCCCCCAGTAAACCTGCTTAGGTTTGCCGCCTCAAAGTCAACCATCATGTCCTCCGCTAAGAGCACGGCCCTGGCATGGGCCACGGTGCTGGGCATGTTGACGGCTGTGTCGACCGCCACGACAGATCCGGAATAGTAACGTACCATATCCCTACTGAGAGGTCACCAAGTGATATATGCTTCGAGGCTGCTAACCCGCAAAAGTGACATTATTGTCGTTGGCGGCGGCCCCGGGGCATTGTGTCGGCGACCAAGTTTGCAGAAGCCGGACTGAACAAGCTGCTGCTGGAGCACGGTGGCCCGATGCTGTGGCGAGACGGCAACCGCGAGATTCCCGACTGGACGCAGAGCCGCTATCCGAACAATGCCCTGACGCTTCACGACGGGATGGCCTACTACCTGTACCCCAGCACGGTCAACTACTGCTCCGGCTGTACAGCTCCGTGACGCGCGTCGAGCGGACCGGGAGCCGCATCACCGGCGTCTACGTCAAAGGAACCGTCCTCCGCGCCAAGAACGTGTTCTCTCCGCCGGCGTCTGGAACACGCCGGCGCTGCTCTTTGCCTCGGGCATCGGGCCCACGTCCGAGCTGACCACCGCGGCCGCCATCGGCTACACGCCCTTCCGGCAGCCGCAGGACTGGATTGTTAACCACGCCGTCGGCGCCAACCTGCACGACAACCCGACCGGCCTGGTCAGTTTCACCTATGCGGACCCGGCCGCGCTGCCCTTGTACAAAATCTCGGGCTTCTACGACGGCAGCGACTACGTGCAGGCCGACGCCGATCTGCTCTTCGCCCAGCGCGCCGGCCCGCTGACGGTGGTGCCGCGCATTCCGGGCGGCTGGATGGAGGAGCCCTCCCCCCAGGACCCGGGCCAGTACATGGTGGCGCAGATCCTCTGCTCGGCGCCGTCCGCGGCGAGCGGCGCCTTCACCTGCCAGTTCAACCTGAACGAGGGCGCGCTCAGTCGCGGCCGCGTCGCCCTCAACCGCACAAGCGGCACGCTGCGCTTCGCCGACGGCGCGAGCCAGTACCCCGGGCTCACCGTGACCGATCCCGCCCCGGGCGGCAGTCTGGCGTCCTACCGCTCCTGGCTCAGCCAGAACGCCAACCAGACCAACAACCGTACGTTGATCCCCGTACTTGTTGCTCGCACTCGTGGCTTTCTTTTCTTTTCTTTTCTTTTTTGTTTTTTTTTTGTTTTTCTCAGTCTGACACGCTTCGCAAGACTGGGTAGCTCTTGCACGGTGGGCACGCGGGACGGCACCCAGCACGGCGATGGCGCCTGCGTCGACGTCGATGCCCGGGTCTACGGCACGGACAACCTGTTTGTCGTCGACGGCTCGCTCAGCCCGGCCCCGACGACGTCGAACCCTACGTTCCTGTACGAGGCCATGGCCGAGCTGGCCAGCGAGCGCATCATCGACCGTCTGACCGTTGGCCAGTACGGCCAGTGTGGCGGTGAGGGCTCTGCGGGCCCGACCGTCTGCAACCGGCTGTTGACCTGCATCTACTCCAACGAGACGGCCTCCATCTGTCTGTAGAGGCAGCCAACGGGGCCGCTCGTCTGAGGGGCGTAACATCCGAGGGATGTGCACGTGTTCGGTTCTCTGTCCCAAACGATGTATATAGAAGACAAGATGATAGAACACGCACATGGATAGTTGCACTCGTCCTGACAGCGACGGCCACCGGACTTTGTGTTTATTATACTTGGTTCCAGGGACCTGTGGTAGGACGGCGTTTGTTGGTTTGTTTGCCATTTTCATTCGCCCCCGTGTTATTAATGTCTTGCCTTATCTAATCTTGGAGGGAAAAAAACCTTTACCCGGCGTATGGGCCGAGAAAAGGGCGCAGCGCTCACCGGCCTGGCCCATTCATTTCTCTTCTCACTTTGACACACTCACAGACGGTCATCTTTCGATTCAGCAGCCCTGCCACCCGCAGCGACGATCACAGAACAACTCAAAAAAAGAAAACCAAAAAATAAATAAATACATAATAAAAATGGCGGCACCTCAAGCTAGACTCCTCTGTCTGCACGGATTTCTCCAGAATGGCAAAGTCTTTTCAGAGAAATCCTCGGGGCTGCGAAAGCTCTTGAAAAAGTCCAACATCCAAATGGACTACATCGACGGCCCCGTCGTCTTGGAGAAGAAGGACCTGCCCTTTGAAGTCGACGACACCAAGTGGGCCGAAATCGCCGACAGCGGTGTCAACCGGGCCTGGTTTTACCACGACGACATCTCCAAGAACCTCGATCTGGGACTGGCCACCCAGACGGTTGTCGACCACATCCAGAAGAACGGCCCATACGATGGCATCGTCGGCTTTTCGCAGGGTGCAGCCGTCTCCACGATCATCGCCAACACCATCAAGACGTTCCCGGAGCTGGCCGGCACCCAGGACTACTTCAAGCTCTCGCTCGTCGTGTCCGGCTACTCGTTCACCGAACCCAAGCCAGATGGCGCCGAGGGCGAGCTGCAGATCACAGACAAGTTCACCAAGGCCTTCACCGTGCCGGTCGACGACCCTGCCTATGTGACCAAGTCCGTTTTCATATACGGGTCCAACGACAACTCTGTGCCGGGTGTCCGGTCACAGTACCTTGCAGCCATGTACCCCGAAGACAAGAAGGCCGTGTTCGAGCACGACGGCGGCCACTTTGTGCCCAACAAGAAAGCTTTCTTGACGCCCGTGGTCGACGAGATTATTTCTGCCCTGGGCCTCTAGGAACCTCTGTACTACACATAAGCAAGTAAATAGACATAGACGAACATAGACGGCTTTAGATAGACATTGTTTTTACGCAGCATTGACCTTTTCGATACCTCTTTCCATTTTTTTCTGGCTTCATAACCGGTCTGTAAAGTCCAGGGATATGTGCATGCAAGACCCCACGTGTTGACTAGTTATGACATTGACTAAAGTGGACTAGAGCGGTGGTTGCGGACCAAAGGGGTTATTGCGGCCATGGCAAAAACGCGTGTGCGACATCCGTTGTGCAACCATCTCGATCCCCCTTTGAACTTTTTGGCTCGTTGGCCATTGGGACGCGCGTTGTAGTCGGCTGCTCGCTTTGCGGGGTCTGCGCACCCCCTTGGTACTCGGCACCGCTGACAGACACGCTCTCCGGGTGGAACCGACGACAGCGGCAACGATCTCGTCGGTCGTGAGTGATGTGCTGCGGGCAAATCCGACGGCGGAGGATAGTGCCGAGTCGAGCGTCTCTCCGCCGCGGAGAATGCAGATCGTCGATGGGATCAGCGTGTCGATGTCGCTGTCCAAGGGCCCCTTGATTCAGTAGGGCCGCATCCCCACCATCTCGTAGGCAAATCTGCAGCAGCGTCTTGTCGGCTAGGGTACGAAGTAGCCATCGAGGTCTCATTTCTCAAGAGAGACGTAAAGGGTGAGTTTCATCTTGTTTTTGTGCAAGTTCACGACGGCGCCCACAATAGACTGCAGAAAGCCGGCCAGCGTGCGGGCGCGCACGGTTCAAGTCAGCCAACAGGTACTTGCCCTGGTAGGTGAAGCTCCACTGTTCGGCAATGAAGGCGGGAATGAAAAGAACGATCTCTTTGCGCTTGAACTGGGCGAGGTTTGCCCTGATTTGCGTCCGGGACGTGCGGGTGGCCCGCACACTGGATGCCCGCGGAAACCAGGTATATCAGGAGGAGCAATAGAGCCCCTGTCCTTGTTCAGCGCCATCTGAATAGCGGGCAACGATAGAGCCCGGCTTGCCAATTGATGACCATAGGGAGACTGCGGAGAGATGTTCAGCAGCGGTCTTTATCCTGGTCGCAGGTTGCCGTTGTGGAGGGGGACGAACCCATGCAGTTTCACCGGACCATAAGAATGTAGCGTGGTGCATGTTTGTGTTGGAGAAAACGGCGCGGCTTCAGGGTAGTAAAACGAGTAGCGCATCGATGTGCCCCAAGTCACTGCTCGGCTTGGCCGCCGGCCCCGAGACCCGGACACGGCGACAAGTCAGCTCTGAAGACGTCAAGGCCGTTGAACGATCTGCAGCGTCGTGGTGATAGGACGCATAGTCCAATGGACCACGGTGTTTGCCAGGCCCCTGGAGCAGCGTGACAATTTGAAACCAGGCGCTGTGCGTAGCCACAATGATTGTACTTCGGTGAGCCATGGCATGAACCCTGGCCAACATCTCGCATTCGACTAGGACTGGTAGAAAATATACAACATCATGGGAGCAGGGACCGTTCACTTTTTGAGGGTAAAAATAATTACGAACAATCCGCGAGCTTCTGTGTAGTTGACCAATCTCACCCGAGAAGATTAATGAAACAAAACTGACACGCGTTTGGACTGCAGCGATTAAATACCAGGCCATATCTCAGGCCGAGCTGTATGCACGCGGCTGATGTGTGGTATGCGACTGGGTATTAGGATGGGTTTCAGGAAAGACAGTCTTGGTTACGACTCCCCTGCACACAAGGTTTGGAAGACGCGGTCTGATCCCTCTGCCACGGTGCATTGGATGATGCGCCTGCTTGCGATGGTCCAGGCTGAAGGGACGAAGTCTGCAGAACGTGCTGGAATTGTCTCTAGCATGAGACGCACGGGGGTGGAATCCAAACGCTCGAGCTAGACAGCCTACTGTGAGTAAGCTTAACTTCATATTCAGTGCGCCAGTTGTATTCCGAAAAAGTGGCCAAGAGGTCTGAAGGACAGTCTTTGTCTCGTTGGTCTCGGGCTACGCCCTGTAGCCAACGATCGGCAAATCTCGATTCCTTGCTACTTCCTTGGCGGATGAACCGTCCTGGTGGACAAAGAAGAATCCGGCGACGTCTGAGTAATGCCGCGCTCATTCTTTAGTAACCCACTCCTTGCAAGGGGGCATGATGTATGCAGTCACCCCCTCGCACATGACAGCCCCTTTCCCCAACTTTCGTTTTGGTGGCGCAAAGCATAGACAACGCCCCCGCTGCCCACCAACGCGTCGCGTTGGAGAATTTGTGTCTTATTTTTTTCTCTCTGTCTGAGTCTTCCATTTCCGTCCAATAATGTTCCGCCAATAACCCAATGGGCTGAAAACAAGACCAGTTTGAGCCCGTGCCTTCCGAGCAGCTTCCGGGTTTTTTTTTTTTTTTTTTCTTTTTGCAGGGAACGCTTCCATCGTTCCGTGCTCCGGATATGTATTTCTTTTGCTTCTTTGCGGACGAATCGTATTACACCGCCATCCATCCACCGCATCGGACGGAGCGAGCCCCCTTTCCATTGTTTCTTTCTTGTTCTCGCCCCTGGAATGTGCCAGCTCGCAAACCAGAGCGAACACGGAGAATTTGCCGCTGCCTGAACAGACGGGTCCGGCGGGTGTACCTGGCATTCGTGGACATTTACGTAAAGCACATCGGTCGCTTAAGCCCACCGGCGTCCCGCGTGTTCGGTGTAGTCAATGGGCAGAGACATTACGGCGCCAGCACGTGCATTGCCCTAGCTGCTGCTGTATCCATGCAGGAGGGGCAGAAAGAAGAAAAGAGGCGTCATTGCCACAGCTGAGCACTCTTACGATCCTGGATTTTGCTGTCTTCTCTTTGTGATAGGGACGGGGAAATCAAAGAAGCCAAAAGGGTTGCCGGTCCAATCGTAGCCTTATATGCAGGGGTTCTCCGCACTTTGCGCCGAAATGGGAATGGCGTCGCAGCACGTCTGTTAGTGGATCTTGGCTTGCATATTTTTCGATTCCGAGGCTCAGCCATTGACACATGGCTGTCAAGCCCGTGTTCTGGATCCAGATCATGGAGAAGAGAAGAACGCCCCCCCCCCTCCCCCTTCCTTGCAGCTGGAATGAGGGCCTTGCCGCGATCTGCATGCAGGGACAGGCAGATCGGAGGTCGGAGGCCGGGCGTTATGTGCAGTTCAAATGCTTGCCGGGCTGTCTGTGTTCCCGGGCGGCGTGGCTGCTGGTTGAATCCACAGTATCGGTAGATGTTTCATAGCGACGAGACCGCGAGCTCGTGGGGGACGGTTCTCGATGCCAATAGACAGTAACCACTCACACTGGGGCCACAAAATAGCCCTAGATACTGGCCTGTCACTGGCTGCCGGCGCCGGCCCCGACAAAAGCACATGAGAGTGATCTTTATCAGCTGGGCACTGGCAGCATGCACTTGTTAACTTAATGTGTGGTCCACGCTCTCCACACTCAGCTCTCCCCGGAATTATTTTTACCAAAATTACAACTGTTAGTGCTTGGCTGCCGACGCCACCAAAACACTAATAATGCGCCATTTTCGGTGAAACCTCAGTAAAAGTCGAAAGGGGGTATTTCGAGAGCTGGCTCCTTTCGCACCGATCGGATGGGTTCTTTTTCGATCATTACTTTCTTACCTTTTCAACGGCGGCTTATCGATCAGTCGATCACCTTGATACTTTGAGACACGAAAGAACCAGTACGAGACCACGCCGGCTAGTGTTAAGAACTCTCTACCGCGTAGGTATTGCTACGTTTAGCTTGCGACGGCAGGATCAGAGACCCGTTAGAAACGACTCTGGGAAGCTGGTAAAAGGGGACCAAGCGGAATTACTGTAAAACACGGTGGCAGCCGGAGGTCACACATATTTACACGCGATGCTTAATAGAGAGCGGTAGATCGGGTTTGTATTTGAGGGGGGTATTTACCGTAAACGATGCGTCGATCTAGGTAGATAGCTCTCGCCATTCACCGTCACATGCGCCCCGTTGCGCGATACGAAAGGGCACCGCTACGCGGTGCCTGTGACGTAAAAATCAATTCATTCATTCATTCATTCACACTTGCTCCAGACGTCTGTTGGGTTGTGCGTCCGATGTGCCATCCGCTCCCCCTCTTGGCGGTATTGGCTTGTCTAGATCGAGTCTAGACCTTTAGTCACGGCAACTTAGGATGGTAATACCGAATGCGGCGTATGCGTATGAGAATGATAGTATGCATACGGGCATATGAACGATGGCCAGCGCCAGAGGGGGGTCAATATTAGACTAGGCCGGAAAAGCCCAATACGAGCAGGCAAAAAAAAAGAATGTGTCCCTAAAAGGGAACTAACCGACCTGAACGACAGCCCAAAATATGCAGCCCATCGGCCTGTGAAAGCCATTCCACGCCGAAATGATGCCTCATGCGAAAACGGGCGTTGTCCTCCAGTCCCTCCCTGACATCGATGTCATCCCCCTCTGCTCCCGGCACCACACCCTGGCACACAACGCCCCTTTCTCGAGCAGACTGGAGAAGTTGATTGCAGAGGGCGGAGATCAAAGGTGTCCGGACTGCGTATAAAGAAAGGGGGTCTTCCCATGGGTTCTCGTCGCAAATATCATGTCCCCATGGCTCTTCTCGTCTTCTAATGCTCCCTCATCCATCCAGATGAAAGAGAAGAGAATTTGTTCGTCCAAACCACTCCCCTCTCTTTCGTCCAGTCATTCTTTTCGTCCCAGCACAGTCGCTCGTTGAAAACTGTGACTTTTCTTTTCTCTTTTCCATAACCCAATCAGCCCCACTCCAACGCCCACCATGCCGTCTCCGTCCCGTCTTATGGCGGCCGTACTGGTCGCCTCGGCTCAGCTCGCGGGCGTCTACGGCGCCACGATCACACCCTACTGCCCCAACTGTTCGCCATACATCTCGTCGGTCGCCGACTGCGCCACGGACTGTATTCTGTCCGCTGCTGTCACGGCGGCCAGCTGCTCGGGTGCCAACTACGAGTGCCAGTGCTCGTCCTTTGACGTCATTCAGAATGCTGCTCTGAACTGTGTCGTCGCTGGCTGCGGTATCATAACGGGCCAGGGTGTCCTGGCTGCCGTCTCCAATGTCTGTTCTTGCGTCACCAACAGTCCCGGCTGCGGTGGCGCCAGCAGCAGCAGCATCGTGTCGAGCTCGGCCGGCCCGCCGTCGTCCTCCTCGGTCGTCACTACCTCTTCGCCCGCCATCACGTCTTCGTCTTCCGCGCCTGCGTCGCCCTCCTCGTCCTCGTCGGTGCCCGTCTCCACCTCCTCCAGCGTCACGTCTTCCTCATCGCCCGTGGTGACCTCGTCTTCTTCTACTCCTGTACCAACGTCTTCCTCCTCCTCTGCTCCGCCGTCGTCCAGCTCTGTTCCGTCTTCCTCCAGCTCTGCTCCGTCTTCCTCCAGCTCTGCTCCGTCTTCCTCCAGCTCTGGTCCGCCGCCGTCTAGCTCGGATGTGTCTTCAAGCTCGGCAGGCACATCGAGCTCGGAAGGTACGTCGTCATCTGGTACGTCATCTGCAACGTCTTCCTCTCCTGGCTCGTTGTCCAGCACGGTCTCGTCCTCGGGTACGTCGTCCTCAGGCGTGTCTTCTGGGACGTCGTCTGTGCCGTCGTCTGAGGTGTCATCTGCAACTTCGTACGGTGTTTCGTCTGTGCCATCGTCTGCGGTCTCGTCTGCACCGTCGTCCGCGCCGTCGTCCGCACCGTCATCCGCACCGTCATCCGCACCGTCCTCGGGTGTTTCATATACGGCCTCGTCTGTGCCGTCATCTGCCGTCTCGTCTGCAGCCTCGTCTGCACCATCCTCGGGTGCTTCTTCGGTGGTCTCGTCGGCAGCATCTTATGGTGCGTCCTCTTCTCCTCGCTCATCGGCTGGTACATCGTATACAGCGTCATCCAATGTCTCGTCCGCGACAACTTCTCGTACTTCATCTACACGCTCTTCCGGTAACAGTGGTTCTGGCTCCAACAGGACTACCACGTATGCCACCACCACAGCTACCGTTCCTATGACCACCACGGTCATCAATGGCGTCACCGTCACCATT
Organism: Raffaelea ambrosiae; assembly: GCA_002778195.1. Classification (NCBI taxonomy): domain Eukaryota; kingdom Fungi; phylum Ascomycota; class Sordariomycetes; order Ophiostomatales; family Ophiostomataceae; genus Raffaelea; species Raffaelea ambrosiae. The sequence continues at coordinate 2,083,871 of PCDI01000001.1, read as the reverse complement.
CCGTGCACTACCACGCCTACCACCAAGCCTACCGTTCCTATGACCACCACGGTCATCAATGGTGTTACTGTCACTATTCCGTGCACCACCACACCTACCGTTCCTATGACCACCACGGTAATCAATGGCGTCAATGTCACCGTCCCTTTGACCACCACGGTCATCAATGGTGTTACTGTCACCATTCCGTGCACCACCACGCCTACCACTAAGCCTACCGTTCCTATGACGACCACGGTAATCAATGGCGTCAACGTCACCGTCCCTTTGACCACCACGGTCATCAATGGTGTTACTGTCACTATTCCGTGCACCACCACGCCTACCACTAAGCCTACCGTTCCTATAACCACCACGGTTGTCAATGGCGTAACGCTCACCGTTTCCATGACCACCAGGATTATTAATGGCGTTACCGTCACCGTCCCTGTGACCTCCACGCCGACCACTCCTCTGACTACTACGGTCATCAATGGCGTAACGCTCACTGTTCCGTGCCATGATTGCCAGGAGACCGGTACAGGCTCCGGCAGCGGCTCCGGAAGTGGCTCTGGCTCTGGCTCCGGAACTGGTAATGGCAGCGGTAGTGGTACCGGTAGCGGTAGCGGTACTAGCAGCGGTAGCGGTTCCGGAAGTGGCTCGGGCTCGGGAAGCGGCTCCGGCAGCAGCAGCGGAAGTGGTAGCGGCAGTGGCTCTGGCTCTAGCAGCAGTTCTGGCTCTGGTTCCGGCAGCGGCTCTGGCTCTGGCTCTGGCAGTGGCTCCGGAAGTGGCTCTGGCTCTGGCAGCGGCTCCGGAAGTGGCTCTGGCTCTGGCTCCGGCAGCGGCTCCGGAAGTGGCTCTGGCTCCGGCAGCGGCTCTGGCTCTGGTTCCGGCAGCGGCTCTGGCTCTGGCTCTGGCAGC